>BDMB01000009.1:1425588-1780444 GCA_016859785.1 Macrotyloma uniflorum | reverse complement strand
ATATATAAAATACATAATATACCCAACAATTTTGTCCTCTACTTGCTCCTTATGAGCCTCTGTCCTCTACTTATGAGCTCTTGCTCAAGCACACAAATAAAAATATCACAAGGCTCAAGCATGATTTTTTGAGCAAGGTTGAAGTTTCAAATGCCGGTAAGTGTTTTAGAACAAGAATGTACAAAACTGGCTATATATTAAGTATAAGAATATCTAGAAAGCTCTAAACAAGGACAAGATATATTTTGTAAGAACAAAAAATGGTTGAATGTAGTAAGTTCTCAAGCTATTTCTTGCTTCTTTCCAGGCTTGACAAACGTGATAGCTCTTGATTGTTGGCTGTTGGGTGGTGTTCAACTTCTTCTGGTTCTTGCTCATCACGGTCCACTCTTACTATCAAGTTTGCTGTTGGTGAAATGGTAGAAAGCTCAGTGTCAGATTGGTAATCATCTTGGTCATCAGCATAGGCTGACATGGTGTGAGTTGAGTGACCAGTAGTTTTGAAACGGTGTAGTGTGGGACCAGAAGAGTGTACTGTCGAATCAGTGGTGCTTCCATCCATGGCTCGCACCTTGGAGTTTCCAAGTTTCACTCCCTGCTTCTTTTTCACTGCCATGCGCCATTTCTTTAATGCCTTTGATGTTTGTTCATCAAATATTGATTTTTTCATTCTTGAGCCCATCTGTATGTGTTTACCATGATCATAGTCAATTAGTCCACCTTGAAATTTTAGTAACTTGCATGCATAAATATGAGGATGGTACTCAGAAAATCTAGTTAAGAGCCACTGAATGGCTAGACTACAAATAGCTCATCAAATAGAAGAAAACCAGGAAACCAAAAGCATGAAGTACCTGAGTAACAAGAGCATATAACGGAAGGGTGATATAGCTGCAGAGGCATAGTACCCCAAGCCTTCAAACAACACCAGAATTCAAAAGATCAGTTTATGGAAATATCAAATGCTTCAATCATATTAATGTTGGAGGGGTCCCCTTTTCTATTGTTTTGTTAAGCAGGGATTTATGTGTTCATATAAGAACACCAGCTAATTTCTCAAGTATGAAAATGCATATTTAGGCATGACATCTTAATATAGAAGGGAATTATAAATTCAGCACTTACCCTAAAGCTACTTTCACTATTGCAAGCTCGTAGTCAGCATGGAAACAATTTCTCAGCCCAAAAGAATACTGCAAAACAAGAAATCATTCATATATTATTCATCCATTTACCAAGATCTACAGAGGCTACAAAAGGATATTATTTAAGATCAACAAGGTGTGAGGGATCAGTACCCATATCCACAAGAAATATGTTATTTGGAACGCATTCTGCACCACAAAAAAATGAGTTAGGTACAAACATTAACGAGTAAAAATTCAAAAACTCCAAAATTTTTCTCTCACTAATACTAAGGTTAAACTAGGATATTTGAATCTATTTGTTCAAAAGCAAACCCTCATCACATCTTAAATAATGTTAAAGGAAATCTACAAATTTATTTGCTTTAAGCAATATCTTTTAGAATAGAAATTTTTTAGTATTTATATCATTAGCTATGTTCATTTGCCTCCTGGTAAAGCTGCATTTTCGACTCTAAACTACGATTATACATTTGTTATGTGTCCATCTGCTAAACCTTTGGCCAGGATTCTTATAAGAGGAAACTAATTGAATACCTGAAACAAAGCAAAATGGATAAGATGAAGAACTAACTGAGGCCGGCCAAACCAAAAATATCTGTCTGAGCCTTGAACAAGAGGAATCCCTTGGACAACTGCATGTCTTTCTGTTATTTCAATAGCCATCTTTGCCAATGCGGCTTGAAGTTTCGTACCAACAGCTAAAATTATCTGAAACCAATCAAATGACTTGTAATTGTAGATCTCAAGCACTCTGCAAATTTTATTATTGGAAACAGAATGCTCACCACAACAGGAATTAAGGATGCCCAGAACATAGCATGCCATCCTGCAATATACAGGGTTAACCAACTGTTATTCTTTAACTGAATATTCAACTGAAGAATTGTCATAAGACTCCGCTAAGAAAATAGTTGCTCACCATTAACATTTAGAAGCAAGAAAACAACAAATGAAGCCCAGAGGACAGGACTGTCAACAGCATAGTGAGCAAGTATGTCAAACAAGTTACCATTGGAAAAATCATAGACAAAAAAATGCTAATAATGCACTGTGTAGAAGAGACTTACCTCACTCCAACAACTACCTTGAAGTCATCCTCCAAGGATCTTTTGATATACTTTTGGAAGTTAAATTTACTTCCCGGAGCCAGGTGGACCTACACATATTGCAGTGTCAAAAGAGGAAGGCAATTTCAGTTTTAAAACAACATGTATTGTGGAGTAGGTCTCACAGCAATAAATCCATTGCGCAATGCCAGGTAGTCAGCCTTGCCCACAGACCTATAAAATTGCCTAAAAAAGCATCCCTGGAATTGGCAAAGTGGAAGACATGTTACAAAATTTAAAAAGAGAATCATAAACTTAATTCAAGTTATAAATAAGCAGGCAATTTATTACTAATGATATAAAAAAAATGCAGTAGTGAATCCACTAGTTGTTCTACTTCACTTCCTGATTTTTCTGAGTTATACCTAAACCAATGCCACTAAAGTCCCACCGTTCATTTCTTTTAGCAAATTTACATGTCTATGACGATTCCAACAAAAGCTATGAGCACTTAGACCTCTAACTTGTTGATTAAATCGAGCTCTCAACCTCAAGCAAACAAAAAGTGAAAACATAGAAGATTAGTAAAATGAATCTTACTATATAGAAGAAGATTGAATATCTTGTCCAAAAAGAAGCATGAGCTCTCACAAATGATGTTTCATGTGTAAGCCGGAATCTTGAAGGATCTGCAGGCATAGTAAATTCCCAATATTGGCATGAGATTGCATGTAGCAGCATTTCAAAGTAAAGTGGTCACTTATCAGTAAAATTAAGGAATAATAACAGTTAAATACATCATTGGACATTGTACCATTGGCAAACTCATATCCATGAGATGATGTCTCCTCCTCCCATGCCTTCCATCCTCGAATCTGCAGAAAAGAAAAAGAAAATTCAGTCACCTACTCTTCATCATCAATGAACACAAGAAGGACATGACACTGCTTTAGAATTTTGTTAACAGAAAGACTCACAAACATAATCATAGTGAGAGCTTGGGAGCAAGTACTGGGTCTAAATTCTCTATCTTTGACCATCTTATAGCAAGTGACCCGTCTCAAGATTTATACCGTCACATTTTATATTAGCCACCCAAGAGAACAATTTCATTCTAGGTTGAAGTTGATGTACCTTAATTTGGTCTTGGCTTATTAAGGCTATTACTATATATATTCTGTAGCAGTTTTCAACCTGGTTACAATTGCCTCCAGTATGTTTTAATTCCCTTCTATACATGCACTAACATCCACGAAGGAAAAATGTGATAAGGACACAAATTTGAGCCATTATTATTACATTTTCAATATAAAGTTTAGACTAAATCTACTCATTGTTTTTCCTTTTTCTCAGAAGAAAATAACAAAATTTTAAACCATTAAATACAAGAAATTTCACTATTAAAATTTCTAGGCATCATAGTTCCAAGGCAAAGAGGAAGCCTTAGGATTATTAATACCAAATTAGTATCCTAAAATGCAAAGATATGGAAACATAACTGAAGTATTCAATCAATGAAGCTATCAAACGAACAAAGAAAGAAAAAAAATACATGCAAACCTTTAGTCTCCCAAGAAGCATTGTTATAGCACTGTAAAACACATGAAGGACTGCTAAGAAGAATATGAGGATGTGTAGCTGGTGCAATCCATTGACAGATATAAGCGATTGATGTCCCTGTAACCAACAACAATTAGATAGGCAACTACTAATATGAAGTAAACAAAAAATTGCAAATAACGTCAGGCATGAGTGAGCAAAAATAGTTTTAATATTGTGCTGAATGCTGACAGAAGTGGACAAGTCGAAATTGTAGAGGATTATGTTATAAAACCTAACAGAAAATGGGAGTCTAACATCTATAATCAACATAAAATATCTTATTTTCCTAAACCAAGCATACTTTTAATGGCATTTTGAATGAGAGAAACAATTTTTTCAATTGGTCAATACAACTAAAGATGGCATTCTGAATGAGACATACGTAAATCAAACAATAGATTATGACATGAGATGACTACATAATATCATGAAAAACAAAGAGTTAAATAAATATCATATTGAAGTACTTTTAAGTTAACTAAGAGAAAATCTCCAAGCCACTTGCAGAAAAGAACATAGAATAAGGTTTCATTCAACTAAACAAATCTTAGCGTGGAAACCTAGTTACCTTCTTGCATTGGTAAGGGGTAGCATCCTCTGACAAATATCTGCGTTCATAAGAAAGAAGTTTCCTATGGTGTTCCTCTTCACTACTTGATTCTTTGTCGGTACCAACATACGGACATGGCAACAGTTTGTCTGCCATATCAGTAGGAATACATATTTTAACAATGTAACTCTGCCCGAAAGTCAGAAGCAGTGAAAGGAAACCAAGAATCATCAACTCTGCAACCAACAAAATAAAAAAACAAAAACAAAGAAGTAATAGTTATCATTATTATTATAATAATAATCATTCACATAAATTACAATAAAAGAAATTAAGTCAAGAAGAAGAGTCAAACTGCATTGGCTCCACGATGTAAACATTAGTTCATAACAACTAATCGCTTTAATGAAAAACTCTTACCAGCTTTGACCTTTTCCAAAGCCTCAAGCAAAGCCTTTTTGTGCTTTTCCTGTAGCCACTGAGAAAAAAAAGTCATCAGGTTAGAACAGAGGAAAATCGCAACAAGCACTCTTCATGATCATGCCAACAAACAACCCTTCAACTTCTAAGATTTCAAAAATTATGACACGATTTCAGAAAAAAAAGGGGTTTTCCGCAGAAGCAAAAAATGAAACTGCAAAGGAGAAACAGACAATGAACATACAAAATCCCAGAACCCCGCAAATTCAGGGATCAAATCCAAATACCAAAAAGCCTTAGCATTAGGGACAAAATAATTTTTTTTTTAAAAAAACAAAATAGGTAAAAAAGAAAAGTGAAGAAAAACAGCTCCACTGAGACCAAATTAAAGTAAATTGAACTGAACCAGAGTATGGAAGGGATTGTTGTCTTGATTGTGAAACGCAGAAGCGAGGAAACAGTGACAATAATTACATTTACAAGGCAAAAAAAGAGAAGAGAAGAAACGTTTGAAAATGGTGACACACCGTTCCCACTTTGTGAAGGCTTTTCTCCAGTGTTAAGGATATCAAGATGAAAACAGTGCAGACACAAGCAACGGCCCATGTTGGTGTCTGATCAAGGTCTTTGGAACCGATACTACTCTCACTTGAAGCCACAGCCACAGAACCACACCACAACCATGAAACCAGACAAAGAGATAGTTTTGTGTACTTTGAGCCAGACATTAGCATTCAGCACAAACAAACCACCACAGAATGAGAGAGGAGAAATGAAAAAAGGATTCCCAGAAACAGATTGCAAAACCACAAGGACTATGATTGTCTGGGTACTTCTGAAGTAGACAAAGATAATAACTTTACGACTTTTTCTGATCCGGGTTGGTTTTGAAAAGGAAGAACAAGTCTTCAAACTTCAAAGGGCGTGCATTTATTGAAGTGATGATCTTCAGAGAGGTGAGAGAGAAAAACAGTTGTGGCTTCTGGAGGTGCTGCAGGAGCAGAGGCACCTATCGTATTTGAATTGAACTTGAATGTAGTTTCAAAGGTTGATAATTAAATAATTTAATGCAAGAGAATGAACTATAAACCCAAAACAGAAATATAAACTCCCATTCTGGAATAAATTAGAGTAAGAGTGTTCTTCAAAAATGGAAACTATAACAGTTGTCAAGTCACTACCAATCTTGTTCCTACTCAGTTTTTCTTTTTCTTTTTTCTTTTCCATGTCTTTTTCTTCTTCTTACTACTTTCTTTTTCCCATTTCTCAACTTGATTTGCGGAAAGAATATAAATTAGATCAATTTTGAGTCCACCAATGAGTTGGTTACGTGTGATTATTATGCAGAACTGAACCTAACCTTAAATTTTTTCAAGACAAAATCTTGATTCGTTAGTAAACTATGTCGATGAATAAAAAAATAAACTTTAAGTTTGTCTCTGTATGAAAATAAATTGTTTATTTTATGAATAAATTTATACAAATAAATCATATAAACATAATTACAAAAATGTGGTTGATTGAGTTAAACTGATAATTTCGTGCCTTCTAAACTATATTTAATTGAGAATTAATTTTTGAAAACAGAAACGATAGTGAGTACCTTAACTACCCCCACAAACACGGTTTCATTTCTAACACTCCTTTCTCAATATACATATACTCAAACTTTAGTTTATATCAAAATATTTAAATAAAAAATATTATATTTTCCTTAAATAAAAGTTAGGTTTTTTAATTTATAAAAAATAAAAAAGAAAATGAAAGAAAAATCTTTAAAATATTTTGTATGTAATAATTTTGATGGTGGTTGGGGGTGACAATGAGGAGTTAATAGTTAATTAGAATAAAATCATTGAGTATACTTGTTTATGTTGTGTTGTGTAGGAGGAGGTTGTGGAATCCGCGTTTTACACTTTGTGTGAGTCATGTGAATCCGATTCTGCGTGTTTTCGGAAAGTTGGTGTTATATTTTATGAGGAAAATTTAAGAAATATTAATTAATCAATTAATTAATTAATGTGAGTAATGATTGAACATTTATTTAACCATAATTTTCGGTTACCTTGCCTTTCAATTCAATTTGTGCAACTCCACCCGCCTCTGATTGCTACCATCACAATCCCAGTGAATGTCATAAGAAAATTACTTCCATTCCAACCATAACTCTATTCTTATTCTTTTTAAGCTTTTTACTTTACAATTATATGTATGTACGATCGGAAATACACATAATTTAAAAATAATTAAATTAAAAAATATAAAATAATATAAATATTATCTTATTAATTTAATTTTATAATAATTAAAAATTAAATTAGAATATATAAAATGTTATAACCTTCGTCTTATTAACTTATTTTACGAGATTTAGTTATAAATTTTTAATTTTATTTTGAATTTTCTAAATTTGAGGTATTTAAAATTTTACATTATTTTAAAATAAAACCGCATCATTTACATATAAAATCAATTATGATATATAAAATAATAAAAAATTTTATCTTAATAAACCGATTTTATAAAATTAAGTTATATTTAAATTTATTTATTGAATTTTAATTAAAACTTGTCATCAAATTGGAGATATCCAATAATCCAATTTATTAATAAGCCATGATGGGGTTGATACTAATTATTTTGATCTTCAAACAACTCCAAAAACACCAAAAATTTAGTGGGAGCCACAAAAGACATAAATCTTGGTGCTATTGAAATACATGTGTGGTCCACATTTTGTGTGATTGTTAAAAAAAAGTTTAATTTGTGGACCAGCTTATAAATACATTATCATCATAGACCAACTTTTCTAGAAACCCTTACACAAAATATACAAATAAAAAATTTAAATAAACTTATTTTCTATGAAAATACGTGTTTAAATATACCCAATAAATGATCAATAAAGTATTTATGTGATGTGCTATTTTTGTTAATTATAAAGAAAAAAAAATCTATTTTTTTCTTACTGTTTGTTTACATAAAAATAGTGAAAAGAAAGAATAAATTTATGTTATGACGTGAAAAGACCTGCATGATGCATGAAAGTTCTTTCACAATAACGACACGCATTATATAATGATATATAATTACGCATGTCGATAGCACAATATATATATATATATATATATATATATATTATTTTAGAAATAAATATAATATTTTAAAAATTAATTATTAATCCTCACAAATTAAAAAAAATGTAATTTAATTAGTTTATTATCTTTATAATAATAAAAAAAATTAAATATTATATTTAATATTTTTAATATAATAAAAAATTATTACTAAATATTAAAGTTAAGTATATATTTTTGTTTGAATCTTATTATCAGAATTGAATATCTCAATTAATTTCTAGATTTTATTTTATTTTTTATTTTATGAGTTTTTCGTCTTATAGTTAATTTTTTGTGTTTACTGATGGAAAATATATCAATTAATTATATTTCAACAATAAAATTAATATATTTTAATATTCTAAAATATATTAATCTTAAAATATAAATCATCTATATAGATATATATGGATTTAAGCTAAAAAAAAATATTTACTGATTATTTAATTTTAATTATCTTAATATATAGAGAGAGAATTTTAATATAATTCGGAGTTCTATAATATATAAAAACGAAAATCATATTCTTTGAAAAAAAAATGATGGAATTAATGAATTTAAAAATATAAGAATTAAAAATAAATTTGATTGCATTAAAGAAATTGACAATTGAGTTGGTGGTTAGGTAGCAACCATATGTCCAAGTCTCAAGGTAGGTGCTACCACCACACTAATTCATCTCTTTTCTATAAATTTCATCCCAAAATAATCTCTTTACAATATTAAAATAACAAAATAATATTATTTAAATTTTTTAATATATATAAAATTATGTCTTAAAGTATTATATATATAATTTTATTCTAATAATAAAAAACCTTACAAAATTTCATATATTTATAATTTTAGATTGAAAAATTAATATATAAAAAACTATATTATCACATAAACCATTCTAATACGTTATTTCATGATAAGAAGAAAAAAAATATAATAAAGACACTATTATGACTTTTATTATTACCTTGTTCAGAAGTTATCTCCACCATTAAAAATGT
This sequence comes from Macrotyloma uniflorum, assembly GCA_016859785.1. Classification (NCBI taxonomy): domain Eukaryota; kingdom Viridiplantae; phylum Streptophyta; class Magnoliopsida; order Fabales; family Fabaceae; genus Macrotyloma; species Macrotyloma uniflorum. Next base: position 1,771,561 of record BDMB01000009.1, on the reverse strand, counting down.
GCTTTATATTTTCTGTATAAAGTTAAATTTAGTATACTTTTTTTAACATACTTAAAGGAATAATATTTTTTATGTGACTTTTTTAAAAAGGGAAAAAGAATAATTCTTTATAAATTAAATTAATTTATAAATAAATCAAACATAAAAAATTAAAAAAATATATAATTTTTTTCCCAAATTAATTAATTTGATCTGAACATAGCCTTGTATTTATTAAGCACCAAATCAACGATGTGGCGGTGGAGTTGGTCTATGAATTCATCGCTATCATCATTTCTGTCATTCGTTTTCGAATTTATTCTTAGTTCTTTTCTTTTAAATTATTATTATTATTATTACATACGCGCTTTTTTATAAATAAATATTAAATTTTTTACCGTACAAATGCACTTACCACTATTTAAAAATTAAATATTATTTTTATTAGGATTTAAATATCAATTTATGTATAATAAACTAACACTGTTTACATATTTATTTTATTTTTTTTTCTTTACGTTCGTAAGTGATTAAACCTAATTTTACTATACCACTAACATGACTATATAAATTAAGATGTTATAATTTATTTATTCTTTTAAATTAACTTAAGGGTGCAATATATTTTTATTTTTAATTGTATATGCACATTTTTCATTCTAGAGAAGTCAACTCTGAATTTCAAAGACTAATTTAGATAATTAAAGCTTATCAAATTGATATTTATTATTATTTAAGACAATTAATGAAAAGGTATTATAAACTGTTCAAATGGACAACAATGAATCATGATTCAGCAAGAAAAAACAAAACAATCCCAATTTTTCTTTCAAAAAAGATGTCTCTAATAATTGCAGCATGCATCTTCTAATACACTCCCTCTTTGTTTATAATTATTGTTCTTTTATAAATTTTATTTTTATTTATAAGATTACCATTAAAAAGAAAAAAGAAATATTATTCAAAAGTTAATAAATATATTATTTATATTCATTGAGATTTTTTTAAATTATACTGATATTCCATTTTTTAAAATTCTACATAATAGTAAATAGGTCCGACCAAACAAGTTTGTCAACTTTTTCTATAAATATAAAAAATAAAAACGAATTCTTTATGTAAATTTAGCTTGTACATTATTTATAAAAGTTATGTTATATTAGTTTTTCAAAATTAATGTATAAAAATTAAACTTATTGCTACTATGAGACAGGGTTGAAAATTTATATAATAAATTTGGTGAATGAAACATATACTTGTGTGGTTGAATTTGGTCAAAGTAACAAGAAAAATAATGAATGAATAAATAAAAAGAAGAAAGATTTATAAAAGTTGTAACTAAACTATCTAACTATGTTTAGACACCATGTTTGAGGCAATGCGCAAATAAATCTAACTCTACTCATTCGAACAAGTTAACGAATTATAAGAAACTCTTCTTCTTTTTTCTCTCTTCTCAAACTTATTTGCTTTTACTTATCTTCAAACAAGTTCTTTGTCTCTCTGATTCACAGGTTTAACAACAATCACTCTTCCTTTTATGTATCTTCTCAAATTACATTTTCTTTAATCCCTTCTTTCCCTTGACAATGGATTTATACTCTTATCTGAATTTGTATAAATAGGTATCTGAGACTGAGAGTTATGTTATGAACAGGTTTGAAAAATTTGTTACACATTTATTGCTGCTGCTACTTTCCAACGAATTGCTTTGATTAGTAGAGATGAAAACACTTGCTTGAAACGCCTTCATTTCATTTACATGGTCAGTATTTCCTTTTCTCTTTTATGCTTTGGTTGAATCAGATAACAGAAAAAAAAGGTAAAAACAAGAAAGAAAGAGAATTATAATGAAAAATAAGATTGTTTGAATTAAATAAAAGTAAATAAAAATTGAAAGAAATTTATGTTTTAATCAATTATCTATCTGTAAATATAAAACCAACTTGACTTTTCTCTGTTTGTTTGTTTATTACTTTTGTAAGGAGAAAGTTACAACTTTTCAGCTTAAATAAACTGATGTAAAGGTACACTTTTCATACAAATCTTTTTTTTTTTCACTACAATAATTGAACTAATAATACAATATTTATAACAAAAATAAAGGAGCAAAATTTTAGGTTGAGTGTTCTTGTCTTAGATATATGTATCTGCATGCTTGGTCTTGCTGTTGACATTGTTCTTCATATGGACTTAGCCTCCTCGTTTAGAATCTTTATTCTTTTACATGACTGTTTCTTGATTCTCACTGGTATACTGTGTTTATCTTTATTCTGTCTTTTTGAGATTTATCTTCTATTCATCCTAGAGGATAGAACAGAACGTGAGAGGAAAACAGTAACATTGAACAAGAGAATGAGCTCAGAACAATAGAAGCAAAGATAGAGATGGGGTTTTGGGAACTATTTGAGGTGGCGTCTGCGCCAGTTATTCAAGTCCTACTTATCAGTGCAGTGGGAGTTTTTTTGGCAACAGATTATTGTAATAATCTTCTTTCAGTAAACTTTAGAAAATCTTTGAACAAGGTAAGAGACTATCTGAATTAAATATCTATGAGGTTTGAATTCAAAATAGTGATGAATACTAATATTAATGCTAATTTGTTCAATGTTCTTGCCTCCTATTTTTCCTTAGAGAACAAATTATGGACAAACTTTGCTTAATTCTTATCCAAGCATTTTTTTTCTTTGATTTTGTGTACCCTTTGAGCAGATTGTCTTCATTGCGTTCACTCCTTCACTTATATTTGCCAGTTTTTCCAAGAATGTTTCTCTTGACGAACTGATATTATGGTACACAATAATTATTTGTTTTTGCTTTCATAAACTTTGCTCGCTTTGGTTTTTTTTGTTCACTCTTGATTCGCAATGGAAAGCCTAAGAAATTATTACATAAAGCACAGATTATTGAAATAAAGATAATTCTCAGCAAGAGTTTTAGTCATATTCAAAAAGGGTCTTCTCCTATTGTCACTACAAACAAAGCATAAGTTATATAGCATGCACAAACTAACTTTGATTTTGTTATCTTTGTCACTAATAATCGCAATGAAACCATTTGTGTATATTTGACAAGCTCAAGAAAAAAGAGAGAAAGGGTATACAATTGTGTGCGTAAAAGGGGTATGATTCTTTTTGTTTGTTTATGCTAAAAGTTAACCATGTCTTGTTTAATCATTATGCAGGTGGTTTATGCCCGTTAACATTGGACTTACCTTCTTAATTGGAGGGATTCTGGGATGGATAATTGTAAAAGCACTAAAACCAAACTTGAAAGTGCAAGGGCTTATTATTGCTTCATGTTCATCAGGTACCATAGCATACGGTTGGCAAGAGTAAAATTTAGAAGGAATGGTGAGGAAGAAGGTGTGAAAATTGGCAATGTACCTAGACATGGATGCATGCTATGTTACATTAGTAAATTTTTATTTCTGTTCTCATCCAATGCTTCCATTTTTACTCCTACCAAACACTCTTATGATTGTCTCACAAACCTTTATCTGAAAGCCTCTCATGTCAAGGGTGATTATTTGATCAGGAAACATGGGTAATCTTTCTATTATAATTATGCCTGCTATCTGTGACGAAAAAGGAGGTCCATTTGGTGAACCTGATGATTGCCGCAACAGGGCTCTCTCGTATTCTTTTTGCTCTTTGGCGGTAATGCATTCATTTTTACCCTTGATTTCCTTTCACCATCTCAACATGTATCTGATATTACCATCTTCTATTAATTGTAGCTTGGAGGTATCTTCATCTGGACCTATACTTACCAACTAATGCGAAACACATCCTTGAGATACAAAGCAGTTGAGGCTGCTGAGATCGTAAAGATTCCCAACCAAGGCCTAGATGCTGATGCAGAAACTGCATTTCTCAAGCCAAATGATGGTTATGCCGCAGACACTGAAAATCAAATTGTAAGACCCCATGAAGTAGTAGTGTATATTATTGCAATGTCTGTGAACGAAGGAAATGAAAATATTGGCATGGAAACCTTTTCTTAGAACATAATCCGAGTGCTGAAAGTGGTCCTATATTCTTGACTAATAACAATGAATGAGCATCATGATCTTTCTATCCACTCTTTTTTGCACTAATTTTGTACCTTTTTCTCAAACTCAAATTAGTATAGTATATATAAAAAACTCCCAACAATTTTCTGGATTATAAAATGAATCCGAAATTCCATATGTGCAGCTTGTAGACAAAGTTGCGACCACTGTATCAATGATTAGTAAAAATTCTTTAAGGCATAGAATTACGGAAACTGTAGGTCAAATCCTGGCAGAAGTAATGTCACCCCCAACAGTTGCTACAGTGAGTTCCTTTCATTCCTTTTCTTTTTGCTTTTAACTTTGTTCCTTAGTCTTTAAATGATCCTAAGAAATTTACCCCCATGATCAGTTTTTAGGTTTCCTCTTTGGTGGGGTTAAATGGCTAAGGAACCTAATAATAGGACACAATGCTCCCCTACGAGTCGTCCAAGACTCCATTCAAATGCTCGGGTATGTGCCTTTTTTCTCATAAAACCAATGGCCCAATATTATACAGTGTGTGGTTCTTTATGTTAATGATAGGCTTTTAAAAGGACAAGAAAAATTACAACTGAAAATATCAAAATAAATATATAGTCACATATCAAAGGACATGATGAGGAAAAAATTGTATATGAAACAATATTTCTGCAGTAATATTTGGCCCTTAGACGAGTTTAATAGCGTTGCATGTAGTAAATTTTGTTTAGTGTACAAAGCATTATATTGGTCTCTATTATTTTCCAATCACTCAGATCACTGAGAATGAATCTATTCCTTGTAGGGATGGCACAATTCCTTGTATCACCGTTTTGCTAGGAGGCAACCTTACACAAGGTATAGAAAATTAACTTCAGTGCATGTATACTTTCATTATTCAACATATATTTCAGACTATCTGAGAACTGAAATTAGTTTTTCATTTTTATGTGCCCGGAAATTAAAGGCATGAAGTCATCAAGTATCCAACCATTGGTCCTGATTTGCATCATCATAGCTCGACTAGTCTTACTACCTGCTATTGGACTTTTTATTGTTAAAGGGGCTGCAAATTTTGGTCTGCTCCCATTGGACCCTTTGTTTCAATATGTGCTGGTGATGCAGTATGCCTTGCCACCTGCAATGAATATCAGTGAGTGATATACTTCTTTTTAACCTCTTTTAATAATGATTTAGGTTCTCCTTAGATTAACTTCTAGATTGTTGGAGCTTCTGAATTGTAAAAACTTTATGTTGATTAATTATAACTTATATAAGAAGTTCGATTTATGTTTGACCAAGATTATATACATGAATGGCTTTTGCAGGTACCATGGCTCAACTATTTGATGTAGGCACTGAAGAGTTCTCAGTTATTCTCTTGTGGACATATGGTGCTGCAACCATAGCTCTCACTCTCTGGTCAACATACCTCATATGGATGTTTTCTTAACACAGTCACCATCAGTGAATTATCCAAACAAACTCACCAAAGAAGATGAAACTCTCTACAGAATCACGAATAATAGTTTTGTATAGCTGAGATAATTGTGCAGCAAGTTCCTTTCAGGTATTTTGTTTCAGTGATATAGCTGGTCATGAAGTATGGTATTTTGCATGATCTATATGCTCTAGAATGAACTACACCATACACAATATCTATGAAACAAGTTAGGAGGGAGGGTAAAAATCTGGATCACGTTTCATGGCCTTGATATTCATTTGTTTCTACTAGGTTTTAGGTTTCTTCTCCAAAACACATGTCTATTTGTTCAGTAGGAAGTGTTTGTTGTAAAAGCTGTAGAAAATTATTTCATGGAGTAAAACTACTTTATATTATTATATTTTAGTTTTTTTTCTTAATTAAATTTAAAGTAAACCACATTAATTTTCTTAGCATTTAGTATGATGCAAGTTCTTTTAAAAAGAAATCATGATTTTTTTGCAAATTCTAAATAGAGAGAATTATGATTTGCAAGAATGATGGTCAGTTATCAATATTTTTGAAAGAATTTGTATAAGTTATAATAATACAGTATTTTTATACTAAATTTAATTATTTATTGTATAATAAATTATTTAGTAAGATTAATATGATTTTTTTAATTAGTGATAAATTTTTACTTTAAAAAAGTTAGATTTTTCGTTCACAGAAACAATTTGTAAAAAGATATACAATTAAACACATTCATCTTGCGAATATTATATTTTTAAATGGAATCAAAATAGAAAAAACAAAATTTTGTAACTTTAATGAGTTACTTCCATGAGTTTTTATATCTATAGAAATTAATATTTTAACGTAGGCCTTATTAATATAAGTGTTCTAAAACTAAAGAAAGTTTCTTATAAATAACTCCCTTCAATTTTAAAAATTCATAATTATTTAAAATATTATTTTTATTGATAAATATTTCATATATATAAAAGTAAATCTTGTATAAAATAGACCCTTAACTATAAATATTATACTATATTTCTTTCTTATGTTAAAATATATACTACTATAGTCAAATAAAATATAATTTACCCCATTTTTTAAAAAAATTCTTTAAAGTTTGGTTAGTTTCGGTAGACACTTTGCAAGTGATAAAAAAATACATATAAATTAAATTCTTATTTTAATATTTATTTGTTATTTTTTTTGGAATTAACTCAATTTAAGCTATACCCTTCCGTTTATACCTAAATTATTATTTTTGAAGATAATAATTTTGAAAAAAAGTATTTTTAAAAATGAGTAAAACGTTATCTTTGGTAAAAAATATTCTTGAAAATATTTATATATAATTTTTCTCAAAATTAGAAAGTAACGTGATATTTTTATTATAAAATTTGATTATTTATAATTACTGCAATGAAAAATTTAACTTTGGAAAAATTAGACTTTATCTTCCCAATAAGAACAATTTACGAGAAAGTTAGCTAAAATCACAGAAAAACATGATTATCTGAATATGTTACTTTTTAAAATACAAACTAAAATGAAAAACTAACATTCTCAGCATCATATTTTCTAAAAACCTAAACATTTTCCTTGTTACAAACTTCATATAACAGTGTGATGTTTGTTAATGAAATAAGTTTGAGTTAAAATTCACAAGTTACATCAGAGATTTAAGCATTTTTCATTTCTTCTTTCGATTTTGCTGCATAAAAATGCATCATTAATAAACACAACAATAAGGTTCGTTTTATAAAAGTCCTTACATGAACTACACAGAAAGATGAGATCAGAGAGAAATAAGAACTTTTAGAAACATGACAAGGAGTGAATCCATTTATGTAACATATACATATAATAATATGATAAAGAGAAATTCTATAACATTTCTCATAAACATTTTCATGTAATTATCAGAAACGAAACTCTACTTCATCTGTCTCTCATGTTCTTATTTAAACTCATTTTTACTGAAAAAACAAAGTTTCTGCATGAAGAATTCAACCTAAGCAAATGCAAAGACTTCCCTGAGGATTTTTGACGCAGGAAGCACTAAGAAATTTTTCCCCAAGAATGTTCTTGCATCGAGAAGTGCACTCAGAAAGGGTGCAGGGATTGATTATGATCGCAAATGCAGAATCCACAGGCTGTGCCTCCAAGACCAACATAGCTAGAACTGTCACCACCAAGATCACACTCTTTGCTAAATTTTCTGCCATGAAATCTTCAAAAGTTTCTCTCTTAAAACTGATTTAATCTGGTCGATTGTGATGTGAAGGAAAAAATTGGTTCATCCAAATTTAAAGACTTGAAAATAAGCGTAGCTAGCAAATAGCTATTGATTGCTTTGAGGATACGCACGCATGCATGAACTTTTACAAAAACAGACGAAGGAAAATTTGTTGCATGCATTTGTGGGTAATTTGCGTTCTTGGATGTACCTTTTCCATTTTTTAATAAAAGTTTTCTTTGAAGAAATATTCTTGTACTCAAAAAGTTGCTGCAAAAGAAAATGTTTAACTGAGAAAACCATGTTTCAATGGCCATCAAATTTCGAATATAATACATAAAATTTTTGTGGTTTTTAGAATAAAAATAATCTGTCTGAGTCATCAAATAATTTATCCAATTTTTAGAAAATAACTTATTTATAATACAAAGATTCAACCTCATTCTTTCATCTTCCAAAATATTTCATATCATCTCTAGAAGAAATATATGATTCATTTTAATCTATAATAACTTTTACTAATGATTTATTGATGTTATAATTTTTATAATTTAATTATTATCGTTGTTATTATTCAGATTATATGATATAATATATTAATAAATAATATTAATGTGCATTTATGATTAAAAATGAATAGAAATTATTATGTATAATTATTCAGATTTTGTGACATAATTTTGGAAGTTTCTATTTTTATAAATATTACTGGTGTGTATAATTTAATTTTCTATTAATAATAATTTTTATTAATGAAAGATTCAATTTGAGAAAAAATAGACTTTTATTTTCTCAATAAGAACAACTTACGAGAAAGTTAGCTAAAATCACAAAAAGAAATGATTATTGGAATATGTTATTTTTTGAAATACAAACTAAAATAAAAAACTAAAATTTGTCCTGTTTCAAACATCATATATAACAATGTAATGTTTGTTAATTAAATAAGGTTGAGTTGTAATTCACAAGTTACATTAGAGACTTAAGCATCTTCAGTTTCTTCTTTTGATTTTATGTTGTTTTTGATGGATTGAGCATTTGCAATTAATTATCTTTTCTTATTTTGGATTAATACACAAATATGTTTTAATATTTTAATATTATTAATTCAGTAATGAAATAATTTCATGTAATAAAAATAATTTAATCATTAATATTATTATAATTTTTTTACAAAAAATAGATACTAAAATCTTCAACGCAAGTAACATTGCTCTAAAAAATATTTAATTACATTATCATTAAAAAATAAATTTAATTATTTATTAAATATTTTTTATAATTAAAAAAAAAATAAAAAATAAATTATATATTAAATATTTTCTATAAATTTAATTTTATAAAATTTTTTCATAATTTATTTATAAGAAATTTTTTATAAATTTATTTATAAATTTTTTTTATAGATTTATTGTAAAAAATTTCTCATCAATTTTTAAAAAAATATTTTTTATTAATCTTTTATTTATAAATATTTCTAAAAAATATTAAATAAATAATTAATTTTAAAAAAATATATGAGAAATATTTTATGTAGAATACAAAATTAAAATTTTAGACTAATTTTTGTAAACGATTTGAAAGAAAAAATAAAAAAATTTGTCTTATACAATATATCATATTTTTCAATATCATTTAACTCTTATATGTATCATAATTAATTCTAAATAAAAAATATAAAATTTTGTATTGTTTGGAGTTTAGAAACAAGAAAATCGAGTATAAGTTACTGAGTTTATTGCATTGAAAATTCGTTGATAATATTTCATTTTTGTTATGTATAGAGTATAAACAGATTTCGTCAAAACTGGATCTTGGTTTTCTTCTAATAAAAAAAGAAAAAAAAGAAAAACAAAACAACTCAGTTTTCTTAGAAGTCTTAGAAGTCCAACGTGAGGATGGATGTTTGGGGAATCCAAACACTGGAGAAGAAGCGTGGAATGTTCCATGCTGCCTGTTGCTGTTTTCCGTTACCTTCCCTCCCAATAAACCCCTCTTCCTCCTCTTCAATTCTCGCAACCCAAACACTCCCTCTCCAATTCTCTTCTCCTAATGAAGTTTCCTCCTCCTCGCATTCCCTTCTTTATTGTCTTGCTAATCTCGTTCTGCTTCCTTCAAATCTCATCAGCAACGCTTCCCAAACATCACAAAAATGAAGAACATGACGTGCACAGTGGACTTCGTCGACCCTCTTCACGATCCCTTCTCTCTCTTCCACCGTCAGTTTCCTCAACTCTCTCATTTTCTTATTTGGGGAAAATAGTTTATATGGGCAACTTAAATCTTGTTTTTTTTCTTTTTTTTTTTCAAAATTTAATCAAGAAGTTTTTTTTTATCTAATATAGTTGAGAATAGCATCAATATTTGATAAATTGTAGTATTTTATTAAATGTGTGATAACTTCTGCTCACTTTTGAAACATTTATGAGCCAAAAGTTGTGTTGGGTTAGACAATTTTATATGTTGTATTGTAATAAATTGTGTTCTACAATTTAAATGATTACCTTTGTCCTTGTGGGCATGTTGATTCCCTGCATTTTAGGTTATTGTTGTTTTGTAACAGCTTTAATTGTTTCTATTGATAATGGCATTCTAACCGTGTCATTCTGCTTGGTAAAATATTTTTATTGACAGTGAGGTTGCAACTACCGCACTGGTTGTGACCCTAGATGGGACTATGTATTTGGTGGACAGATCTCCTGGTTCCATGAAGGTGATATGGTCATTCTCCACAGGATCACCCATCTATCAATCGTATAGAGCTCCAATAAAAAAGGATAATGGTAAAGAAAATGCATCTGCAGCACTAATGAGTGGGTTCATGGAATGTGGGGATGACTGGTCATTGTACATGCACGACAGACACTTTGGTAAAATGGTATCTGTTTTAAGATATATCTGAGCATTGTGATTGTTGTGTTGATGCTTTTCTTAAGTGAAGGAAAGTTAATGGTGGTTTGAGACAAATATCTTGAATTTAACTCTTTCTTGGAAGTTGGAATTTACCCTTGTTCTTGATTGGATATGGTCGACAATTTTGAAATACGAATTGGCATTTTATAGACTGATACCTCATTTGAAAGAACAGTATAAATGGATATATGCACCAAGCATGTCATTTCCATGAAACATTTCAGCTGTGCATATATATATATATATATATATATATATATATATATATATATATATACACACAATTCTGAAATAATTACATATTTGATTTTCAAGAAGCATAAATGTGAGAGCTGCTTCCTAAGGACATGGGATAAGGCACCACCATGCATGAAAAATTCATGAAACTGAGCTTTAAATACATCTATTCCCAATAGATCAATTCCAGCAATGGTTTTCAGGGAGGCTAATATAGGTCTCAGGTTGTTCCTATGGCATGTTGGTTTCGAGACATGTTGTGGACCTATGGTTGTTCCAACTCTATCTGTAATTACATGTTTTGTTCTTTCTAGATTACAGTCTTGTACCTATAACTAAGAAAACAAATAGAAAGATAATTTTATTGGTACCCTGCATTATTTAAATATTCTTCTACCATGGTGGGTAACAATTACTTATTCTAAAATTTCTTTTGATAACCATTTGTTTCTTTTTAATTAAAAAAATATAATATTTAATATGACCAATAGTGTTTTCAAAGTTATGTTTATCCAAGTGCGGTTATTTTCTTATGAATACTGAACCTTTTCGTTTTGTCATATCTGCAGAGAATCTCAGAATCTATTGCAGAATATGTAGCTCGTACACCTACCTTTTCAGATGATGGAGCAGTGACACTTGGATCCAAAAGAAGCACTTTGTTTGAAGTTGATGCTAAAACTGGATCAATCATTCAAATCCATGCAATGTCTGATTTTGTTAATGCTTCTGCACCTTTGAGTGATGGGAGGCAAAGTGTTACAAATATCCTCAACATAAAGAATAGGGATCTTGCTGATCCAGTGAAACTAAATTCACCGCAGCTGGTGCTTAAGATTTTTAGGACAGATTATTCTCTTCAATCTGTTGGTCCTAGCTCAGGAATAGTTTTGTGGACCATGGCAGTAGCTGAATTTGAGGCTGTATTATTATGCCAACATTCCTCTTCTGATGTAGAGGAAGAGTATGCTCCTGACAGTGGCCTCAATTTTACGATGCCATACCCATGTCAAGAGATACGACAAGTCTTCCGCCTGAAAAAGAATTTTCTATTTGAACCTTCACTAACTGAAAGATTACTTTGGGATGATCATGAAAATGATATTCTCTCAATACCCCACTCAAATCTAATGCTTCCTTCACAGCCAAACATTGATAGATTATTCAATGGTGATGATGATAATATGATGCTCCATCAACCTCTCATGGAGATTACAACACCAAGGGAAGTTTATCTGAACAAGACAAGTGAATGGCCAAGTCCATTACCTCTTGTATTGTTCACCGTCTTTCTTTTTGCATTTTCACTCATCTATCCTCTAGTGATTAAGGATCAAGATACACTGAAGGACCAAAATAGCAAGTCTGAATTAAACAGTTCTCCTGCTAAGAAAAAGAAAACACGTAAATCAGGGAGGAAAAATGGCAGTATTGATAAAAGGGAAAATCACCTGTCTTCAGAGAATGAGAATGTTCTGACACAAAAGGATAATGATAGAGAAGTATGGAAGAACTTTAACTATGTTAATGAAAGTGCTGATGGACGTAGGATAGGTAAATTATTTGTTTCAAATAAAGAGATTGCTAAGGGAAGCAATGGTACTGTTGTGTTTGAGGGAATGTATGAAGGTCGAACAGTTGCTATCAAACGTCTTGTCAAGGTTCATCATGACATAGCTTATAAAGAAATCCAAAACCTCATTGTGTCTGATTGTCATCCAAATATTGTTCGATGGCATGGTGTGGAGTATGATAGTGATTTTATTTACCTTGCTTTGGAACGTTGTACATGCAATTTAGATGATTTGATTCAAATTTATTCTGATATATCGGTAGACTCTGCATTTAGGAAGGACCAAGGTATTGGATGCTTGATTAAGTCCCAAATAGGGATGGGGAAGGATAGTACACAGTGTCTTTGGAAGGAAAATGGCTATCCATCTCCTCTATTACTGAGACTGATGAGGTTGGTATTATGCCTTCTTGATTTGATGATTTATCAATAAGCATATACTATAAAAAATATCTTATTTTGCATGATATTAGATCTATGATAGGCTTTGGTACCATCTTGAATTTGGACTAATAGCTCAATCCTAAAACATAGTAGTTAATAAGAAAGAACGCCTAAGAATAATCCTACTAGTTACAGCACGGATTCATGTAGTTGATACAATTCCTTTGAAGACCGAGGAGGTAAATCTTCCTTTTATGAAATCTTGTGCATGGAAGTTGACTCTCTAAGTTTATATTAGTACCTTTTATTTATCAAACTAACTTCCACTTTTTTTATTGCAATATAGGGACATTGTTTCTGGGCTCATTCATTTGCATGAATTAGGAATAATACATCGAGATTTGAAACCACAAAATGTTCTAATAATCAAGGAAAGATCCTTGTGTGCAAAACTTTCTGATATGGGGATTAGCAAATGCCTTCTCGAAAACATGTCTTCTCTGGGTAATAATGCTACTGGTAAGTATTCTTTAGAAGAATAATAACTTTATTTGTTTTCGTAGCATTTGCCATGTGAACGGCCAATTAAATCTAGCATGATATGTGTATATATAAATTATTGTGATGATGATATCTCTTGATATCTTCACAGTATTTCAGAATGCTTTAGCTTATCCTCTACTCATTTTAAAAGATCATTATAATTTACTTCATCGAATTTTTGATCTAATTGATAGAAGTTGTTTTCTAATTGATTTAGGGTTAGTAATCTTATTGAATTAGTATTCTATTACTTGGCCTAATGTAAAAGTTAGACATTGGTTAGTATTTTTGTATTACATTATTTATTAATACTATTTCTATCTAAACTCATTATCTACAAGTCATATTTGTCTCATTTCCCCTTCTCTATCAAAACCCATAGTTCTTACATGTTATTTGAGTAATATCGTTCTTTCCTAATTATATAACTATGGTTTACTTCTAATTGATTACTCTATCGAATCTATAATAATTAGTATCAAATCCTTTTTTGTAGGGATATTGTTATTTCTAAATAGTTATTCCCAGATGATCATAAAAAATAGAATATAGAAATTAAGGTTCATCATGCAAAATTCCTATCCCGATTATTCCATTAGACCACCAATTGATCAGTTTGGCTTTGTAAAATTGACTAAAAAAATATAAGAGGAATCATGTCCTAAAAAACAATAAGTACACCGAAATAATCTAACCAATTGAGTGAAAACAAACCATAATCATATATTAGGGTTCATGGGAAAGCTGGGATATAACTCTAGTAGAACAGTTTAGCCACACATACTGGAATATAGAATGAAAGAACTAAAGTATTTATTGCCAAAAAAGAAAAAGTAAAGAAAAATGACAAGAATTCGAGTCTATCCCTTGAGATTCACCACTTCTCTCTCTTAGAAAGCTAAGAAAATTTCTCCAAAGCAAATAAAACTAAAAAATATACTAAATAAAGTGTAAAATTATGTCACACAAGTAACATTGAATAGAATTAAAATGCAGGCTTGGGCTACATTACACTCTGCAGGGCCATGTTTGGATTTCAGCATGACCTTGTTGACCTAATAGGACACTATTGAGCACGGTTTGGATTAAAGAGTGAATTTGAAAGTGAAAAAGAAACGAAGAGAAAGAAAGTAAAAAAATTAGATTATTTGGATTAAGAGAAAAAAAAAAGTAAAAATAAATAGAAAGTAAAATAATTTTATTTATTTATTAATATTTTTTATTTATTTTAAATATTTATTATTATTATTACTATAATAAAAAAAAAGAAAAAACAAATATTATCAATATTTTATTTATTATTAATAATTATTTATAAATAATTTAATTGATTTTAAAAAATAAATACTATATAGTAGTTTTAATATTTATTATTTCTAATATTATTATTATTTTATCCCATTTTATTTAAGTATTTTATTTGTAAAAAGCTGAAATCTTTTTAAGTTTTGGTTCAAGGGAGTGTTAGAATATCTCTAAATATGTCCAAAGTATTTTAGTATGTCTCAGTATGCCTTCAATATATCTCAAAAATCATTATAATTTCTATTGCTCTAATTTAGAAGTACTTTTAAGAGTTGTTTCCAAATTTTTGTTTTCTTTCCCTATTTAAACCCAATCTCATTATTCAGATATCTGACTCAACTTAAGTGATCTATAAAGTCTGTGTTTATTCACTTTTTTCCTTTATTGGTTCCTTTTTCATTTCTCAACTTATTGTTTTTTGTTGAATCCTACATATGAATCTGCTGGACTTTAATTAGTTTATTATCCTTGCACTATAATGTTTACTGGTTTAATTGCAGGTGTTGGCAGTTCAGGTTGGCAAGCACCAGAACAACTTGTTCAAGGACGTCAAACACGGGCAGTAGATGTATTCAGTTTAGGTTGCATCCTCTTTTTCTGCATTACTCGGGGAAGACATCCATTTGGAGAACGTATTGAACGGGATATCAATATTTTGAAAAATAAAATGGACCTTTTCTTAGTGGAGTTCATTCCTGAAGCTAAAGATCTTATTAGTCGTTTATTAAACCCTTACCCTGATCTAAGGTAAATCATTCTCATTCAATATGTTTTCTGGAGAATGGAAATATATTTTCATATCTTCATAATTTTACATTTTTATATGACTCGCCTAATTGGTATGTGGGGTGAAGTCTCAAAGTCCAAACTGATATAACTTTTATGAATGTTGTTATATCTCTAGCATTTATATCTTTAACTCTGGTTATAGGCTAGCAATTTCATTTAAGAAATTATTTACTTGATTTCCAGGCCAAAGGCGACTGAAGTATTGTACCATCCTTTTTTCTGGAGTTATGAGATGCGACTTTCCTTTTTGCGTGACACCAGTGACAGGGTGGAATTGGAAAATAGAGAGACTGGTTCTGATCTTTTGCTGACATTAGAAAGCATTGCCTCAGTGGCCTTGGGTGGAAAATGGGATGAAAGGATGGAACCAGCTTTCATTGCTAACATCGGTCATTATCGGCGGTATAATTTTAACAGTGTCCGAGACTTGTTGCGAGTTATGAGAAACAAACTAAATCATTATAGAGAATTGCCTCAAGAAATCCAGGTTCTTTCTTGGTTCAACATTTATCAAATAAATTTGTTTCCTTTTTATTTTGGTTAGGCTTTGCAACATGGTGGGTGGAGTGGGTTGGGATTTTGATAACGTACCCAGTCCTGCATCCTTTAGCCCAAAATTAATTGTTGACCTCTATCTACTCCACCTTATGGGTCTTGGAACGAAATCTCATACCCACTGGGATAAAGAAAATAAATAAAATATCACCTTGCTCAACTTCATTCCCATGAAAATTTCAAACAAATCTATAGCAATAACAAAAATTAATCAGTCATAATGCAGACAACCATCTCATGTGATTGAAAAATATAAGTTAATCAAATATGGAGACACCTGAAATGAACACTAGTAATAAAATATAAACTTTAATTAGTTCTTTATTCATGGGTTGTGGGGCATATTGCCCATGTGTTTGCAAGATTAGATAACCCCAAACTGCTCCAAACCCTATGGACCAGGTTTGGAACCTGTGGAGTCGGTACAATCTACTATGAAAGTTGGAACATTGGTACATGATTGGTTTAGATGTTTAGAACTTAGTCGACCTATCAATTTAACGAGTTGCTTTATGATAAATTAACAAATAGATTTTGCTTGATTTTCAAGGTCCATATGTATGTCAAGCAGAAGTGAAAAAACATAGCGACCCTAGCATGTTGACTCATTTAATTTTCAAAATGTCCCTAATTTCAGTTGTGCTTAGTTGCTTTCTCAATATCTTATGATATGTTTATAATAAATTTATATTTTCAAATTGATTTTGCATTATAATACCTAGAAGACTACTCTTATTGATAGAACAAAAATTTGGAGTTCATGCCAAAAATACTTACATGGAATGACAGATTTCGATATTTAATTCCGAGGGATAGTTAGACAACTTGTTTTTGGGTAGTCGACCAAGACTTTTCCCCCATCCCAACAAAGACTTTCTTGATTTCTAGAGTTCAGACTTATACTGTAATTTGAAGTTCAAAGGGATCCAATTTCTAATATGATTTTAGTCTTAATTATTAAATAGCTAGCTCGTTTGGACTAATAAAATTTCGTTTGTTACTAAGAAACTTAGTGAGTTTTCAACATTTTTCACTTTGTTGTCTTGGAAGATGGCATATTGTGTGTTTGTGATGATTAGGAAATGCCATAATGCTGGATCTTATGGGCATGCCTTTGTTGGATGCCTTTACATTTGTTCTTTACCTTGATGTGCTTGACTAGCATGACTGACTTTTCAATATTTATAATACTGTTCACCGATATTGTATGAGCTCCTAGGAGATATTTAATTTGTGCTGGTAATAGTCTGTAATATATAAAATTTCAACATTCATCTTTAATTGACATACATATAATCTTATAAGCATAAACTTCAATGATACCAAATAATTAAATGATAAAAAGTCGTGCATAAACTGGATATCTTTAATCTTTAGGACATGACAACTCTATGGTTTCTAATTTCTTATTGATTTTTCAGGATCTTGTAGGACCCGTTCCCCAAGGATTCTACAAATACTTTGCAAGTCGATACCCAAGACTCTTGATTGAAGTGTATAAAGTTATACTCCATTACTGCAAGGAGGAAGAATGTTTCCAAAGATATTTTAAAAATGTTGATTAGTACCTTGGCATCGCTTCAGAATATAAAGGCAAAGACTGGTTGCAGCATGAGGCAGTCTATGTTGATGTAATATAAAATTTAATAATGTATATGTATGTATGATAGTCCAACCTAAGTTACTTGTCTCTTAAGTTAGAAGTGTAAAAGCAAATCAAGCTTATTTTTTTACCTATTGCATAATAAGTTTAATTGAAACATCGAATCCTCAGTAAGCTAGAGATTACATTTGATGAACAGTTAATGATAGCATAAACCTTAGTCATTCATCCTAAGATTGCAATAATTAACGGAACTAAAGCACAACTAGGCCAAAGTACTTTATATTTACTCAAGCAGGATTAAAACGTACGATCCATATACCCATTCTATTTGAGGGTCATGCGTGATTTAACATCTGTTTTACGTAACAAAGAATCTTATTTATGTAGGGCAAGATACATGGCCTAAAGAGCTGACCCATATAACCTAGGGTTCCATAACACAAAATTCCTTATACACAAGGTTATCTAAGACCAGCTATTTGCTAATAAATGAAAGTCAACAATTGGTCTATTGCATTCTGTAACAATTAGATTATTTCATTCATTATTATGTATCCTAGACAAACCATAAGTATCAACAAAAATTGCAACGCCACCTTGCCCCCACGCTTAGATTATTACAATTATATGAACTAAATAAGAAAAAATGTAGCAGGAACCCAGCAGTTGCAATGGGGAATGAAATCTGCAGAGTCATGCATAAGTCGTTAGTACAAGAAGCTACAAAATTATGAGGAGCAAATAAGTATGCAACCATTAGATTTCACTAGCTGAATCAATTCTGTATGATGATGCTTGAGCATATCCTTTGTTGGAGGTGATGGATGATCCAACCTCACTTGTGCTCCTGTAGGACATGCCCTCTATTTTCTTTCTCTTGGAACGGTTCTTAACAATCTCTTCCTTTTCATCTACGAACGAAAGGAATGTGCGCAGACGCGAAGGTCCTGCACTATGGCCAGAAGAGTCAAGTTCCTCCGGGCCGTGCTTGGAGTACTGTCTCATGGTCTGAACAAGATATACGAGGAGCGCAAGCACACATGCCAATCCACATATCAGATAGAGGCCCCAGAAGCTTCTCAGCTTGAGTCTGTCCACTTCAAGCTTTGCACCTTGTGATAGGCAGGCACTGCTCAAAAGCCATTTGTCATGGATTCTTTGTAAGTCTCCATTCTCTGCCAACTCCAATATGGCAGTTGAAAGATCAACAGCTAATGGCGAGTCTCGTGGAAAGGCCTAAGAAAAATGAAGGGCAAGAGACAATTAATCATTGTATAGATTAAAATGCTTACAAAACATTTAACTTAGAAAAGTTAACTTCCAGCCAACTTTTTCTACCCGGAATTAGAACACAATTTAGCTAATTTAAGGAGTTCATAGGTAAGGGATCATGCTCTGGCTACTCGAACACGGACCAAAACATGTACAGTTAAATTCTTGAGTTTGGAAAGTTGCTGAACAACAACAAACATGGTAGGAAAAATCTGGTGAAAACATTGAAAATTAGCTACATCGATTATGATATAACTAAACTAATATATGCATATATTACAATGTAGGATATTTATTTTAAATTCTGGCAATGCCACATTTCTGTTAGACCAAGGAGTTAGGAACAGTAAAGTTTTAGCTGGATTTAGTATTGAGAAATCATTCAATCCGTTTTCCCCAGTGCTCATGCTTGACTGAATTAATGAACAATTCTAACAGTAGAACTAAGTTTCAACCAAAACAGTCAAGAGAAAAATGCATTGTGCTTGCTTTCTTTAGGAAGAAAGGAATAGAAAATAAAGAGAAAAGCATGGTAGGTTCCAAAGTTCATTGTGAAGGCAAAGAAATAAAGAAAATTAGTACTATTGGTAAGGAGATACTTACAAATCCCCAACCATTTCGGGTGAACTCTTGACCTACAATGCTAAATTCACACCGGCTTGAAAGGAAAAGTTCTATGTAAGCACGCTCATCAACATAGGCAGCAACACCACCCTTATGGGGACCATTTTTTAGTGCTTTTGCAGTTTCTTCTGGTGTTTTTAGAGGAACTAGTCTGGATTCATCAATACCGATTTCCTCAATCAAATAAGCTCGAGTAAATGAACCCTGCAAGTAGCCAATGGGATCTTTGCTATTTATTAAACTGTCAATGCCTTTAACAGGTGAAGAAAGTTGTTGCACCGTGAGGATTGATGTCAGGCTAGCTGTGTAACTTGAGTTAATAATTAGAACTACAAATAACCATATAAGCAGCACAAAGCGACCAAGAGTGCTCACTGTATTTTCCCCTACATAGTATAGAAAAGAGTATGTTTATAAACTCAATATACCCACCACTTATGCTTGGACCATATATGTCACAGAAGACAAAAAATTGGCACTTACTGTGAGCAAAGAACATGGTCGAAAAACTAAACCTGTCAAATAAACCACAAATAAAAGTTACAAACATATCCAAAGCTGCAACTGAATCCAGTGTGAAAACGTAACATTGATATGATTATTATTCATCAGCAACATACGCAGATTCATTATAATGAGCTTGAGAAAGGGAGGAGAGAGAGAAAGCCCAGATTCCCATACCACAAAATTGTGACCATTTGTTGTTTGGGAGGTCCCCTAAAATCATCATTCAGCCTATGCTCTAAAATCCAAACAACAGCTCCCACTAATAGAAAAAAGATAGCTGTCACAGTCCACATCATTGGCGTAAATGGTGTCAAAAATGCCCAAGCATTGGAATCTGTCTTCTTAACTGATGCTACTACCACCAGACCAGACTCAATATACGGCTGAGTAAAATCCACCATCTTTGTTCTTTCTGTTGTAATAGTAATGTCACCTACTGCAGCATCAAAAACCTGTATGGAAATAAAAAACTGGTCTCAGAAAGTACCATAAAACATCCGAACTCCACAAATTATTATAATGATGATACTCACACCCGCCGTGATAAGTCGGACAAGTTCAGTGTTACTAGGATTGCTGTCACCATCCCCATATGAAACAAATTTATAGGGGACAGCATAGGGCAACAAGTTCACTGCAGAAAGAAATACATCAATGCAGAATCCCTTGAACATGTCAGTGCCTTGTACTTGAGAGACAAAATCCCGGTAACTAACCCTTTTTGGCACTCCAATTTTTAACATCTTTCCATTGTTTGGGAAAACCCAACCGCGGGGCTTCTGGGTTGTTTCTCCTGGCCAAAACACAGGGAGTAGTTTTTGGCTTGCACTGGATCGATTAGGTGGTTTTGAATAAAGTACTTCTGGAGGAACAATTGATAATCCAGAGTAATTCGACCAATAACCAATCCTCCGGGTTCCTGTTCCAATTACATTGATTATTTCATACGCTGGATTAACAAGGTTTCCATCAGATGCATACCTGAATACACCAGATACACCAGTCATATTAACCTCATAAATATATTTACGCAACAGATTTCCTTCGTTGAAGATTTTCACAGCATCAAGATGCATGTTGTCTCCACGTAGTTGAGATAACTTTGGATCATGTGAAAATGTAATTTGGTTCCCGTGTTTGAAAAATGCATCAAGTGCATGAGCAAGAGCAAACACAGTATCATATGCAAAAATACCGTAAGTACTCAAACCAAGGGTACCATTACCAGTCTTTCCAGTACTCAAGTTTGTCCACCTAGAAACAAACCGTCTTTTGAGCTTTGAATCTGGAATATACATACGTAGTGTAATGACTCCTTGCATGTCATCCGTTGCATCTGAAGATAGGGGACTACCTATATCCAGCCAAGTAGATAGAAAAGTAGTTGTTATCCAGACATACCCATTTTCCATCATCCCCAGAGACTTTGCCACACTTAACACTTTCGGGCCCCAAGCAGTGCTTGTGTGAAGAACTATAACCCGGGATTCTGCCAGGGCCACCTGAACAAGTACATCAGTAATCTCCTCCCTAGTTGCTTCAGGAGTCATAGGTGCTTTAAATGAAATCTTGCAACGCCTCTCAGCAAGCTTATCCCCTAATGCACCCATTCCATTCCTCCCATGGTCATCATCACCATAAACTGCAATAACCTCTCTCCATCCGAAGAAGTTAACAAGGTCTGCTATTGCAGTCATTTCATAAATGTTACTAAAAGCAGTTCTAATAAAGAATGGGAATTGAAGAGAAGAAAGGGTAGGGTCAGTGGCTGTAAATGATAGCAGAGGAACATGGAGCTCATTTGCTATATGGGATATGACATGAGCTGTTGTAGAGGTCTGGGGGCCAATTATAGCCACTGTTTGTGTCGCCATGAGCTGCAAGGCTGTATCACACATAATTTATGTCAAACAAGAATCATAGTCTGCCAAACCTTTTTGAAGTAACTTGTCCAACACAAAAAATATGTATTTTAAGTTTTGACACAGAAAAAGTAGGAATACTCCGACATACCCTCAGCAATGCTCAAAAAACCTCTGTATTTAGTATCTTCTTGCAATGAGACCTTCAACTTAGTTTTAGAAGGAATAGATGGATTAGCAAGAATAGATGGATCAGAATTTACATCTTCAACCGCCAATTCTACAGCAGTTTTCACCATTTTACCAACACTGGTATTGAAAGAATAGAGAAGTCCAATATTTACAAAAGCAGGTATTGTGGAATTATCTGAAACAGCTCCAGCTGAAAATAACCCTTGGAAGAGAACCATCAACGCCACAAGCTCAACTCTAATCATGGTTGCAGTTGCCTTTTGCAAAACCAGTATCAATCACACTGCTCAACAAACAAATAAAGCAACATGTTCAGAAAGGGAGGGGGTTAAAAAGTAAAGAGTTAAACATTCATGCCCCAAACTGACTTTTAAAACATATGAACTGTACTTCTCACTAAAGAACTTATTTGGCACGCAAAGTTAGTCCCAGGCTAAATAACCCAAAACAAAAGCACAAGCACAAAGTTGCAAAGCACATCCCAAAATCAACCATGAATGGAAAGAATAAAACAATAAAGTTCTTCCCATTAAAGCAAAAGAGTAGCTGATTGCAAGGGTAAATAACAGCATGTGAATAATAGAACTTTAATCAAAGAGATGAATTAACCTGAGCTTGATTCACAATATGGTAGCTGTCATCTATATTTAGCAGAAAAGTAGTCCAGAAAACCTGATGTTTGGTTCAATTTGAGAATAAAAATATAAACTTTACGTATACCCAAAAACAAGAAATCACTTTAATCTGAGCTGAGACCATGAATTTCACTGAAAGAGAGAAAGAAATCAGGAGCGGCGTAAGACCATTGAGTAGATAAAACTGTGAAGAAGGAAAGAGGGTAGATCTTAAAAGAAAACTGTATTGATGGTATTGGAGAGAGTGGGAATAATGTTCATAAAAATGAACTCGCTACTCACCTGGGGATGCTCTTGGTAGTGGTATTGCTTTCTAGCATAAAGCCAAAAACAACACTTGGTGGCACCAATATCTTTTATGAAAGTTCTTGTAGTACAATCTTCTCTTTCCATTTAAATACAACCATTGCTACTATTCGCACCTCAAACCACCGTGACTGTGAAATGGGTCAAGGTCAATTACAGTAGTTACGCAAAATAGACCATGAGAAAGACAATTCTTGTAACGAGATTGCTCTCAATTACTCAGCAACTGAAGTACATAAAATGTTTTCTTGGGAAAACACAAATTAAGCTAATCTTATCACCTAAAGAATTTACATTATTTTACACAAATACTAAAATATTACACTAATTCTAACATATATTACCATTTCTTTTTAGTAAAGAGAACAATAAATATTATTGATAAAAAAAATATACACAACATTGATAAAAAAATATTGGTGTTGAAATGTAAAGGTTGAAAAGAGAAATGGAATGAGAACAAGTGAAGGGGACGGAAATTTGACCACATTCCTACATGATGAATTGCAAATGACTAGTGGGCCCCACTAATCGCGTACGGTCTCACTTCTTTCTAAAACGGGACGGTGGCTTTCCCACGGGACAGCACTTGACTCCAACTGCAATTCTTCCAACAAAAAATCATGTCATAAGGACCGATCTTTTTCATTAATTTTGTTAAATAATGTTGATTAATTAAAATTAATATTTTTTAAACAATTTTATTAGATAGCATTTTAGTTATGCAAATTATTATAATTTATTACACTGTTATCCTTTCTCTTTCCCATTATTCTAAGAAACTCCAATCATACCATGGGTTTAAATGAAAAATATTTAATAATATAAAATATAGATATTCGATTTTTTTTTTTTTTAAATATCCACTTGATAAAACTTATAATACAAATATAATTCGTTTAACATGTTTTACACGGATGTGTTGAAAAAACAATTTTCATATATAATTAATCTTAATTATATTGGAATTGTATCCAATACATACCAACCAATTCTACTTTTTATTTTTTTCTTTTGAGTAGTTAACATTAAATGTTTATCCAAATTTTCCTACTTTATTTTGCTGTAGTTTGAAAACTCATGATGCAACTTGGTACCTAGAAATATGGGGAGTAATGTGCCCAAAAAGTGGCATTGGATATTTTAGTGTACTTTATTCCTTCTTCCAATAATCAATAGTTTCATGGACTCATAGTTGCCACTTTCTAACACGACAACCTATGGAGAATATGGTTCATGGGACAACATCAATTTTTTTACCCTTCATATCCCTTAGACATTTTATAATCACTCTTAATTAAATAATTAAACATAATTAATCTAAATATGATGGATACCCATTAAAAGTACATCTACACAGAAAAACCCTAGAGCTTCTATTGAATCTTAAGATAGATTTAGTTAATCCATTTTTTATATAAAATATCTATCTTTATCCATAATAATTCTCATCATATTAAAGATAGTATCAGTAGCATAATAATTTGATGATATCTATTTCTAAATTAGCTATAATTTGTTATTTACTGTGTTTAAATTTTATATTTTTTTTATTTAAGCTCTTAATAAAATTACAAAGTAGACAAAATTTAAATACAAAATTAACATAAAAATATTAGTTTTGCTTCACTCTTCTAACTTTTTTATGCTTTTAACAAGGAAAGAAGCAATAAGAACAATGTTTTATACATTTTATAAAATAATAGAAAAAATAGACAATGATCAAATCAAGAATTTGATTAAAACCAAATGTTTTATGGTCATCATGAACATATTTGGTATTACAATGTTTTTCATTTACACGTGGTCCTAGATTTAGCACAGGATTTGGTACTCAAAACCTTAGAGAGTGACATTATTTTCAATATGGACGCAAACACCTGAGTCATCATCATAAGATCCATCTTCATGCATTACTACCTTTTAACAAGGAAACTTCTCATCTTGTCTTGCCTCTGCCTTGTATTTGTCTTCCCCTTCTTTTTCATTGACAAAGGAAAGGAACGATCGAAGATGAGAAGAGTATGATGAGCCTTCAAGGTTACTGTTAGAGTGCCTGCTAAAACGGTAGATCAATCTAATAACATAGCAAAGGAGAGAAATGAAGCAGGCCATGCCACTCAGCAGATACAGCCCCCAAAAGCTTTTCAGCTCAAGTCGATCAATGCTTTGTTTTGCGCCTTCTGAGCTGCAAGCCCTTCTTGCTAGCCATTTATCATGAATTCTTTGAAGATCACCACTCTCTGATAGTTTCAGGATGGCAGTTGACATGTCAACTGCTAGAGGAGATTCCTTTGGGAAGCCCTGTATGCAACATTTAAAACATGTTCAAGCTAGGTTGCTGGCTACAATATGATAGTCAGTATATCAAAGCAGTGTGTGTTCCCTGGTTGACTTGACAATGTTGCATGCTGGATTAGATGATTTAAATCTATATTAGCATTCTTGTGAAAGTCTTCCAAGAGTGGGCTTGTGGAGGCCCTTTTGATATTGAAAGATAGATTTTATCATTTTATTTACATGTGCAACAAATCCACATTTCCAGGGGTGAAAATGAATCTTCTCTGCCTATGTTGAACTTTCTTTTGAGGATATAAGAGCTGGAGAGAGAGTAATGAGCTATGAGAAATTGAAATATGAAGTATACAGAAAGGAATACGCATATATGTTTATAAACAACCACCTATCTTAATACTTTGAATGACGAGTTTTGTATATGTGATGAAATTGAGTTTCACAGAAGAAAAATGGATTTATACTTACAAAACCCCATCCGCTCTTGGTGAACTCTTGACCAACAATACTAAATTCACATCTGGTTTCTAGGAAGAGCTCCATGTATGACCGTTCATCTATTATTGCAGCAACACCACCATTAGCTGGTCCATCCTTTAAAGCTTTTTCATATTCTGACGTGGAGTTGAGAGGAACCAGCCTAGATCTGTCTATGTGTAGCTCCTCAGTCAGATAATTTTCAGCAAATGTATCCCTCTGGAAACCAATTGGGGCATCACCTGCTACTAAGCTTTCAATTCCCTTAACGTGGGATGAGAGCTGTTCCACAGTTAGGATGGAGGTGAGGCTTGCAGTATAGTTTGAGGTGAGTATCAAAACCACAAACAGCCATATGATTAGTACGAAACGACCAAGGGTGCTGACAGTGTTCTCTTCTGTGCATTGACGGGGATCTCATTAAAATCAATTGATATAAGCAAAGTGACCAACAAATATATAAGCAAGGACTAAGACAGATAATATGAGTCTTTCATTGATATGGTATTAAAGCATTTAAAAACTAGGATCGTGAATTGGATTCAGGCACTGCATCTTCACAGTTAAGTAGAATTTCATAAAAGGAGTCTTTGATATCCACTTCTTAATGGTGGAAAAGACGGTTTGTCAGAAAATTTGGTGGATGTTAAATCATTCATGTGCTTCAAGGTAATAGCACCAAGCTTTTAGGTTGAATGTTTCTTTGGAGTTTGTTAAAAATTGAGTTTCTGTTCTCTACAAGAGGAAAGCAGCAAGGATAACTAGCTAAAGGAATTATCCAACCACTTACTCTGTGAGAAAAATAGGGTTGAGAAGCTAAACCTGCAGAGATAAATGATTAAGATGTCAGCAACAGTATGCAAATGATCATACGATAAACCGATCAAGCAGTTAATTAGACC
Organism: Macrotyloma uniflorum; assembly: GCA_016859785.1. Classification (NCBI taxonomy): domain Eukaryota; kingdom Viridiplantae; phylum Streptophyta; class Magnoliopsida; order Fabales; family Fabaceae; genus Macrotyloma; species Macrotyloma uniflorum. The sequence continues at coordinate 1,744,916 of BDMB01000009.1, read as the reverse complement.
ATTTTTTAAAACTGTCTTGCAACTTAGTTACCAGATAATGGTGACAAATTGTCTTCTGGCGGGGCCTCTAAATTCATCATTTGTGCGGCGCTCTAAAATCCACACAACAGCTCCCACCACTAAGAAAAACATTCCTGTCACAAACCACATCATTGGAGTGAATGGTCTAAGAAAAGCCCAAGCACTGGATTTCAGCTTCTTGATAGGTGCCACAACAACTAGCCCAGACTCAATATATGGCTGTGTAAAATCCACTATCTTTGCTCGGTTTGTACTAATGGTAATGTCCCCCACCACAGCATCGAAGTCCTACACATAATAGAAGAAATTTCAATGCAGGAATTTAAAACTAAGTAGCATGATACAAAAAATGAATATAAATTATGAAAACTTCAATACTCACACCAGTTGTGATCATGTGAAGAAAGTCTGAACTTGACGGGTTTGTTTTACCATCACCAAATGGAATAAACTTGAATGCCACCGGGTAAGGCAACAAGTTCAGTGCAGCAGTAAACACATCTATGCAATAACCACTAAAAGTGTCGGTGCCCTCAATTCTTGACACAATCTCGCGAAAATTAACTTCAAGTATCACCCCAATTCTCAATTGTCTTCCGTTGCTGGCATAACTCCAACCACGTGGTGTTTGAGTTGTTTGACCAGGCCAGATGACATCATATAGTCCTTTACTAGAATTGGAATGAATAGGAGCTTCCTCAGTGTGGAGGCCAGAGGTTTCAGACCAATAACCAATCCTCCTAGTTCCAGTGCCTATCACATTAATGATTTCATATGATGAATGCATTAAATTTCCATCTGAGTCAAACATCATCTGGCCTGTTAAACCAGTTGTGTTCACCTCTAAAATTTTTTTAAGCAGCGTGCTACCATTGACGAAGACCCCCATAGTATCTAGTTGAAGGGTGTCCCCAGTTAACATGTTTACACTCGATTCATTTGAAAACGACAAAGTTCCTCCATCCTTTAAAAGTTCATCAAGTGCATAAGCAAGTGCCCAAACAGTGTCATATGCGTATAGGCCAAAGATGTTTAATCCAAAAGGACCCTGATTAGGATATTCTTTCTGGCTCAGTTTGGTCCACCTTGAAATAAATTTGTCTTTTCTGTCTGAATCTGAGGTATACATGCGCAAGGTGACAATACCTTGGATGTAATTCATGGCTGGAGAAGTGGACAAGGAGGGGTCTGAATCTATTAGTGTGGAAAGCCAATCTGTGGCTATCCACACATAACCACTTCGCATCAAGCCAAGTGATTGAGCCACACGAAGTACTTCTACACCAAAAGAAGGGTATATGTGAAGGATTATTACTCTTGATTCCATTAAAGCTGCTACCTTAACTAATGCACTGTTTATTTCTTCCCGGGTTATATTATATGGCATAAAGGGCACTTTGTGTGATATTTTACAATGTTTCTCTGCTAGCTTATCTCCTAAGGCAGCTACCCCATTTCTTCCATGGTCATCATCAACGTAAATGGCTATGACATTTCTCCAATGATAGTAGTCAACAATTTCTGCCACAGCAGCCATCTGACGCAGATCACTCTGTGTGGTCCTCACAAAATATGGGAACTGCTTTGAGGTCAGTGTAGGATCAGTTGCTGCAAATGAAAGTAGAGGCACTTGCATTTCATTTGCTATGTGTGAAATCACATGTGCCATGACCGAGTACTGGGGACCAATTATGGCCACAGTGTCACTCACCATCAACCGCAATGCTGCAACAAAAAAAATATAAGGTAGTGACTAACAAAAATGTTTATGTGGGAAATATAAAAAAGAGAGAAGTTGAAAATTATGATGTGTATGACAAGAACTTACAAGCAATGATTCCCAGGAATCCAGTGGATAATTTGGTGTCCAACATTGAGATATTAAGCTTAGTTCCACTCAGAATTGTTCCATTGGAATTTATATCATCCACTGCTGCTTGAATGGCCACTTTAGCCACTCTTCCAATTGTAGAGTTGAAAGATAAAATTGCTCCAATATTAACGGCACTTGGTCTTGTAGAAACATTGCTGGTTCCTTTTGAGGGAAAGCCACTGCAGAGGATCAGAAGGGCAAGAAGCCAACCTTTGCTCATGTTGTATTTTACTGCGAACATAACAGGGAAAAAGAAAACAAAAATCTTAGCAACCATTTAATATTTGTGCATCCTAAAAGAAAAGAAAAGAAAAACTACATGAAATATCCTTGCTGGGGTATGCATTTCTGTATTTGAACTGTGGTTGGTAAGCTTCGAGTGAAATTGAGGAACACAAATGTGTCTCCTTAAATTTTCATTGAAACAGCCAGTTAATGTTTATGCACAACATGCTTGTAATGTGTGAAATCGTGTTCCCAAGTGAGGCATGGTGTCAATGCTTTTATAGGAAGTGAATCATGCATGATGTGTTTTTGCTTTGAAATCTTTCGATTGTCCTCAAAAATGCAGATTCTTTTGAAAGAGTTATATTCGTAATTTTAGTTTTTGCCATTGATCATGGTTACAAAGTGGGTTGATACTTTTGCAAGCTTCTTGGAAGGGTAAGATAATTATTTTGGCCAACCTTATCAGCAATGTAAAGTACTTCCTAAACTTTTTATCTAATCTTCACCAGTGACACATAGGCTTGATAATCATATGAATGATAATAAACAGAAAAGGATACCGAAAAAAATTAGAACAAGCTTAATCTAATATCTAATCTTTTTCACACAGGTGTGTTATCTCTAGTAACAAAAAATATGGTGCTCCTAAATTAACATCTCATGTCTGAGTTTTATAAATAAATACCAAAGGTCCAAAGGAAAAATAATCAAGTCTATATATTTTTCAGAAATAATTCTAATAGATCACAATTACTTAACATGGAATTCACCTTCAGAAAGTACTTTGTTGTTGCATGATTTTTATAAACATGGTGCTTTTGTAGAAAACATCTTTCTTTAATAACAAATCACACTTTTTTTCTTTTGAAAAAGTGCAAAAGAGAACTGTTGAAAATTAAAAATGGCAGACAAGGTGGCTTTCACCCTGTTTTTGTGTGATTTGTAAAATATATCTTCCTTCCACATTAATCAAATGAATGATGATTCGATAATAAACACAAAATAATATATTTTTCCAAAGTAAAGAGTTTAACCTAATATCTATTTGTTTATTAAGGTTTAAAAGCTCAAGTGAAAAAATAGTTTGACACTACTAATTAATATATATTTAAGTAAAAAAGATATAATTATATTTTAAGAAAGAATTTTATGGTTTCTATGATTTTTATGAACATGGTGCTTTTTCAAGAAAAAATATTTTTGGAGACAAAAAATCACATTTTTTTTTCTTTTGAAAAAGTTAAAAAAGAGAATAGGTGATAAATAATAAAAGCAGTCAAAGTGTCCTTAACTCCTTTTGTCTTTATTAATTATCTTCAATTCCTTGGAAACAACTAAGGATGATTGATAGTTTTGGTGCAATTCCCTTTTTGTAATTATAAACATGGTTAATTAGGTAAATAGTATTTAGAAACACAATTAAATTATGATCAAGTTTTATTTAGATAACTGAAATCATTTTAATTAGGAAAGTAAAGTCATACTTTTAGTGAAGACTTCAAATAACTATATATATAAAGTATTTGTTGAGTTTTAATTTTTATTCAATAGGTATTTTGATTATATAAACCATTTGATTTCCCTAATAGGGTTTTAGGTTACTCTAATTTGTTTCAGACATGGTTATATTATGAAAAAGAAAAATAGAGTTTATCCAACATGTCATGGTCATACATCAAGATAAGGATAATGGAAAAGAAGATTATGATGACATAATAAAATACCTATGTTTAAGATAAGTTTCCACAAATAATTTTATTTAATTTATTCAACATATTTATTAATTTGTCATATTTTATATTTTAAGTTTACTAAAATTTATTCAAAGTTTTTAATATCTTTTCGTTTACAGAAATATTTAACTCACAAAATAAAAAATTAAAAAAAATAGGCTATAGTACATGTAATGTTGGTTGATATTGACAAAAGAAAAGAAAAAGTTAAAAAATAGTTTTCTTTTTGAGAGAAATTGCTTTTTTTTTTTTCTTTTAAAGAAAGAGAAATTACTTTTAAAAGAGTCTTTTGTAAAGTTATAATTTTATTATCAAAATAAATTCATCCACACACCAACTAATATTGTCATAATAAATGGAATCTTCAAAATCAAAGCTTCTTGAATGGGAAAATTACAGTCAGCTTCCCCCAGAAACAATTCTCATTTTATCTTTTACTGTTTTTTTTTTTCTCATCACCAAATAACATAAAAATAACAAAAAACATTTAATCTAAGTTAATTTTTGTTCACCTAAATCAGATTTGTTCTTGTCTCCCTTATACATGTCTTTCTTTGTAGAGCCATCTGCAGTCATTAGAAGACCAATTTTTGACAGCCAAGTGAAAAATTGAGGACAATGCATTCAAATGTATAAAATTGGGGTGACAAAATATACAAATTTTGGATCATACTAAATCTTACAAAGTAATGCTTAAATCTCACCAATGATGTAAAAAACATTTTATACATTGGTTAAAGCTACCAGTAATACAGAAAGTGATTAGTTTCTATATCAGGCGTTAGCTTATTCAATGCATAATGTCACTTTCTATATAGATTATAGGTTCAATGTAGAAAAGTTTTACTTTTTATATTGATAATATAGAATGACCAAGGACTATCAAACTTTTAAGTAGTGTTTTCTTGAGGGGTGGGTGTGATAGAATATTATTTAGCATTAATTACTGGTTTATTTTTCACATTATTGTCATGCTTTTATGGTTATTTTGTTGTTTTTGGTGATGTTTATCTTGTTTGAAAGACAAGAATGAATTATACATTTCAGGGGTCAAAATTGAGCTACAAAGTGGCTGCTCTGCACTTGGATTTTTTCTGGTTTAGCATTTTGGCCTTAGTTTGTGTTAAAGGATCCAATTGAGCTTTTAATAGGTTTTTAGATGTTTAATGAAGTGGGCTTCACATGTTTTATGGGAGACATGAACTTTTTACAATATTTTTTTTTTCTTAATTTCCGATTTGAGGGTTTTTCAGTCTTCTCTCTCTTTTCTGTTCTTCATGTTCTGCTAGTTTAATCCCTTCAATGGAGAAGTAAGTTCTTTCTCAACTCAAGGATTACAACGAGAATGGTAAACTTGAGTTCTTCTGTTTTATTTTTTTATTGCATGTTCTTCCCCTTTCCTTTTTTCAGTTTCTGAATTTGAATTAGATTAAGGAAGTTGAATAAAAATTAGAAATAGGTGACGAATTGGTTGCTTATCAATACGATTTTGTGCCTTAATTCATGATAGTTAGGGCATGCGGTTGTGTTTCAGTTTTCATGAATGAATGTGAGATGATCTTACGAGCTCGTGTTGGTTTTCTGCATGATAATAGATTCATATTTTATTGTGAGAATTGTGATAATTTCACCTTTTGAATTGGATCCTTGGGTTGGTTTTCTTTGAAAATGTTTTCATTTTTAACTCAATTCTATTATGTTTTGTTCTATTTTATGTTTAAATTATGCAAATCAACAAAAACTACCCTATTTTTGAATTAGTATCAATGTATTTGATGAATTGTGTGTCTGAGAGATGACCTATGATCGTGCCATGTATTGCAAAATTTATTTGCATCCCAGAAGCGTTGATGACAATATGACATTGTTGTCATGGTTTCATTCTTAATGTCGTACCTAACCTGGTGATCCCATAGAGACATTAGATGTTTTGGCATATATCTCAATTTTATTATGTGTTAGTCAGACATATCTTTCACATATTCAACAAAACAGTAGGAAAAATCCTTAATGATCAAGAATTTGAGTCAAACCAACCTTCTGTGCTCATCATGAACATTTTTTATATTATTAAATATATTTCATTTAAATTACAAGGCTACTATAGGTTTTAGTAGTTAATCTTGCCCAGTGGCATTATTTTCTATGTAGACACTAACAGTTGAGTCATCCAAAGATCCACCTTCATGCACTACCTTTCTACAAGAACACTTCTCCTTTCGCCTTCTCTTTGGCCTGTATTTGTCTTCCCCTTCTCTTTCATTGACAAAGGAAAGGAACGATCGAAAACGAGCAGAGTGAGATGAGCACTCAAGATTACTATTGGAGTGTCTGCTAAAATGGTAAGCCATTCTAATAACATAACAAAAGAGAGCAATGAAGCACGCTATGCCACTAAGTAGGAACAGACCCCAAAAGCTTTTTATCTCAAGTCGATCTATGCCTTGTTTTGCACCCTCTGAGCTGCAGGCACTTCTCGTTAGCCATTTGTCATGAATTCTTTGGAGGTTACCATTTTCTGATAGTTTAAGGATGGCAGTTGACATATCAATTGCTAGAGGAGATTCCCTTGGGAAGCCCTGTATGTTACATTCAAAACATGTTCAAGCCATGTTGTTATAGTAAGTAAATAGAGATAAACAATTGTTATAGCAGTGTGTGGGATTCATATCTTTGGATATGTTATGTGGGTTCCACTGGGAAAGTAGTTATCTGCTTGACTTGACTGTGTTGCATGGTGGATTAGACCATTTGGATTTAAAATAGGATTTTATTTTATTTTTTTGTGAAAGCATTCTAAGGGAGAAATATTCAAAGAAAGGGCAGGTTCAGGCCCTTTTGGGATTATACAATAGATTTTCTCACTTTATTTCCTTCACTACAAAATCCACCTTCATTTCCTCTGGTGAAATGAATCTTCTCTGCCTATGTTAAACTTTGTTTTGAAGACTTAGAGAGAGAATGAGCTAGTAGAAATAGAAATATGAACTACACAGAAATAAATATACATATTTTTATCAACAATACTTTTTTTGTTTTATTTTAGAAAAAGAATACTTAGAATTATTTAACCACCTTTCATGATACTTTGAATGATGAATTTGGTACATGTGATGTTGAGTTTCACAGAACAGAAGAGAAGTGGATTTATATACTTACAAAACCCCATCCCACCTTGGTGAAGTCCTGACCAACGATACCGAATTCACATCTGGTCGCTAGGAAGAGCTCCATATATGCACGTTCATCTATTATTGCAGCAACACCACCACTAGCTGGCCCATCCTTCAAGGCTTTTTCATATTCTGATGGGGAGTTGAGAGGAACAAGTCTGGACCTGTGTATGTTGAGCTCCTCGGACAGATAATTCTCAGCAAATGAACCCCTCAGGAAACCAATGCGATCGTTGCTTATTACTAAGCTTTCAATTCCTTTAACCGGTGAAGACAGTTGTTCCACTGTTAGGATGGAGGTGAGGCTTGCAATATAGCTTGAGTTGAGTATCAAAACAACAAACAGCCATATGATCAGCACTAAGCGACCAAGGGTGCTCACAGTTTTTTCTCCTGCATAGAAGGGTTTTGTTTTTTTTCTGGATGTAAGACTTAAATCTACACAGCCATTGATTCGTTATTGATATGACACTAAAGCATCTATGAACACTATACTTTATAGATAGACAATATCTGTTAATTAGTTAGCTAGATAGTCAGGTTTGTTGGTTGAAGAAATAAGAAATTCCTTATTCTTTCTAATAATAAATACCCGGTTTCTATCAGAATTGGATTTTTGCAGTCCATGAAATGAGTTTTTGTTGTCCACTCTTAAAGGTGGAACTGAAAATTGTTAGAAAACGTGTTTGAGGTAAAATCATTCACGTGCTTCCGGGTAATAGCATAAATCCTATTTAGGTTTATTGATATCTACAGTCTTCTGAAAATTGAATTTCTATTAGCTACATGAGGAAAGCGGCAAGGATAACTCCAATCACTTACTATGTGTAAAAAATAGGGTTGAAAAGCTAAACCTGCAGAATAAATGATCAAGATGTGAGTAATTGATAAAGTCTGCTAGTAATCATTTGTACCAATCAAGACCATATTTTAAAATTGTCTTGCCACTTAATTACCAAATCATGGTGACAATTGTCTTCTAGCAGGGCCTCTAAAGTCATCATTTATGCGACGCTCTAAAATCCACACAACAGCTCCCACCACCAATAAAAACATTCCCGTCACAAGCCACATCATTGGACTGAATGGTGTTAGGAAAGCCCAAGCACTGGATTTCAACTTCTTGATAGGTGCCACAACAACTAGACCAGACTCAATATATGGTTGTGTAAAGTCCACTATCTTAGTTCGGTTAGTAGTAATGGTAATGTCTCCAACCACAGCATCGAAGGCCTGCGCATATAATAAGCAAATTCCCATGCAAGAATTAGAACAAACAAAGCAGCAGATGCAAAAGATGAAGATAGATTATGTAAACTTGATACTCACACCGATTGTCATCATGTTAAGAAGGTCTGAATTTAACGGGTTGGTTTTACCATCACCAAATGGAATGAACTTGAATGGTACCGGATAAGGCAACAAGTTGAGAGCAGCAGTAAACACGTCTATGCAATAACCACCAAACATCTCAGTTCCCTCAGTTCTTGACACAAACTCACGGTAACTAATTCTAAGTGGCACCCCAATTCTCAAGTGTCTTCCATTATTACTGGAAAAAACCCATCCACGTGGGGTTTGAGTTGTTTGACCAGGCCAAATGACCCCATACAGTCCATCACTAGAATTTGAGTGATTAGGATCATCCACAGTATGGAGGCCAGAGGTTTCAGACCAATAACCAATCCTTCTAATTCCAGTGCCTATCACATTAATGATTTCATATGATTGATGCACTAAGTTCCCATCCGGACTAAACACCATTTGACCTGCTAAACCAGTTCTGTTCACCTGTAAAATTTTTTGACGCAACATGTCACCATCAACAAACACCCCCATAGTATCAAGATTAAGGGTGTCCCCTCTTAACATATTTAGACTTGAATCATTTGAAAATGACAAAGTCCCCCCATCTTCAAAAAATGATTCGAGTGCGGAAGCAAGCACCCAAACCGTGTCATAGGCATAGAGACCAAAGATATTTAACCCTAAAGGGTCCTGATTAGGATCTTCTTTTCGGCTCAGTTTGTTCCACCTAGAAATAAATTTTCTTTTCATGTCTGATTCTGGTGTATGCATGCGCAAGGTGATAACACCCTGGATGTCATTCATGGCTGGAGATGTTGATAAGGATGGGTCTGAATCTAAAACTGTAGAAAGCCAATCTGTGGCTATCCACACATAACCACTTTCCATCATGCCAAGAGACTGAGCCGCATGATGAAGTACTTCTAGACCAGAAGCAGTGTATATGTGAACGACTATTACCCTAGACTCCATCAAAGCTACCTTAACTAATGCACTGTTTATTTCTTCCCGGGTTATATTATCTGGCTTCAAGGGTACTTTATATGATATTTTGCAACGTTTCTCTGCTAGCCTATCCCCTAAGGCTGCTATACCATTTCTTCCATGATCATCATCGACGTAAATGGCTATGATATCTCTCCATTGAAAGTGATCAACAATTTCTGCCACAGCAGCCATCTGGTACAGATCACTCTGTGTTGTCCTAACAAAATATGGGAACTGCAGTGAAGTCAGTGTAGGGTCTGTTGCAAATGAAAGTAGAGGCACTTGCATCTCATTTGCTATGTGTGAAATCACATGAGCCATTACTGAGTACTGGGGACCAATTATGGCAGCAGTTTCACCTTCCATCAACAGAAATGCTGCAATAAAAAACGAACAAGTCAGTGACTAAGAAATCTGTTTCTATATGGGGAAAACGTACAAAAAGAATGAAATGGAAAACTGGGATTTGTCTGAAAAGGACTCACAATCAATGATTCCTAGGAATCCAGAGGATAATTTGGTGTCCAGCATTGAAATCTTAAGCTTAGTTCCATTGAGAATCGTTGCATTAGAATTTATATCATCCACTGCAGCTTGTATGGCAACTTGAGCTACTCTACCAATTGTAGAGTTGAAAGATAAAATTGCTCCAATGTTAACAGCACTTGGTCTTGTAGAAACAGTGCTGGTTCCTTTTGAGGGAAAGTCACTGTAGAAGATGACAAGGACAAGAAGCAAAACTTTGCTCATGTTGTATTTTACTGCAAACATAACATGGGAAAAGAAAACAAAAAGCCCTAGTAACTTGTCAGTATGTTATTGTATATAGTCAGTGAAATTGTACAATAACATCGCTAATTTGTAAACATTGAGACATAAAATATCTCTGAATGAAAGATACGAGATATGCATAAAGAAAAAATTGCACATGGAAAAAACTATACTAAATATTTGCAGATATATATATGTATAAGCAATATTTAGACTGTGGTACCGCACTGTTCATGAAAATGGAGGAAGCTAAAAGCTTCGAGGAAAATTGAGGAAGACAAATATGTTTCCTTATACTTTCACTGAAACAACTAGTTGTAGTTTATGTGAGACTTATGTCTTGGAATGTTAGAGATCATGTTCTCAACTGAGGCATGGCTTGAAACCTTTTATACTAGTAGGCCATGCATGATGTGGTTGGTGCTATCAAAACTATCCTTTTTCTCATCACTGCTAGTCCTTTTGAAAGAGTAATATTCATAATTATATTTTTTTGTCAGTAAGTAAATCTGGGGAAAAGAAGAATACCAAAATAATTGAATATATGGATGAAGTTATTATATATGAAACAAAGCACAGTTCTTTTGTATTGCTGTATTTATTGTATTATGATTTTTTATAATGCTGTTCTTTTAAATTAGTAAAATGAGAAAGATGAAAATAATTGTAATACTGTAGAATCTGTTTGTTTGATAATCATGACTCTCCAGAGATAGAGATTATTAAAAAGAGTTTTATTTCTTTTAATAACATTTAAAAAAGTATTAAAAGAACTCAACTATCTATTATCTGTATTGTATTAGATTTTTTTAGGTGACAAGATACGAATGAGAAGGGAAATGATGATTTCTCTTAAAAAGAATCTTAATAAAAAAATAACAAGTGATTTGCGGGAAATGTGTGTGCTTAGGAAGATAAGATAAGACTGTAATGAAGAAAAGGAAAGAGAAAAACTAAAATAAAAAACTGAGAAGAATATAATAGAATTCTACATTCTACAAATGTTATTTCCAAAACATTTGTCTTTTGGAAAATATCTTCCATGAGAAAACAGTACCTCTTTCTTGTGGAAAAAGTGTAAAAGTGAGAATAGATGAAAAATAATAAAGGCCGACAAGGATTGTTTTTGCTTTATCTGTATATAAATATCTTCTGAGACAAGAAAATTACAGTCAAAAAGAAAAAAAGTATGCCAATAATTGAACTTGAATTGTGAAAGTAATGTAAAAAATTCAATATCGTATGAACAAGTGTGTTGCAATCTCCATCAACTTGAACAAAGAAATATGATATCTTTTTAATAGTGGGAGCTGTGTGTCACACTCAAAAGTGGGAACTGTGTATTACATCCAAAGAGTGTTACTTATAATGGTGGTTGACATTGACAAAAAAAAATCATACAAACACCAACCAATGTTATGATAATAAATTAGAGGATATGCTCATGTGATTTATTTAAATTTATCATCATTTCTTTGATTTTATTTTATATAATATAAAAAGATACACATTAAGGTTCATTTCATATAAAATCAAATCAAATATATTAATGGAAATATGTCAATAAGTTATGATACTAAAAATTTAACATCTATCATATTTTTTATATATATTTATCGAGATAAAGGGTATGTTTCTTCCATTACAATTTTTTTTTTCAAATAGGATTATTTTTGAATTATTTTGCTTATGTATAATTTTTCTCACTTGATATTTATTGAGTATGTTGCAATTTTCATGACAATTTTTTCTCACATAATGATTATGTTAGAATAGAAATTGATATGTGATTTCGATGAGTATATTAAGTGAGTTTATGAATAGATTAGAGGATATTAAGAAGATTATGTGAGCTAAGAGGAAGACAACAATTCATGTAATTGACCTAATCAATAAATGATGTTTTTTGGTGGTTCTTTTTATTTGATGCAATGCAACTTGTAAACTATAAAAATGGAGGAAATTAGTGACTATATATATTCACCAATATTTTCTTGCATTTAATCATACCATATTTTTTAATTCAATTCATTAGTTTTTAATACAATTCATTAATAAGCTTTTAACTTTACTGGTAGAAAGATTAATTATAGTTCATAATCATGAGTTGTAATGAGGAGTAAATCTAATTGGATCCAAAATGCTTATGAATTTTCAAATGACATGGAATTATCTTAGTGCCTTGGCAACTTGCTTAGTAAATTACTAAATCTCTCTCTCTCTCTCTATCTATATATATATATATATAATATAATATTAGATAAAAAAGTAAAAATATAATTAATAAAAGAATAATTAATGTTATATGAGCGTTAGATAAATAAAAGTTAAAATTTTTAATAGTCTGAAAATTAAAAAGAACAGAGAGCTAAAGAAAGAGGATTAACAATTAAAATATTTTTCCCATTTTATATTTTTATATGTTAATCACATAAAATCTTGACATTTATTTCTCTTGAATATATTTTTTACAAAGTAAATGAATTTATGGGATTTCAAGAAAAAAAAATACACTCCAAATTATATACAACTTTTGAAAACAATCTTACTAATATAATATTTATCAAAGACAAATAATTATTTTAAAGATATCCATTCCATAAAACATTATGAAATGTTAGGATTTAAGTACTAGGAGTTTATTAGCATTTCGATGGGAATATCAGTGGTAAAATATATCATATCTACTATAATTATTCATATTTTCTATAATTTTTTTTTACAAATTTTCTATTAAAAATTATAAAAGATGTATTTTCATAAATTTTATAAAATCTAAAAAAAAATTATAGAAAAAATCCCATGAAATATAATATTTTTAGTATGTGATAAAAACTTTTATCCAATATTTCCTAATAGAGACTTTATTATATTCATTCTTGTTCTTTAACAATATTTTTATCATATATATACATTGGCTGTTCCTCTTTCGTAAGTATTTAATGATGATCTTTAAAATTTAATTATTGTTGTCAATATGTTTTAATACTCCATTTGACCTCCACATAAGATTTTTAATATCCATATATGAATCCCACTCTTAATTTCTTTTTTTTTTTTTTTTGTTATACAACCTAGCACTTGTGTAAGTGGATTATTAACTTCAATTGAAGACTTTGATTTCACTTGTTAGGAATAAGTGGAAAAAAGAAATAAAAAATTGATTAAAATATTTTTTTTATGTTTTTAAATCTATATTTTTGGTTTAGTAATTTATTGTATTTAAATATAATATTATATATTTAAAATTAATTAATAATTAATAACATTTTACTAGTATAACATATGAGCAAGTTCCCTCATAAAACTAAAAAGCATAATTTTACTAGGAGTCATAGATTAACATGAAATTTGTTAGCCTTGAGCCTAATTTTCAACATGGACAGTAACATTTGAGTCATCCAATTCTTCTTCATGTGCCACCCTTCTACTGGATCCCTTTTCGGTTCGTTTTCTCTTTGACATATTTTTCTCTTCTTCTTCTCTTTCATTCACAAAGGTAAAGAATGATCGAAGACGAGCTGAATGTGATGAGCCTATGGAGTTACTGTTCGAGTGTCTTCTAAAACGGTAAGCCATTCTTGCAACGTAGCAAAGGAGAGCAATGAAGCATGCTATGCCACTAAGTAGGAACAGACCCCAAAAACTTCTTAGCTCAAGACGGTCTATGCCTTGTTTTGCACCCTCTGAGCTACATGCACTTCTTGTTAGCCATTTATCATGAATTCTCTGAAGATCACCATTCTCTGAAAGTTTCAAGATGGCAGTGGACATGTCAATTGCTAGAGGAGAGTCTCTTGGGAAGGCCTGTCATGATTAACACATGTTCAAACTAAGTTGTTGTTTATCTAACATGATATGATACTAAATAAGTGCACACTCCATAATTTCAACTATATTCTTTTATTATAGATGTCAACTAGCTAAAATGGAAGTATTCACCAATCTTTGTTCATATATATAAAACTGATATTATGAATTTTTGGATGGACCTGACCTGATCAACTAACTGTTGCTGTGAGTGGGAGTGAAATGTGTCTTACGAGCATGGGATGTGGCTTCCAAGGAAATTCCTGATTGACTTAACTATGCTCTAGGTGGAGACTTTTTAAATTCAAAAACTTTTTCATCCTTAGATCGATGTTTAAGTTTACTGTGAAACACTACTAATTAATTAGTGTTATAAAAGTAAGGGTTACTTTGAAAGCTTTTATGATTACAGGAAATGAATCCTACTCTCATACGGAATCACTCATTTTAATATGCTTCTTAAGAATTGAGGAAATAATTTTCTGCAAAATCCTTAAAAAAAATGATCATGGGATTATCCTTTTTACAGAAGAACAACATACTTTCAATAATGTATGGCTTTGAAAGAAGAAAATGACAAAAAATTGAAATATAAAACTTTGCTGAGACAAACTCAATTCATAATGAAACTTCCATATGAAGACAAAAGAAAAATGGATAATGAGAAGCAAAAAAGATTTGTTGACATAAGAATTTGACACTCAATAAGAGAAAAAGAAGTTTGGAATAGAGAAATATCTAGCAATTATTAGTTAAGAGGATTGAAATTATATAAAAGTTTACAGAAGGGGAATGTGCATGTCTGTACTTTTTGACTTTAGAAAGAATGCTTTTAGATTTCTTCAAACACTTGTCTTTTTATGGTTTGGACTTTGAAGAATGAATGTGGAGGTATATCTGGTGGTGAATTTCACAGAAAAGAAAAGGATAAAAGCACTTACAAAGCCCCATCCCATCTTGGTGAACTCTTGCCCAACAATACCGTATTCACATCTGGTAGCCAGGAACAGTTCCATGTATGCACGTTCATCTATTATTGCAGTGACACCCCCATTAGCAGGTCCATCCTTCAAGGCCTTTTCATATTCTGCTGGGGAGTTGAGAGGAACAAGCCTTGATCTGTGTATGTTTAGCTCCTCTGTCAGATAATTTTCAGCAAAGGAGCCACTTAGGAAACCAATGCGATCATCGCTAGTTGCTAAGCTTTCAATTCCCTTGACTGATGAAGAAAGCTGTTCCACTGTTAGGATGGAGGTGAGGCTTGCAATATAGCTTGAGTTCAGTATCAAAACCACAAACAGCCATATGATTACCACCAAGCGACCAAGGGTGCTCACAGTTTTCTCTCCTGAAAACAAATAGTCATGTTAGAGAGATTAAATCAAGAAAAAAAAAACTTAAATGTAGTTTTATAAGTGATCTTATTGCTTTTTCTTTTCTAGATTAGAATTAGATTATAGTGTTACCTTGGTCTTGTATTAAAGACTAAATTAAACAAAGAATAGTAATATGAAAAGAAACAATCACTTTTGATTATCCTTGATATTTGTCAGAAATACATAACTAATTACTGTTTGTTTAAAAAAGATGACATCTGTATACCAGTTTGAAATAAATCTGCATTCTGTTTAATAGTAAAGCAACAAAATACCCCAAGGAACTAGCTAAGGAAAAGTTTCAAATTTCAACTACTTACGATGAGAAAAAAACAAAGTTGAAAAGCTAAACCTGCATAGAGAAATAATTGATATGTTAGCAATTGTTGAAGTTTGTATCAGTGTCATTACAAAAGAAAGAGCTTATTGACATAATTTGTTTCTTTCTTTAATTGGTTTTGAAGAATAATTAATTACCATATAATGGTCACAAACTGCCTTCTAGCTGGGCCTCTGAAGTCATCATTTAAGCGACGTTCCAAAATCCATACAACAGCTCCCACAACTAAGAAAAACATTCCTGTCACGAACCACATCATTGGAGTGAATGGTCTCAGGAAAGCCCAAGCACTGGATTTCATCTTCCTTATAGGTGCCACAACAACTAATCCAGACTCAATATATGGCTGAGTAAAATCCACTATCTTAGTTCGGTTTGTGGTAATGGTAATGTCCCCCACAACGGCATCGAACTCCTACATGCATATTAGAAGGAATTTCAATACAATAAGTCAGATTAAGCTCATAGAAGTTTTAAATTTAAATAGTTGAATATTCACCCCAATAGTGATCTGGTTGAGAAGTTTTGCATTTTGTGGGTTGGTTTTACCATCTCCAAATGCAACAAACTTGTGAGGAACGGCATAAGGCAACAAGCCAATGGCAGCCATGAACACATCAATGCAATAACCACCAAACATATCATTTCCCTCAGTTCTTGACACAAACTCACGGTAACTAATTCTAAGTGGCACCCCAATTTTCAAGTCTCTTCCATTGCTGGAAAAAACCCATCCACGTGGGGTTTGAGTTGTTTGACCAGGCCAGATTACACCATATAGTCTTTCACCAGAAATGGAACTATTAGGAGCTTCCCCAGTGTGAAGACCAGAGGTTTCAGACCAATAACCAATTCTCCTAATTCCACTGCCTATCACATTAATGACTTCATATGATGGATGCACTAAGTTTCCATCTTTACCAAACATCATTTGGCCTGTTAGACCAGTTCTGTTCACCTCAAGAATTTTTTGAAGCAACAAGTCACCATCAAGAAAGCCCCCCATAGTATCAAGGTGAAGAGGGTCCCCCCTCAACAAGTTTAGAATTGAATCATTTGAAAATGATAAAGTTCCCCCACTCGTGAAAAATGCATCGAGTGCAGAAGCAAGCAACCAAACAGTGTCATAGGCGTAAAAGCCAAATGTGTTCAATGCAAAAGGACCCTCAACAGGATCCTTTTCTTTGCTCAGTTTGTTCCAACTAGAAATAAATTTTCTTTTGATTTCTGAGTCAGGGGTATACATGCGCAAGGTGATAACACCTTGGATGTCATTCATGGATTGAGTGGTGAACAATGATGAGTTTGAATCCAGTAGTGTAGAAAGCCAATCTGTGGCTATCCACACATAGCCACTTTTCAACATGCCAAGTGACCGAGCCACATTCAATACATCTAGACCAAAAGAAGGGTATATGTGAAGAACTATTACCGTTGATTCCATTAAAGCTATCTTAACTAATGCACTATTTATATCTTCCCGAGTAATGTTACCAGGCTTAAATGGTGCTTTATGTGATATTTTACCACGTTTTTCTGCTAGCTTATCCCCTAAAGCAGACACCCCATTTCTTCCATGATCATCGTCAATGTAAATGGCTATGACATCTCTCCATTGGAAGTGATCAACAATTTCTGCCACAGCAGTCATCTGATACAGATCACTCTGTGTTGTCCTAACAAAATACGGGAACTGCAGTGAAGTCAGTGTAGGATCTGTTGCTGCAAATGAAAGGAGAGGCACTTGCAGCTCATTTGCAATATGTGAAATCACATGAGCCATCACTGAGAACTGAGGACCAATTATGGCCACAGTGTCATTCTCCATCAATCTTAATGCTGCAAAAATAAACAATACCTTACATATTTTTCCTCAGAAAAGAGGGCAAAACTGTAGAGTGGAAAAAACAAATGTGTTTTGAGAAGGACGTACAGTCAACGATTCCTAGGAATCCAGTGGATAATTTAGTATCCAACATTGAAATCTTAAGCTTAGTTCCATTAAGAATACTTGCATTTGAGTTTACATCATCCACTGCAGCTTCTATAGCAACCTTAGCCACTCTGCCAACGGTTGAATTGAAGGACATAAGTGCCCCTATGTTAACGGTACTTGGCCTTGTAGAAACACTGCTTATTCCCTGTGAATGAAAGCCATGGTAGAACATCACGACAACAAAAAGCCAAATCTTTCTCATGTTGTATTGTCCTGTACTGCAAGAACATAACAAAGAATAACAATCAAAAGTAGTAATTGTTGATTAACCAAAAGAAAAAAGAATCATAGAAAAAGGTTTAGAAAATCTTTCTATACTCTTCTTAACTTGTTTTATACAAGTAGAAAATGAATATATACATATGATTCTAGTCTTTCATTGAAATTGAAGAACAGAAAAAGTAATATCTTAGCACTTACAAAGCTCTTTCAGTGTACGTCATGCAAGTGCTGTTTGATTGAATGCACTGATCTGATGAAGCATGGCATGGAACCCTTTTATAGCATCATAACTTGATAATTTTCTTATTATATGCTCAACTTGTATTAATAATAAGATTAAATAAAATTTAAAACACTGAGAATGGCATGTGGCCTTAGCTGCAATTTACATCATCTTCAATAAGAACGTTGTTCTGTAAGCACTTAAATTATAAGTGGCCACTTTCACCACAATCAAACATGGTACTCATAATATTGACGTTGAAAAAGAAATAGTAAGATAAATTGCACTCTCATAATAATATTAATTTACTGATTTTAATTTGTCATATATCACAATAACAAAAATTCATATTAAAATAACATGATAAGGAAACACCTCGATGATTAGTTATTGGAAAAACAATTTCATATTAACAAAATAATCATAAAAAAATATATTAATGAATTAGTTTGATATTCTAACATCTTTTATCATAATTAATTGTAAAGGTATTAAAAAATATGAATTATGATTAAACATTGGACACAAATATTCTATTTAATAAAATAAAGTGAATATTTAAATAAATTGTTTAAAGATAGTAAAGTTTATATTAAGACGTGTACTAGAAGTAGGTAGGAATAAATACACTTGGACCACTGCATGTGGTTCACAGAAACGATCTGGATGAGGTTAGGGAATTTCTTGACCAACTTCATACATTATGTGAGAAAGACTATATTATAATTATAACATAAAATAAAATGAATGAAAAAAAAATTAATATTTTTTTACAAATTATATGTATTTTATTGTAATTATTATATTTTTTTATTCATCTTAATTTTAATAAAATGTTACTAATAATTAGATGTGTAATCCATATATATATATATATATATATATATATAATTCATCATGAATTTTCTATATCTTTTTAATGTGAATTTTGAGATTGTTAAAAAATAATAACTTGTATATCTAACTAGTTGATAGATTTAAAAAAATTTAACTTTTCATCAAAATCATAAACCTATATAATTTAAATTTTTTTTATCAAAACTCATAATAAACTTCAAATATTCTTAATAAAAATAATTTTTTTATCAAACTCTTAATAAAGAAAATTACTGAATTTAAGAAAATAATAAAAAATTGTTTCAATTTCAATAATAAATAAACAAGAATCGAATAAAAATATATTTATAAATAATACTCATATAATTAATAAATAAATAAATAATATTTAAATGATAATTTAATAACTATTTTTTAATATATTAAATTATATTTTGAATATATCGAATTCAGCTACTATATGTAAAACGATGGCTTTAGAAATTTACAAATATGAATTACAAATTAAAATATTAAAAATATAATTATATAATATTAGTTGTCTATAAAAATATTTTAATTTTATATCTTATTCAATTAAAATATAAATGTGGTAAAATCTCTTTTAACTAAGACTTTGTTTGATAAATGTAGAAAGTTTAAAATAATAGTCTTATTGGAATGAACCAACTCAATGTGTTGGATTCTAACATTGGAAAACCTTTCAATGTGTTGCACACCTCAATGCATCACTGGGTCAAGAAACCTACAGTAATCTCTCTTTTTTTATTTTTATCTTTCTTACACTAATAGTTATTCTTTAATATTTTCCTTTGCATCATTGCAATTGATTCGGTTGATAGGCACTAATATATATTAAGACTTACTGATAAACTTGAAAACATTTTAGATCTCCCATTGATAATTCTGCATAACCTTGTATATGATTGGCTTTAGGTGAAGTAACTCCCACTTAGTAATGGGAGACTACAAGTTCATAGATAATGTAATAAATATATGTGGTATATATTAATTAAAATAACTTTGTATTTGATTTTTCTGGGTCAATTTTGCTCTCTTGCATATACATTTTACATCTTCTTATGGAGTATTAGGTAGAGATGACATCAAACATGTTAGGAACTAGTTTGAGTATTCTCGTTTCCATTGCTAAGGGTGAAACAAGTTTGTATTATTAAGAAATATTATAGAATTGAACTTGAGTCTGATGTCAAGGTGTCTAAGATTATGAACAAGATTTAGTTTATTTCTCTGTTGTAAATGGTCATCCTTATCATATCTTAGTGAAAAAAAATCATATTATTAATGTTATTGTTAACTTAGAAACTGTTAAAAAACATCAATATATAGATGAGACAGTTGAAATTTACAATAAAATAGTTTGTGAAAATGCTGCTTTTGGTCAAACTTGTGCAACTTAGTATTGTTAGAATCTAGCTCTTCGAAAATATCTGGTGTGGAGTACTTTTTGTGTTGAATTTGAACCCCTAGGTTCAGATTGACCAAAAATAGCAAAACCTAACCAGAAATGATCATACCCTACTTATCCTCCATTGCATACTGCATGAAGAATAAGCTAAGGAAGGACTATAACTTAGTGGTTGGTGATTGTTACTATAAGAAGTAGGATTGCAATTTCCATGTATCTTTGTGGCTATAGCATGATTTGTACTTGTCATGAAATGCCCTCGATAAGTCATGATTTTACAAAGAAGTGCCAAATTCCTGTAATATTTACGTACAAACAGACATTATTAAGTCTAAAGTCAAATCATCATAAGCTAATCTTCTCTGAATGTTAGTCATGCTCAACTTCTTATCCACCATCATTTCATGATACAACTCTATGTGAAGCAACCAATGTGAGATTTTTTTGAAGAGCAACCTCAACTTCACACACTATTTAACATAGTAGTGATTTATTTCCATTAATCAATTTGAACCCTTGATCTCACTTTAGGACAGAACTGCTGTAAAAAATTAGTATTATTAAATTATGATATTATATCTCTATAATTTTATTTTATATATAATTTAATTATAAGTATTATATTTCAATATTAGCTTAATCATCGATTCGATAAGTAAATCTTGAAGGAGTTCTATGTATAGTTTTGATAGGAAATGAACAAATTTTGAACTATTTTTAATCCTTTGTCTTTTCCGTTACGTTTTCTGAACTATTCAAGCCTACAATAGATATGTGATTTTCCAGAAACATGAATAACTTACTCCAAGTTTAGTATTACTCAAAATAATGTTTATAGCATCTAGTTTACCAAAACCCAAGTTTAAACAATGCTTCAGAGGTACTCTAAAACACTGCTTTGAAAACTGAAGTTGCCCATGTATTTTTGTCCTGAAATTCAAGCATATATAAATGGTTGGTTATCCAGTGGAAACAAAATGCTAACATTCTGAAATCAGATAGGCGAAAAGATCAGTAGATGATAGTCCTCACATTAGCATAAATAAATAAAAAATCCCTTCTTTGTGAGTAAATTAATTGGAGAAAAACACTTCAGACCTGACTCTGGATGAATGAGATCATCACTTTAAATGATGTTGTAAATATACACACAAATTGTGTCAGATATCTCTAGATGAACAAAATTCTTTACTAATTTACATCTGTAGTAGTTAATCCAATAAAAAAATAAATCTTATTAAATTTGCACAAACCAAAAGCAAATTACATTCAATAGTCATTCATGGGGAAGGAAGGAAGTGTCTTGGAGGGTGACTGTCAAACATATTTGTCTTCACTTTCCTGCCTTGATTTTAAGGTTGCTCATCCCATCAGCTACCTTCTGCACACTAGATTCATTTTTTATTTCATTTGGTGTAGACTCCATCTTCTGAAGCCATGGATGTTGCAGGCACTGTTGTGCTGTTGGCCGCTTCTCCGGTGTGAAATCAAGAAGTGGTAAAAGAAACTCTGAAAACTCACGAGCATCGTTCTCTGAAAATTTATATCTATCAACCAACAATTTGCTTAGCGGCCAATTCTTTAGTCTTCGAATTCTTTTGAGATCCCCATGTCTGTCAAAGAAATCTTTGGATTTTGCTCCAGCAATAGCAACCTGCAACACGTAAGATTAGATTTTCCTTAATCTCTATTTGAATAATATGCAGCGACAGAGAGAATTTTCTACCTTCCGAGGCATCTTTCCAAGGAGTTCCATCATCAGGGCAAGGTGATCCTGAAAGCAACATAGTACATGGTTTAACTATTCTACTTGCGTAGTTGTGCAAGTCAAAGCAATCAAACCTATTGTATCCTTAACCAGTTGCTGGAATAACCAAAGAATGATTGTTTTCCACTTTTTGGCTGAATCAGAGAATAATTCCAATGCCAGTAGTTGTAGTTATTTACAAATACAATAAAACAATGGCAGGGTTCATAACAGTGACTACGATTCAATAGCAGTATAGCACAACTGGTTTGACAAAATCATAAATCAGTGATGGACAAGCATGAAAATCATAATTTCTTCCATTATCAATAGAAACAAATTTCTTGGAAACAAAAATACGCATCCATGAAAAAACCAGTAATACAGGTAGCTTCAATGAATTCTGTTATTGAAGATCTTGTATTCATTTCTGATTATATGTTTAAACCTACTCACATATACTACAATAAAGAAACTACTACTGCAATGCATTTAGGAATATTAAAGATAAAAAGTCAATGCCTCAACGGTGTTCGTTAAAAAAATAAAATAAAATAGTTGCTAACATCTATTATTTCATTCCATACAAAATCAAACCAAAGTTTCCTTTAGTTTGGAATCCTTAGATAAGGTTTTTAAATTCTTCCAGAAGCTTTTCCTTTCGTATTAACATGTGGCCATACCTATTTTTAATGGAACTCTCAAGATTCATTGCCCAAATTATAGAATAGTATAATATATACTTAGTTATTCCTTGCATTAATAGCAACGAAATATAAGGTATGAAATCTGTAGCTTAACAATTATCATAAATACCACCATCAATTCATAAAAGATAAGAAACATAATTTAAGATCATAAAAGTGTACATCAAAATCATCATACCTCATCCTCACTAAAACCTTGTCCAACCTTGGGCGTAAACAACATCTCACCAGTGGCAAGCTCAACAGCAATACAAGCGAAAGACCACATGTCAACAGAGAAGGAATAGCCAGCCTGCAGTATTACTTCAGGAGCTCTATACTGTCTTGTCTGAATTTCTTCAGCAAACTGCTTATCAGCCCAACAAGCATTTCCAAAATCTACCACCTTGCATCTCACATCAATCCCATCAAGATTTCTCTCAGACTTCGGAGCTTCAATTCCTCCTAGTGAAACATTTCTTCCAGAGATTTTAGCAACTGCCCTCCTAGCACTTCTTTTCAACTTTTTCTCAACAAGATTAGTAACTCCACCATTTATGTTTCCCTCAGGCCTCTCTAATATTGGTCTGAGTTCAGATCTAACAGGGTCTTTAGCAGGATCAATGGTAGAAATCAGAAGAACATTTTCTGGTTTTAGGTCAGTGTGGATAATACCATGTTCTCTATGCAAATAATCCAAACCAATCAAAATGCAACGGCAAATCTCCCTAACTTTATTCAATGGAAGGCCTTTGTACCGATTATATTTTATTAGACGAAGCAAGCTATCCCCAAGAAACTCAAGGACCATGCAAAGGTGCTGGCCATTAGGACCTGTGTGCTTAAAGTGGTCAACCAAGTGGACAACATATTTTGAATTTACATCAACGCCATCAGAAAGGGATGCAAGAATATCAATTTCATGAAGGGCGGCCTGAACAAATTGGGCTGCACTTTTCTGGATCTTGAGTGCAACATATGCCTGAAAAATCCAAATTACAAGTTAGAAAATATTTAAAAAAGAAAAAATACTGCTGCACCAAAATAATAAAAAATTTATACAAAATCAGTTGGAAATTGGAACACGAAGAATTTTGAATTAAACATGAAGACATGAAAATTTAGATGAAAAAAGGATAATACTTGGATCTAGTCTATAGCAAGTGCCAAAGGGATTGTGCTACCACGGAAACACTCCTCCTGGATATACAAAACAGTGTAATATATGCATTAAGCTTCTTCAGTTTATCTTACCATCTTCTTTTTCTTCTTTCCATGGGTTCCTTTTCAATTTCAGCATTTAGCCACACCCCACCACCATAAATAAGTGATTTGATGGTAGCAGAAGTTCTGGATTGCTAAATTTGTGAGTGTATGTATAATAGACTCACTAGTTAGTCTCAAACTTAAGTATTGAACTCCTCTAATGAGAGGAGTGTACTTTACGGAATAAAGTATGAAGTTATAATCATTGATTGGAAAAAATCAACAGTTGAGATTGTGAGACGATATAAGCACGACACGAGTATAACAAGCTATAAAACTGTTAAAAACTACTAAACTAATCTGCCTATCAACTGTTACTTTAGAGAAATCAAATTCATCATAACATTCAGCTCTGTTGAGTTAGAACTGAAATTCAGAATAAAAGTGTTTCCATATGCAGCTCACCGCAATCCGTCTAACAAAATTAATACACACAAAAGACGCAAGGTATTACTTTTAAAAAGGAGCTTAACACATTTACCAAATCAGTAAGAACCTAATAAAAACAAAGAGGTGCAGAGACACAATTACTGCCTCTCTGCTAGCAGACAAATTTATCTACTCGAGGTGATGATTGATCATGTTTGTCGTCCCAAAATGCAAGGTCTGTTACGTATTTCTGACACATGTTAAAAAATACAAATACCAACAGAAGAAGTGGCAGTGGAATAAGAAAACAAGATTTTCTGACATACATACACATGTATATACGAAATGTTATCCTTAAGACAGAAACCGACAACACAAATACATACAGTAGGCCGAATATACATGTACAAAGGAAAATATATATTGGGAGACAGAAAAACACCAGAAAAATCGTTTTAAAAAATGCCTCCAATTACAATTTACTCTCTCTCACACACACACACATATACTCCAAACCACAATGAATCATCAAAACGAAAACCTTTTAACCCCTACATAATTCAAAGCAGACAAACATGATTAATGCAACATACAAAACCAGCACAGAATCTAACAAGCACCCTGCAGATTCAAAACTGATAGCCACAACAACAACAAAATCATATCTCAGTAGGTGGGGGTTGACTACATGGATCATCCGATGCTACTCAATTCACTTAAAAACCGATTGCTCAACGATTTAGGGGGAGGGGGTGTCAACAACTTTTCACCTCAAAACACAAATCAATTTCAAAAAATAAAACTTGGGGTAATTCAAAACAACCCTTTGGAAGGAATTAACCAAAAAAATGAACAGAAGAAAAATAATGAAAAAGAGAAGAGTGAGGATCAAACATACAGATGTTGTAGTATCGTAGGCAAGCCAAACTGTGGAAAACTGACCCCAGCCCAGCTTCCTCTGCGCTATATACCTGCCGCCGGCGAACTGATCACCGATTCTGACAGCGTGGTACCCTCCTTTCCGGTAGGAGTCGAACCCCTCATCGTCATCATCAGACCCAGATGAAGAAGAACACGACATCACCTCTGATCTACCAAAAAAACTTCACCTTTTCCTTCAAAACAACACTCCCAAATGAATGATCCTTCTTCTTTCTATGTTTTGGCACACCCCAAGTTTTGTTCCGCTGTTCTCTCTCTTTTTAGTTTTTAAATAAATCCCCTTTTTCTTCAAATTGTGACCGAAATTTGAAGCTTTTGTTTCGGAGATGGGAGGGTGTGTGTGTGGCCTTCTCAAATCACGAGTCTCTCTCTCTTCAACAATCCTCCACTTTTTTCTCTGTTTTCTCTTTTGCTTCTTGCAATGTTCTCTCAAGAGGTGTGTTTTGTGTGGGTCTTGCATTTTCATATGGATCGTTTTTTCCTCATTTTTTCCAAATTAACTGTTCCTCGCTTCTTTACGTTTATGCCCTTTGGCTTCTCCATTTTGTATGAACAACGCAAGAGCACTTTGGGAAGAGAAAAATTTTGGATGTTATTTTAGGTGGGGAGGGGTAATCAAGGTCCTGAAAAAAGGGTTGAGTTGCTGCGCTTTCCTGCGTCACCCATCTGCTTCCTATCTTTATACTTTTGCCCTTTTGCGTGCTTTTTCTTTTTCCTTCACACTTATTTCTCACCATGTGGTGTTGGTTATACCTTGTTTTTGGCTCTGCAAATTCAAGATTGAAACACACATTTTGTCATTACAACAACACTCTCTATCTACTTTGTCTTCTTCCTTCATCACAAGTTTACCTATCAATGGCTAATAAGTTATCTTAGGATAATAGATATTATCTTTCACTCATAGATAGATTCATGTGTTCAATAACAGATATTACTTTTTATAATTGTTTTAATTATTTTAAAAATTATATTTATCAAGAATTTTAATATATCCATAGTGTAGAATATTTTTGCAATGTAGAAATTAAATTTTAATTAAAACGTGTTCCAAATAACTAATTATAACTATCTGCAAAATCTACCCTAAATGTGTGACATTGCCAAAAATTGGACAACTTTAATGTGAAATCCTAAAGGTAGTTTTGGAAGTTACAGAACCTCAATATTCTTCAAGTCTTAGGTGACAATCAATGTCTTTAGATTAAAACTTGAGTATATGCTTTTAGTAAAGATCTATCTTCACTCCATTTTTGAAGGGACATGTAATCATGATAGGCAAAGAATCTGTGCATTTATTTTGTTCAAGTAACTTGGAGACAACTTTTGCTGTTACTTTTAAGGATAAATTGCATTTTCATAATAAGTTAGTGTAATATATTTTTTTTATATATAAAACAAAGACAAGAAAAGAAGTAAAAGAAGTGTGAGAAAATATAGGTAATAGGATAGAGATATAACAAAAAAAAAATTAATAATAATAATAATAATAAATGAATGATATAACTAAACTATAAAATTGCGTGTAATATGTCTTGTGTATGTGGTTTATTCTTAAAAAACTAAATTATTTTGCAAGTCTTATTAACATTTTAAATATTTTTGAAAAAATCTTCATATTTTAAAAATATTTAAAAAATGTTTTATTTACTATTGGTAATCAATTTTAAACTATAAAAACATATTTAAAATTCCAATAAACACATATTAATAATAAAATATAAAGTTATAGATATCTCACAGTTATAACATGATAACTGAAAAACAAAAACCTTAACATCTATTCTTTCTATTTCTTGTTTGTATCCATGGATAATACAAATATTAAATTTTAATTAATATCATTATTTATTTAAACCATTATTGTTAATTTTTAATATATTCTCTACTATTATTTATTTCTCATTTATGATAAGCTTATAAAGTATTTACGAATTAAGTAGAAATGATAATAAAATTAAAAAACATTAAGTAATTAATATTATATTAAAATTTAAAAAAAAAAATAATAATAATAATAAATTCAACCAAAAGTGGAATAGATGAATATTATAAAATAATTATTTTTTTTAGAAATATGATCAAATTATTTTATTAAATTATAAATATGTATATAAAACCATCAAGTTACCTATTAATTAAATTAATATTCACGTATTCCTTTAAAAAAAATGAATATTTAAAATTTAAAATAATTTTATAAATAAAAATATACTTATTATTCAACAGCAATGAAATTATTAATAAAGTATAATAGTAAATATTTTCATTAATAAATTTCAAATTTTTATTATTAAATAGGAATAAATTCATTAAATAGAAAATACCTTTGAATCTATAGAAATTATAGAAATAAATTATTTTTAAACCAAAATACATTGTTTCTACATTTAGTAATTTGATATTGTGCACAAAAATCAAAGTTGAAAAAACAAATTAATCTGATATAATGAAGATATTTAAATTTTGAAATTTAGTTCAAATCGATATAGTGATTCTCTTAGGATATATTTTAAGACATTTTGTATACTAAATATATATATATATATATATATATATATATATATACCTAAAAAAATTAAATAAATCTTACAAACAATATGAATTTGTTTACCATATTATTAGATTTCATCATAAAATGTTAAATTATTCAAAAGTATGTAAGTATATAAGCTACATAAGAAAATTTGAGATAGGCTATGGACAACTTTCTTACACCCTCTTACATAGATAATTGTTAGAACATGTTATGTCTTCCAAAAATTGGATGATATACAGAACTACAACTCAAAGGTATGAAAAAAAAAAAAAAAAAAAAACTCATTTTGAAAAATAAAAAAATATTGAGAGAAAAATAGTTATAGACTATTGTCACCCCACCATTCTTGTTCATAATAATAGACTCTTGCATGAGCCATGATTTGAATCTTCATTTTTCTTCACCAGGGAATTGAAAAATGTCTCACTGACACAGCCCTTAAATCTAAAAGTGTCAAAGGAATCTGCATGGAAACAAGTTAAGCACTTGATGCTTTCTTTGATCCCTATTTGCAAAATCCATGTCGGTATTGAAAATGACAAATATTTCTCCACCATTAAACTTCAAACTTCTTCTAACTTATTAACTTGTTTCATTGTAACTTTTTCTTTTCTGCATTTTCTTATCTCCATTGCTAAGAGAGTAAAGCTACACTTTTTACAAAGGTTTGTTTGCTATGGCCCATCATCATCCATTTCAGCAACACTATACAAAATTATGAACAGCATTAAATCCAATTGATAACTCAACTAGAATCCGATAATAACAATGAGAGTATGTTACAAGAAAAAGATCAATTTTAAGAAATTTATATTAAAATAGTATTGTTATTAATAAAGAACTGTTATAAACATATTTCATTTTTGTAATGAAGTCAAAAATTTCTCCATCCCAAAAATCCTCCCTCAATTTTATCAAACTGGTAACTAAGTAGTAGCTGGTTACAAGAAGAGGCATTTTCTATTGTTTGATCAAGCATTGGGGCCAAGAATGTTCAACAACGAAGACCAGGTTCCTGTCACTGCAATAACCAACCCAAAAACCACAACTGCTCCATCCCAAACCATGCAACTCCAATCCATCTCTTCTTTGAACACCAAATAGTGAAACATAGCTGGCAACACGAAGCTGAGAATAACACAGACACTACTACCCACCAATGACAAAAAATCTGCGAAGTTAGGCACCAAAAGTGCCACCAAACTCACCCCCAACACCAAAAACCACCTCAACCACAAGCAGTACTTAGAGTTACACAACCGTCTCTCAACCACCTCGTACACAGGATTCATCATCAAAGGAAAAGTAAAGAACAGGTTGACACAAAGACCGAACTGGACCAAAGCACTTACCAAACCTGGTCCAAGATTGGTCGTGATTATCCCTTGAGTCTCTTCTCCAAAAGCAAAGTAACCCAAAGCAGCAAACGCTGCATACAACAGAGAAATGAGAAACATCCCCACCCCCAAAATCCCACCAAATTTTTCCTTATCCTTGGCTTCTGATTCCAACGGCAAAACCATTCCTATCCCTTCAAACGCATACACAGCCACCCCTAAACCGTAGAAAAACACGGACCAACCCCCAAAGGCCTCCAAAGGAGGCCTATTCTTCATAAACACAAACGCTTCCTTCACCATCACCACACTCTTGGCTGCAATATCGACAACATCAGCGAAAATGCTCAAAGGAGCCAAAAGGGTCAGAGTTGGGATCGCATTAAGCCCTAACTGAAAGGGAAAACAACCCCATAGAAACCAGACCTTTGGCGTGAAACCCAGAAAAGGGGACCATGCTGGAGTGTCACCATCACCAGCAAGATAGGCCAAGGTGGTGGAAATGAAAATAAGGTAGCTGACACAGAAACCGCAATGAGAAAACCCTATCATGACATCAATGAACAATTTTCCAAGAGGGCCACCAATGGCATACCCCAAATCGCCGAAAGAGTTGAGTCTGGGGAACCCCGCGTTGGATTCAAGCTTGCGTCGAGTGCGAACGAGGAGCATCATGCAATGATAAGTGAGGAATGCGACGAGGAAGAGCATGAACAAACCCATGAGCCAACCCGTTTTCTTGAAGCTGTAAGGGAGACCAAGCACACCAGAACCCACAATGGATATGAAGATGTTGGCGAAGGTCTTGAATTTTGAGGAGAGAGGGGGTGCGTTGGCGAGAAGAGGCGCGTTCTCTTGTCCGGTTTCAACATTGTGAAACCCCATTGGGATAACGAATGAAGGTGGTGATTCTTCTGCAAATGGAGGGTGATGGGTGCAGAAGAAACAAGAGCATGCAGAGGGAGGAGAAGGTACGTGATTGTTATGGAGGAAGAAGATATTTTGTAAGGGAAGAGGGTGTGGTGTGACCTTAAGTCAAGGTTTGCAATTGCTAATATTAACGTTTGTAAATTTTTATAGCAATTCATTGTGGAATATTAAGGTGGTGTTTTCTTGTCTGAAGATTATTGGAAAACATGCACCACTCAGTTAAATTTTAGATTTAGGTTAAATTTATTTATTACCATTTTTTAATCTGGAATTTCTATTTCACTCTATTAAATTCATGTCTATTTAATTTAGATAAATTCACGTTAAAATCAAAACTATATTGTACCTTACATATTCTAATTAAATTAGTTATTATATTTTTTATCAAACAATTAAATTATTTTTTTAAAATTAAATTGTTGATTTTCTGATAATGAATAATCATATACAGTATCTAATAACTCATGAGGATAAGTGTTTGATGATTCTAATTTAAGTTTTGTTTTCTCTGTTTTAATATTACTTTTATTTATTATTTAATTATTTTTGTTTATGATATTTTTATCTCGTGATAATATAAATTCCTAGTATCTATACGTCTGTCCATTTTTTAATAAAATAATTTATTATTTATGGAAATTTTCTTATTGTTTTCAATATATAAAAAAAACAAATAATAATTGGTGATGAATAGTACTTTTAATATAATAATGATATTTTGATAGAGAATGAGTTTATGATGTTTTGGATGAACTCGAATTAAGGTTCAACTAAATGAAAGATTCACTCTTATAAAAAAAAAAAAATATATATATATATATATATATATTAAACATAATTTGTTAAAAAGAACATTAGTTTAAGATTTTTTTTTTTCTAATTAAAAAATATATTTAATTTAAATTCAATTAATTAAATTAGATTTAAAAGTTTTTAAAATTGATTTGAATTTGAACTCATTAGTCAACTATTACTTATATATAAAATTAAAATAATCGATTATGATATTTATTGAATTTTAAGATCCATTCTATTGTTATAAGATAATTGAATATAAATATAAAACTCATTTAAAAGTTATAATTAATTATTATAAATGATTTTATGATTTGTAAAAGTTTACAAAATTTCAATTAACTTAATTAATTATATTGTTTTTTGTTTAAAAAAATTATTACGAATTTAACTTGATTTTATTTTAAGTTATTTACTAACTCATTTTAATGTTTTATGAACCATTAAGAATCATTCTCCTAAGCAACTACTCATCATGTGTATGCACACTCAAAATCATGTACAAATACTTGCATAAATTATTGATCATCCTTCCACTATTAAAAAAAAAAGATTTTATATAATACATAATTTATATCAATTATTTAATCACCATGTTATAAGTGAAAAAATTACTACATCTGTTAAAATTTATTTATAACGGATAAAATAAATTCTTCTATCCATAATAACGATGTAATTTTATATAAGAAAATATTACTTTATCTCATAATTTATTATTAAATATATTTTTAATAATTATAAGAAAATTTCATTTATTATAGAAAAAAAATTAATATGTATGTGTGATTATTTCGTGTAAGTTTTATCACAGAAACTTTTATAAAAACTAATATAGGTTATAAATTAAACTTACAACAATCCAAAAATTTATGACAATAATTATAATTGTTCTATGATTATGTTTTTTAGATGAAAATAAAATTTTATATTAAAGGTATAGTCAACATGAAAAAATTGTTTCCTAGGATAAACCATAAAGATATAACATATATTGATTGAAGAAAATAGAATATGTTGGTGTGTGATCAAAGTTAGAATGCTTAACCAATTAAAATGAGAATTGACATTCTAGCTCCTAACAACATTCTTTAAGACATTATCTGTTACTAGTAGTACAGAGGATGTGATCATCAATGACAATCACCCAACATTTTTTTGGTATACTTTAAAAATCTTTTTGGTACACTTCCACTTTTCCTACTAATAATTACTGTTCAAAAGTTATTCTCTCATTCAAATTATCTATCACACTGAGTTTCAATTTATTTTAAATATTTATCACTATTTTTTTTAAAAAAAGCATTAATCTTTTTTATGTCCAATATTGATGTATCGCTTAAATTATCTACACCAACTCATTTAATAAAGTTTTCAGTTAAAGAAGACTATTTTATCATTGTAATTGATACATTAATGATTTAATTAAAATATGTAAATTATTATTTTAAACAACAAATAATTTGAAATGAAGGGGATAGAATTTATAACAATTTTGTCATAACTTACCCCATTTAATGCCAGAAAAGTAATAATTTACCCACCAGTAAGTAACTTCTAAACTTTTAATGCCAAGATATGCTAATACAACAAATGAAAACTATCATCTTTCATTCCCATACATTAGAATATAGGAAAAATAAACAGTAATACAGAAAGTATAAACTCACCACCAGGCCTTCTCTTTTTATTCTAAACACAAATGAGGAGTAGAAATAAGCAGCACAATGAAAAAGTGGTTCAATTCATTGCATCCTCCTATTTAAATTCAACCTTACCTGCCAGTTAAAGTACCACAACTTTGAACTGAAAGAAGTATAGCAAGCAACTAAATCTAAATTTACATTTAATCAGTGCAAATCCATTACAAAACCAAAATGAAGAAAAAGATCAATTTCATATAGTAAAAAAGAAGCATCATGATTCCTACCTCAGCTATCAACATCTATCACAGTAGCACATGCTCATTCCATTGTAATATACGAATTTTATGACTGCACAGCTTTATTTTGTTTGATACAAGCCGGTGCCTTGAAATCTTGGCATTTCCACATTGATGTGGCCTCAATGGGCAACACTCTGTCAGTGGATGACTCTACTGTAAACAAATGCATACTATCAACAGGATTATTGCCTGTGTTCATTCCAGTCAATGGAGAACTTCTGGCTCTTATTTCTTCTTTTGGCAGCGCCTTATCTTTTGAGGTGCAAATGCTTAAGGGTAACTTTTTTAGCTTCACTCTTCCTCTCTTCTTAGCTATGGGAGATGAATCTTCCCAAATTTTCCTTTTTAACTGACTGGACTCTGCTTCACCGTTATCTATCTCTAATTGGCTTGGTCTATAACACTTAACCCCTTTCTTTTCTTTCTTACTTGAGCATACCTCTTGGATGGATCCTTCGGAATCAATTTTGCCAGCTACTGCATGCTCATTATTCAAAGATAAGCAATCTTGTCCAAGTGCCACACCAGATTCAGAACCCTCAGTCATTTCAAAACTTGAAGAGCTTCTCGGCTTCTTATGTTTACTACCTTTTGAATCTGAGTTCGGAGAATTCTTAGAAATTCTTGGAGAACTGTTCATGGCTCGATGTAACTTACGAGCTAATTCTTCATCTGTTCTACAATTTTCAATTGGTTGATTTTTTTTGTACAACAGCTGAACTGGGAGATGCTTCTTTGATTTGTTCTTTTTCAAGTTTCTTTCCTTGTTTGCGGGCTCCTCAGAGAAAGATGCAACCAAATCTAAAGCCCTCTTGGCTGCGGCTACTGCTCTTGCAGCTATTGAGGCCTTTTCTTCAGCTGCTGCTCTTGCTGC
Organism: Macrotyloma uniflorum; assembly: GCA_016859785.1. Lineage (NCBI taxonomy): Eukaryota > Viridiplantae > Streptophyta > Magnoliopsida > Fabales > Fabaceae > Macrotyloma > Macrotyloma uniflorum. The sequence continues at coordinate 1,711,159 of BDMB01000009.1, read as the reverse complement.
CTCTGCAGCTTTAGTCGCATTCATTGCCGCCACTTTTGAGGCCTCCACCACCTCCTCAGGCGTAAGGTTAGGATTATCTGAATGGCAATTCAACAAATGCTTCAGCCGGGCCTCAAATTCACTTGAAAAGGTTGAGGATGAGGGGGAAGCAACATCCGTTACACAAGAAGCAGCAACTGGAGATGGGGAGGCAGTAGCATCACTATCTGAACCCTGTTTCTTCAATCCAGCTAGAAGACGCTTTCGAGGTGGTAAAAGAACATCAGCATCCAAGTGGTTAACATCAGAAGCTTTCTCCATGCTCCCCCAGTAAAATTCAAATTTAGGATTCAGAAAACAATGAATAAATCTTCACATGAATTAAATACCTACTCCATTGACAATAACATCATTGCAACAATGATCAAATCTTTCCAAATTCCACATCCCTCGTGATATCAAGATTTTAACAACCCTACAAGATCCCCAATAAAACTTACATAAAATATGGAGCAATTCAAAGACTATCCAAGCTGGTACCACTTTTTATTGTTAAGGACCCTCCATGAGAAGAACAAATTTGATACATACCCAACATCAAGTTCTTCCATTCCAACACTTTGATTCCTAAATAGAAAGAAAGGAAACAACAAATCAAACTCAAAACTAAATGTACTATAAACAATTTCATTCATCAGAACTAGTTTATCTATAGAAAAAACGCCAAATACAACAGCAAAAAACTCAATTTTCAAACATCACCAATCCCAACTTCCTAAAATCCGGGAAACTCACAAAGGAAGCATAATTCAGTAACATAATCATAAGATCCAGGACCTGAATTCTATCCATCCATGCAGCACAAGACATTTTTTCAACACTCCAATTCCAAACGATTTGAATCAATCCACAAAGCAATGAATCAGGAACAAAAAACAATCCAACCATCCAAAACTGGATTCGGCAGAATCATGCAAAATCAATAGAATTCTCAAACCCCGTGAGTCAAATTCAGCAACACATAAGAAAAAAGAAATCAAAATATAGTTTGGACCATTGAGATTAAATAAAGTTCATGTGTACCTGATCCTGTTGTGGAAGTTAAAGACAAAAAGAGAAAGAGGGGCAAAGGAAGATCCAGGATTAGGGTTTCAGAGAGAGATAGAGAGAGGAAGAAGAGATTGTAATGGTGAAGAGGAAAAATACAAGGCATGTATAAAATCCAAGATCTTTCTATTTATAATAATAATAATAATAATAATAATAATAATAATAATAATAGTAATAATAATAATATTATTAATAATAATAATAATAATAATAATAATAATAATTTGGAAAAAATGTGAAATCTGAAGAAATTTTGGCTATGGTTGGAGATCCAACAAAAACAGGAGTTAAGTTCTCTGCTTTTTCAAGTAACCTTGTATTTCTTTTCATTTAAAGTTGTCAAACTGTATCATTCATAACTCTGTAGTTGATTTTAATCACTTGCCAGATAAGATAAATGTAATAAATGAACATCAAAATTATGTAAAACAACTCTAAAATTTACGTTCTAATTTAACTTCTAATTTCTCATCACTTACAGGTATAAATTAAAATTACTTTTAATGATATATTAACATATTTTTAACAAATTTAATTTCATTCTAATCATGACTAAATTTATTAAGGAGTGATTAAATAATAAATTGAAAATGTCTAGATAAAGTTAAAATTAACCTAATTTTATATAAATATTTTTAAAAATTATGAGAAATCAATTTTGATTCATGAAAAATTATAAATAAATACCATGTTTCACCTTGGACTTATAATATATGAATAATTATTCCAAAGCCCATTCCTTTTTTCTCTTTATGGGTTTGTTCTATTCCAAGGTGTGAAATATTTTTAGGTTTTAACTCATAAAAGTGTTTTATTATATTTAATAAATCTCTCATCTTAATCATTTTATTTTCTATTTAAACAGTTTCTTTCTTGATTTATTTATTAGAGAATAATAATATTAATCTCTTAATTTATAAATTATGAGATTTGTGTGGTAATAAGAATTAACTCATGCATGTCATGTTAAGAAATTTTGAGTCCTTCTTATCACTAATTAGTAATAATGTGTTACAATTTATACATGTCATGTTAATAATTATTTAATTTAATGTGAATAGTAATTTATTGCAATTAAATTCATGTTACATGCAGAGGATTAAAAAAAATTAATCAATTTATTGAAAAATATATATATATCTACTTCATTCAAGTGCAATAAATTTAATTTGACTAGTTTTTAAGAAAAAAAAAATACATAATCCTACTCAAGCAACCATAAATGAGTAGATTAAGTTATAAGTTGAATCATATAAAATAAAATAAAAATACAATAATTAAATGAATATATTAATATTAAAAAAAACAATATGTTACCTATAAGTTGATAATTTTTTTACAAATGTTACCTATAACATATTTTTAAACAATAAAAAACAGTTGTAACAGAAAAAACAGTTCAGGTTACGTTACAGTAAATTTCACATCACGTGATGATTTGAAAAGTCACATTTCAATTATCCTCTTTCCTAAACGGCGACGTTGTGGTGAATCTATCTTTTGCGACCTAAAATAAATAAATTAAACCATGACTCGTGAAAAAGTTAAAATAGGGTAATTGTAATTGTAAACATCATTAACATCAATTTCTATGAGATAAATATAAGGAAGTATCTATTTCAAAAATTTGAGAAATTAAATTAAATATTCTAAAATAAAAAACCAAATTTAACTCTGTAAATAAATAGAAAAATAAATAAATTGATTAATTTTTTTTTTACTTTGTCTTGTTGCAATTTCACTATCCCACATAATGTACATTTATGTCCTTTTAAAACTCCTATTTTTAATAGTTATTTTCACGAAATCTCATGTTGTGTTATTTCTCTGTTTAAAATATGAGACTGAAATACATGTGTATTGTTATAAGATAAATTTCATTATAATTAATATTTATTCAGTATCAGTTTTTAATTTAAAAATATTTTAATTTCTAAAATTTTAAAATTCAAAATTTATTATTTTAAATTTACTGTTAAGTGAACTTAATTGTATTCTTAATATCATATGTGTGAAATTAATTAATTTTGCTTATATATATGAATTCAGAAAATTTATTTATTAACATATGCAAAAAAGTAAACCCTAATTTAATTATACTTTTTTGTCTTTTAAATAATTTGAATATGTACCTAATTGTTTCGGATAGAGATATTCAATGAGCTTTTAAAATTTATAGAAAAAGAAAATAGATATTCAAAAATTGGATTGTATAAATAAAATTCATATTATTTTTTTTAAAATTAACTTAAACATTCAATGGGTGTGGATGATAAAAATATAGGTTTCAATTTTATATTGTGTATAAAAAAGTTTAATATTATCAACAATGAAAATTTATTTAATTACATTTTCTCAAATGTTACCATTTTGCTTGTTTTGTAATATTTAATTTTACTTGTATTTAAAATAAGACAAACAAATTACTATTTGAGGGAGAGGAAAAATAAAGAATGTTTTCTCATAACTGTGGTTTTATTTTTTCTGTCTCTAGTTATGAAGCAAAATGATACAATTGTTGTTCTTATGCGTTCTCGTTTTCTATGTATTCAGATTCTCCCAAGTGAACACTTCACTGGTTTGGTTTGTGGTTAGGGTTTTCTTCTTTATTCTGGGTTTATGATAGTTTGTAAAAAGTGATTAAGGGTTTCAGTGACACTGTTTCAACCTTCATCTTGAAATCAAGATTATGTCTTTTAATTGTAGAGTTATGAAACTGAATTATCATCATCTTTTTCTTTATATTTAATCATAATGCAGGCTTTTAGTGCTGACTCTATTAGATGCTGTTTAATGGTTATAGTCAGTTCCTAACTTGTTGACTGACTTGTTCTTATTTGTCTAATTACCACTCAAATGAAATTTGATTTAGCAGCACATTTGCAAAAGATAAATTTGATTGTGTTTGCCACTTAACAAGTTTATAATATCTTCTCAAGCACAAGATATATTTCTTTTCCATGTTCAACTTGAAAATGATGTTTCTGTGACTCTAATAACCTAATCATATTGCTATTTTAATTTAAGCTTGAATGCAGAATTATAGGAAATTAGAATCTACTTTTTTCAGGGATAAAATACTCAACCGCTACAAATGCATATGCACTTACCAATTTTCTCCCAACTTCACCTTTTCCCTTGCACTTATCTTCAGGTTGGTAGCAAACAAATTGGACCAATAAAATGGTAACTTTGTTGCTATAGACCTTATAAATAGTGGTATTTGATAACAATGGCCAAAATAGAAAGTTAGTATTTGATGACATACAGAAAATGTGAAATTAGCATATACAAGAAAAAGTCAAGATTCGCAGGTTTTAATTCCTAAAGTTTGGAGTTTGTGTTTTAGATGGATCAGATTTTCTTCTTTAGGAGAAATGATATATGTATATACAGTCACTTTATGCAGTTCCAAGGATTGTTAAGGATGGGAATCAAAGATAGAATAACAAAAATGAGAGTTAAGGGGGCAGAAGAAGAGGATCAAACCAAAACCAGCTAGTGATTTATCAAAAACAAATATTTAATTTCCTACAACTCTTGATGACTTTCTTTTTTGTGATTTGGTCAATGACTCAAATTTTCCTGTCATATATTGAAGGCTTGCATTGTTTTGCTTATTGCTGCAAAGTTAATAAAAGTAAATTCAAATAGGTAACATGAGAAAATGATAAACAAATCACAGTATAAAGAATGAAGCAATTATTTAATTTCGAAAAAGCTAAATAGGGTATTATATTTTGATTTCTATGAGCACGTGATGGTTGATTAATTGGTTGTGTTTGAGGAGTGGACAGCAATAAGCATCAATCACAGAACAGAGCTTTGAATGCATCTTACTCATTCATGCGTGCATGTGCTTGTGTACCTTATTACCTTCACTGTCTCCGAGAAAATCGATGGCATAACAGCCAAACAACTGAACAATACTAATACTTTCCTTAGTTTCTACATCAGAAAAATTCTACAACTAGAGAACCAAAACTGTCTTTTTAAGGATCAAACCAAACACAATATCTACAACTCATTTGGTTAAGTTAGATCAGTTCTATGTCAATAAATTCACTCATTTGGTCATCAAGATTAATCTAGCTTCATCAAAATAAACTCCAAAAGCATAAGTTTCAATACATAATGATTATAAAATAACTTTTTAATACATGTTTGTGACCAATAAATCACTTTCTAATTTAAAATAAAGTTTTGTTATTATATTAAATAGATTAGAGATATTATATTCATTAAAAATTAAATTAAATTAATATATATAAAATATTATAAATTTCTTTAAATTAATTTTATAAATATGAATTAGATTTAAAATTTATTTTTATAATATTATCTATAAATATATATGTAAAAGATAAAAAAAATTCATTGTATCTTATTTTATTTTTCATATATTCTTTCTCACTCATTTTTCTCCATCAAATTTCTTATAAAGGGACTTGACTATTTCTGGTAAACACCTGGATGTCGACTTACGTGATATACGGAATAAATATTTATGATAATATCAGATAAAAAATAAATATAAAATTAAAATGATTTTAAAAATTATTAATAATATATAAAATAATATCAACTAAATTATATAATAAATTAAATATGTTTTAAATATATTAAATTCTAAAAAAATTATATGTTTAAAGTATATTAAATATTTGGTTTTTTATTATTACTCGTATCAATACATAAAGTAACCTATAAAATATAAAAATATATAACTACACGTAAAAAAAAAATAAAGAATTCATTATAACATAAAAGAATGAAAGAAATTAATTTTAAAAAAATTATAAGAATAAGAGGAATTTAAAATATTAGTTTATAGTTTCACTATTTCTCACTAACTATGTGTATTATTGTATAAAATTTTACAACATCCAAAACAAAAATTCAGAAGAAAAGTCATTGGATTTGAAAAGCCAGAAACTCTAAATCTTCAATCTTATTTTATGTTACTGCATTGGTTTTAACTTTAAAATAAATAAAAAATAAAAAGACCTAAAAAATCATGTATGTTTATTTTTTATTTTGTATTTTCACTAGTTGTCTTGTCAGATTTTCAAATATGCATCAAACTACATGTACCAAATTATATCTAAAAATATAAATGAAAAATTTTACCTATTTTTTTAAACCAGAAGATACAATAACATAGACTCTAACAACTCAACTAATTTTTATTATATCTTTAATATAATATTAATTATAACAATTGTCCTAAAAGACAATTATTATATCATTATTCATATTATTTATCTTAAAAGAAATGTTTTTAATCGTAGATACTATGACACGTTATTGTAGCAATAATCATTTAGATTTGAGAGTGAAATGGGTTTTACGTATAACCACTGATATGTTGTGAAAACCGAATTCAGATCTCAGACATTGTTGATTCAGAAGTCTATTTCGATCAGAAGACAGTCTAGTCAACAGCTACGGACACATCAAATCCAACCTTAGGACATGTCACCTACAAATTAGTGTCTATTTCCATCAGAACACACATGCACACGCAAGACTTTGTGTTGGGGATATATTTATAAGCTCATGCTTTAAACATAGAACTAAGTCATGTTTTGAAGACGCTAATTACTATCCCACACAATTTTTCTGTTCTTGGTCTAGCACTTGCTCATATTTCCTTGTTTCACTTGCTTAAGAAACATATCCAATGTGCATCCATCAATTTTGGTGTTTTAGGTCGCCATAAATAAAAGGGAATGCCATAAAGTAACCACTGTAGCAGACAGAAATGGTTAAATTAAATTGAAACCAATTGATTCTCTGGTTTTGAAACAATAACCTGCTTACCACTTGTGTACACTATGTACTCCCTTTGTATCACAAACATTCGCACAAACTAAATATACATCATATTCTAGCAGTATTCTTTCTGAACTATCTCAGTAGAAAGTAATCTTTCACCTTGGTTACTATGGGATAATCATTTACATGCCTTGCTCCAATGTGAAGAATAAGCTATCTTTTTACAAAGGGCAAAATGATACTTCACATTACACCTATAAGAGCATATCCTTTGCGAATTCTTCAACCAAATCATCAGTGATTGTACATGCCACCTCTCTTTCTAATGTATCAATCTCATCATTTGTTAGGCCAGACCAGGACATAGATCCTAGATCCTGTGCCACCAAACTCTCAAGTGAATAAAGAGACCTGTTAGATGTTGGATATAAAGAAACACGGACAATGTCCCATACTAACTTTAGTAGTTCCTTTCCACATGGTGGAGGCTGCAAGGAGGAATTGCTTTGTTTCCTTCTGAATCTAGACAATGTCAAAGGTGGTCCAAGAACAATGGAAAGTGCCTCATTTAACAAGTCAAGCAAAACCTTGTGCTCTAACTTATTTTTGTTATGATCTTTTGTGGATCTTTCGTCGTCCTCGACCAATTTCCTATGAGACTCTTCCACTTCTTCAAAAATTGAGTTGCCAATTGTTTTATCCCATGAACCAAAGTACAAACCAGAGGCAACAAGCAAATCTCTTACATAAGATTCTGCTGGATCGTCCAATTGAACTAATTCAAACTCAAGCTCCTGCTTTGTAGTGAAATCATCACAGCCGTCTGAATCAAGTCGGCTGAGTTGCCTTTTTAGTTCTGTCAATTAAGAGGCAAAGAGAACTGTCAGCAAGAATTTGACATCTAAAAATACAATTAGATTGTAAGATACATGGAACTATATATATACATAGTTCAATTGTTTACAAGTTTGTATAATTATTATGAACAACATTTTACTAAGAAAATGGTCACCAAACAGAAGAAGCAAAGGATCTGCACTCTCTTATTAATCTCCCTGTGTAAAATACCAACTTAATGCATTAATCGAAATTATTGTTTTACAAATTTTCTGAAGCTATAGCGAAATTTATCTAAACATAAATGGCATGTTAAAGGAGGATAATAAAGGGGCCAAATTTGTAGAAATATTAACACAGGTTTCTTATACATTTGCTATGACAGAAATTGTGTAGCCCTTGACCTTTAAATGAAAATATCTTGCAAGCAGGGATACTATCCATTTGAAGAACAGACACATCAACGAAATAACAATGAGACGACATTGACATTCTTTTTATAAACTGTCTGCAAAATCATTGTGTTAAATTGAAAGATAATTGTTTGCTCACCATTCAAACCAGAGCTGATATCTCTAAAAATCTTGGGAACAAAAATATCATCTAATGAAGATACATCGGGAGTTGATGTTAGACTTGAATACCCAGTCTGTTTCCAATGTTCTTCATCAGCACAGCTGCACACAGATGCAGGACTAGGAGGTACCTCAGTGGAGTTCTCCTAAAGATCATATACGACAGAAACTGATTATTAGATAACAACCATTTTATGGAATATAATTGAAAACAAAGGTCATTGAGGAGAATGAAGAAAAATGTATATAGCAAACTTACATGTCTGTCACCATATTTCATGAGAACAGTTGGTCCACTCCTGATATCTCTCAAAGTTGGACCATATTCACTGCCATGTGATTCTACTTTTGACTGAACCCTTCTGCCAAACAGCTTACCTCTTAGACCAAGAGTATATTTAAAATTGGAAAGTTTTTCTTTAATATTAAATCCATCTTTCTTCTGTTTTTTAACATCCACAGGCCTTGCTTCAGCAGCTTCAAGCTTCCTCTGAATAAGGGCACCCGTTAAAATGTGGCGGTCCTCTAGAAGAAGCCTTCCAAATGATGTTCCTGATGCAGGAGCAGACAATGATCTTTCAAGGTTCCTAGGAGACAACTCCTTGTGGAACAATACATTTTCATCTAATTTATGTCTATAGGAACATGTTTGTAATTCTTTTTTCTCTTTTAGAATTCCCCACTGGCTCTTGTCATTTTCACCCTTTATAGTATCTTGCTTTAGTCTAACTCTGTCATTGTCTAAATAACAAGCCACTTCAGGAATGTCTAAATGCAATTCATTTTTTACAATATTCCTTAGTCTCTCTGACAAGAATCTCCTGGTATCTATGTTGAAAAATTCTGGGGAACTTGGACCATTGAGCTGCATTTTACTTTTGTATGATCTTGTTGATTCTGAGCGGAGTAAATTTGGTTCTGCATCTCTAGTCAAACTTTCTCTTACCTCTTTAGCATCAGATAGTTTTTCATTGAAAGGTGTCTCAATTCCACTAGCTCTAATCCCTTGGAGTTCACATTTCAAACGCTCTCTCACTTCCTCAAGAAAATCTTGTATACCTTTTCTCCCATGTAAAGTGCCTGATAAACTGATGCAATTATCTTCATGGTTGCAATTGCAAATCCTTTCAGAACCAGGCTTCAAGATAACAATCTGAGTAGGAGAAGCGCATATATCTAATAAGCTGCTTCTGGATTTCCTCATTAAAGACTCTTCAAAGTCTCGACTTAGTGTTTTACTTCTTGATGGAAAGGATTCTTTTTTCTTGGATAAGATTGACTCCATTAGGTCTCCATTAGGTAGCCTTGTCTTAAATGAGTGGCTATCAGTCTTTGAACTAGCAATATGTTGCATGTTCTCCTTCCTCAGTTTCTCCTGAGAAAGAATTCTCCTAGAACCACTTCCGGTGTCAACAACCTTCGGCCACTCCTTAAACCTTGTTGCTTGATACGCTTCAAATTCTTTCTTCAGTTTTTGGAGTTCCTCTTCTTGAGGATGTTCCCTTGGCCTAGGTTTTCCAAAACTTTGTCCCCCTTCTTCTTCTTCTTCTTCTTCTTCTTCTTCTTCTTCTTCTTCTTCTTCTTCTTCTTCTTCTTCTTCTTCTTCTTCTTCTTCATCATCATCATCATCATCATCTTCTTCTTCATTATCATCATCATCATCAATGCGTTGATGAAATGAATCAAATACCATATGGCTAAAAGAATTCAAGTTTGAAGAACCCCTACCAACCCAACCCTTTCCGTTCATTTCCTTCTCTGAAAACTTCCTCTCCATATTTTCATGTGTACTTTCATCCAATGGAACAACAGATTTAGTGTCTAATGGTAATGGCATAGCATCTATCCCCATCAGCCTTGCCACAAGGCTAGGGGCATTCTTTCTGGCGCCTGATTGTTTGGATAAATCCTCTTTGTTCGGTTTTTTCACTGAATCCACATTTGAGTAACTAATTTTCTTTGACCAGCCATCTTCCACTTGACAGGAGTACTGAAATTCACCAGAGTTCATTCCATTAAGAATGGTAATAAAAATATGATGTATAAATGGTGAATGAAACATGTTATGAAATGACGGTGGCGTCAAGAAACCCTTATCATATAAAGGTTTGTGAAGAGAAACTTACTGGTAATTCTCCTTCTGCACAGTGGACCTGAGAGGTTTCTACTTGCAGCTCCATGCCATTTCCATATGTTTCCAGATCTGCATGACACACAGTATGATAACAAATCAGAATTTACCTAACTAGATGAGGAGGGATAAATTAGAACTTAATTGTAATATAACATTAGTGATAATAATTAATAACAATACAATAAACCAAGTCTCAGCAACATATCTTACAAAATGCAACAAACTAATGACCCCTGATATTTAGACTGCGTCATACCATTTAACACAACCTTTAAAGCAAGACAAGGAAATAGTCACTTGGGTTTTCCATATGCGGAAAGGGATCCTTCGAGATTAGGGATACACATGCTCAATTTAGTTTCCTTGAAGCTTATGTAACCCGAAAAGGTCCATCGTAGCAAGAGTGAAGTCTATTCAATTTATAAACTAACACTTACCACCGTTATTGTTCTTATGGGCATGAACTTTCTTGGCCATCCTACCCTGATTGAACTCAAACATGTGCAGTAGGCCTCCCATATGGTCAAAGGGAGAACCAGAACACTCTTATGTCATGAATTTCAGGGTTCATGTCTCAAACAATAAAAATTCAGGTCCTTTCCTCTCCTTCTATACAATGTGAAGTGAACCAGCACTCTTCCTCTTGACACCCTGGACTGCCAGAAGTTAATGGGGCATCAGTTGAAGAGAATTTTATAATAGAAAAATCAGATCTTAAAATTAAGTAAAATCGTTAAGCTGTAAGATCCAAATTACATATGACGCAAGCAAGTTACTATTTTTTTCACAGAAATAACCAATCAGTTCCTTCATAGTAAAGCATAAAGAAAAACCGCACTTCTTTTTGCATTTTGAGTGATGTTATAATTGGAGTAACCTTGCTAACTTAAGGCCGAAAGCTTTTTAGATAGTATTGTATTGCATCCGATGTAGAACATAATAGTGAAATCTAATTGATAATAACATTGTAATAGCGAGAAGAAAAGAAATCTGACCAATGTTTTCCAGTTTTAGATAAAACGATAGAGTTTGAATATTGATATAAACTTATATATAGGCCTATTAGAAAACTTTGACTTTCATGCGAACCCAGAAGAGGAAGAAGAACCTTGGTCTTCTAAGCACCCCATAAATCAATGACTTCAGAATCCACTGATGGAAAAGCAAATAAGAGCAAAGAGAAAACCCAACAGCAGGTTTCTGAGAAAATGCAGGAAAAGCAAGAAGTACCAAAACTCTGAACCTCAAAATTCCGGCACCAGTTAGAGCTTACAGTGAACAAAATAAGGTAGTCCCATCTTTTTATCAGAACCATAAACATCGTAAGAACAAGTGATTCCTTCACTAAACACATGAATGCACGTTTGGAAAAAAGTGAGACACAGTGAACATGTTACATCAAAATACACATACCAATGAGCAGAGCCAAAACAAACACCGTATCCACCAATTGAAACTTCAGCTATGAATCAATTCACGAGTTACGAAAACATGAAAGTGGGTGTGCTTGAAAAGCAACAAAGCTTCAAACTTGATATCAAAATTGAAAAGGTTGGAACAGAACTGCTAAATCCTAGATAGAGGGAGAGAAAGAGAGAGGGAAGTGTGTATATAGGCGTGTCATTGAAAAGTGGAAAATTCTGAACTGGGATTTTGTATTAAGAAAGAAAGAGAGCCAACGATGAAAACTTCATTGGAAAAGTATTGATAATGAGTTAATAATGATGACGACAAAGGAAAAAGCTACTATATTCTTAGTGTAAGAAAAGGGAACAAGGCCTCTAATTCCATTGCTGGAAGTGAATGAATGAAAGCGAAGGTTCCCTCTGCCATTTATTTAGTTAATTGGTTAATCATTTTCATATTTTTTCTTTTTCTTTCTTTTTTGATAAATCTGCTGTCAATCTTGCTGTACCATAGAACAATAGCTCACCTTTTTTTTGTTTTGGTCTACTGATTAGACTCATGGGTTTGTGTTTTTCTTAATCCGTATCACATTTCTTGTGAAATCTGTGACTTCCGTGGGAGTGAAATTTTTTACCAAGTCATGTAAGTGAATTAATTGAATTCAACAGTTAGCTACAATAAATAATGTTATTATGAGGAGGGAAACGAAATCTTGGAAAGTCGTTGATTGAGGGAGTGAAATCAGGAAAAAATGAACAACAAGGACTTCGTTACAACCCAAAATTCGTACATTTCCAATTATTTTTCATGTAAAATGGATGGTAATGGTCAATAATGGCTATGATATAGGACGGTTATCAAATAATGGTCACAAGTGAGGTTTGTTTATTATTAAGCAAATGATTTTGTAGTTAAGAAATAAATCTCTCTGCATAATCTTGAAGGGAATATATACCAGTGCAATCCTTGTGAGCTAAGTAAACTATCCATAGCAGCAATAGCTTAATCACATAAGTAAAAGGGACGGTTCATGAGAGTTGAAAGTCAGAGGAATAAGAGGTGTTAATGATGAAATAGTATTAAGTAAGGTTAAATTTTCACATGAGTTATAGTATTATATTATTATGGAATAAAAATTAGCATCATATGATTGCACTTTGAGATCACGTAAGAACCAGCTCAGAGGTCTGTGGTTTTGCAGTCGTACGCGCACGACGCCTCCATTTGGCGCTAGATATCATGCCACTTTCCAGTTTTGGTTTTATTTATTTGTCTTCTGCTCCTCTTACTTCTCTTTCCTTTATCCTATGTTAGGTTTAGAATAATAGTAGAAAAGAAGGGAAAACAAAAAAATATCTCTATAAAAATCAGGGTGTTTTGGTTATTTAGTCTGCAGAATTTTCCACTATATCTGTTTAAGCCAATTTTAATCAATTGGGTTAATGATATCAAATTCATTGTATACTTGTTTAACTGTTTGAACTCCTCCACCCTCTTATCATTTGTATCAACTATTTGTAAATTGTTTTGATTGTGCATTATATGTTTGGTCTTTAACTTCACATCAGTTTATATGTTAATAAAAGTTTGCATTAGAAGAAGTATGTTTTGGTTCTATTCATGAACAAAATAGACATAAGAAACTTGATTATGATGATATAAGAGTTTCTTTTAGAGTTAAAACGTGTTTCCACTGTGTATTATCATTGTATAAGAAACTCTCATACACAGTTTTTGTAGTATAACTGAGATATGCTTCTGTTATGAACACCTTGTCGATGGAAACATGTTTATGTCAAAGAGAGTTTGGTCAAATAAAACAATACCAACATGTAAGGGGGTTTGAATAGCAATGAAGGATGCCAATGAATGCAAGCCTCTTTTCTAAATTCATTGGCCTTTTGAGTCACCTACAAAATCCTTTTCTGGTTGGGCTTGCCAAAATCTAAATCTCATTACCTCTGTGAATACCAATTTTAGCATCATTTCAGTGATAGCATTGTTCATTCTAAGATCATGGATCCAAATTATAAGAGCATTGAGCATTAGTCTCATACTTCACCTTCATGAACGGTCAATATATTGGGGACACCTTCATCATTTCCAAGTGTTTGTGAGAAAACCTTTATTGAAAAAAAGTGTTGAAAAGATATAAGGTAAATTAAATATAATATTTAATTATAATATATAAATAAAAAATAAATCTCATTATTTTTTAAATTAATTTTAAGAATGAATCTTTATTTTTACAGTTAAATATATTTTGGTCTCTTGTAGATTTTTATATTTTTTTTTTATAATTTATTTTTAACTTTCTTTTCCCTTGAAAAATTATCTACTTTTTATTTCACGGCTTAAATCATTATCTAAATCGTTTTTGAAAAAAAAAATTATAAAAGCGATAAAGACAAATTATTAAAGATAAAAAAAAAGTAAAATTCAATAATGAAAAACATATTTAAACTTTATTTTTATTTTTATATTTTATCTTATTTAACTAAATATATATGTTTCAAATTACTCACTTTTATATCTATCAATAAATTAAATTAAACAATTTATTCAAAATTAGCTTTTAATAATTAAAAACAATCTTATATCACTTACTATAAACTACTTTTATATTAAACTATTTTTAAATTTCATAAAACTCTATATTCCCTTTTATAAAACACTTATAAATAATAAATAATTTTTATCTAGTTCGTTGATTTAGTTAATAACATTAAATTTATCTACAATTGTAATATATTTTAATAAATTTATTGTATTTAAATTTGTAAATATTAAATTATTAAACTATAATTATTTAACTAACAAATAATATTAATATTCCTGATTATTTATTTATTAAATATTGATAATTAATAAATATTAATAATTAAATTATAATTAATTATTTAATTAATTAAATAATTTATTATATTAATAAATATAATAAAATATTATTTTTATAAATTTTAACTAAGAAATATTTTAATAAATTTATTGTAGTTTAAGTTTTAAATATTCAATAAATATAACATAATATATTAAAAATATTAAAAAAAATAAATGATTAAAAAAATAGTTCATATTGATAACAAAAAAAAATTCTTACAAAAATTGTGTTAAACATCAAAATCAATATATGATCAAACATTATGTTAAATTGAGGGTATTATAATAAGGATACTCTTCCTTAGACAATTTGAATTATTTGCATATGGTGACTGGCTAATTAGATGTTTGTAATTTTAATTTTGTGGTTTTTTTTGTTTATGTTTGATTTTTTTTCTGTTTTATTTATCTTCTTTGTGTAATGAACATTATTTTATTGATATAAACTATTTTCTGTTTAATTATCTATTTTCAAATTTAATTCAACTGGTATTTGTGAAATAAATAAATAAATTAATATTATTTATGATAATAGAATTTTTCTATTTAAAATATTTCAAACTTTAATTGCCATAAAATTATTTAAATATTCATTAATTAAATAATCAGTAAATTTAGTATTTTATCAATTTTAATATTATTAAATTAATTACTTAATTAACTATAATTTAATTATTAATGCTTATTAATTATTAAAATATTAATAATTAAATAATTACTAAATTTGATATGATTTATTAATTAATATTATTATTATTATTTAAATGTTTATATTTTAATCATTTAATATTAAAACTTTAAATAAAATAAATTTACTAAATTATTTATTTACTGATTATTAATTAATTGATTAATTAATTAATTACAAAATAATATCATTTAGTTTTTTAAATATTACATGGATGTTAAAATTGTTACCAATGAAGTGATTGATACGTCACATAAAATGAAAAGTAAATAAATTAAAGAAAATAAAGTTCCTAAAAATTAAAGTGGAGAGGGTGAGAAAATTGAAGCCCATAAGCAAAGTCCATTTTGTGGTGCCACGTGTCTTTCAATAATACCCGGGCCCATGAATCGGGTCTTACACTGCAATTTTCTCCTCACACGTGTTACTATTCGACTTGTCCAAAGATCCAGGTAATGTTTAATAATAATAATAAAAATATATTATGTTATATGTATGAATTTTGGTTATTAAACACAAATTGGTATTATGCAATCTTTTACACAAATCTTATAAATTACAACAATTTTTTAATTCTTGAGAGAAGATAAAGAGTTTTTAGTGTGATTTTAATTCATATTTTTGCAATTATTGGGATGTGTCAATTTTTAAAAATATTAATATTTTTTATGCTTTTTTTTCTTTTAAATGTTAAGTTGATAGAAAGAAATTAGAAAAAAAAAATTGAACCAAATCTATCCATGAGAATCTTTGATTTGTTTATGTTTTTCCTTATAAAAGTGACTTACTTGGTTGTCTCTTCTCAGAACCAAACCAAACCGTAAGACAGAGAAGAAAGTGAGAAACTGCAATCAACTGCTCCTTACTAAAGCAATTCACAACTCTTTTTGGTCACAAACCAAACCACATTCCTAACTTTTCTCTATTCTCTTCATCTCTATCACTTCAATTTCACAAACTCAATCTCTGATTCTGAGTCTCATATCCTTCAAAAACAAGAAATGTTTGTGAAGAAATTAGTAGAGAAAGCTTCCATCAAGAAGGTAACTCACTCTCATCCCTTCTCTCTTCTCTTTCATTCCTTTCATGTTCTTCTTTTTCTCTTCCTCCATTGCTTCCATGCCATCATCATCATCATCATAATTCTTCAGATATTTATCATCACTCATTCAGATTCATTAATTGCTCAAAACTGAAACACCCATCACTTCTTTCTGCCAATTTAAACTGTGTTCTTCACTCAAAGTTTCAAACACCATTCATCATCATCATCATCATCATCATCATCATCATCATCATCATCAATTTCTTTTGAATCTAGATTTCCTTTTCTTTCTTTTGCTTTTGAACTTAGATATTCGTTTTCTTTTTAATTAAAAAAAATTAAATCTTTTTTTTCGATCGTAGCAATACAATTTAAAACACATTAGTAGTATATTTTATACACCCTGGATTTCGCTGCTAAATTTCTTTTTTATCCTTACTCTAACGTATATCTTACTTCATATTAAAATTCTATAGCTCAAAGATTAAGAATATTTTACATATGGGATACAGAAACTGGGTTTCTCAAATATTTTACATCATTTCTTATTGCTGCTTTTTTTTATCATCTGCTCAGTTCTTGTTTTATCCAAATTTATTTTAAATTTTATAATATTTCATTGCTGGTTTAAAGAAAAAAAAGGATGTGTTTTTATCTTCCAGAATCTCAAGAAAAAGGAAACGTTTGAGTTGTGTGTTTCAAACTTATTCGTACTTGAAAATTGATTAAATTAAACGACATTTATGGAAACAGACACAAACGATTATTAGTTTAGAAATGTTTTTTGCAAAGTATGTTTAAAAATAATAAGTTCATTTCAAGGAACAAATCATATTATTTACCATATGGCAATGAAATGTGTAACTTAACTTCCAAATTAAGTTTCAATTTCGAAGTAATTAGCACTTAACGGAAGAAAAATCATTACATGTTATGAAAAATAATTATTAAATTAAAACTCCCTGAAAAGTATAATTTTTTTTTAAAATCAATTATTTTAATAACGCATTTTACTTGCTAATTCTGCATGAGTTGAATTGAGGACGCTATTTCCTAAAAAATTGTTTTCTTAGTAATTTATTTGGTTTTGATTACAAATGGATATGGATATGGCTTATTACAGAAAAGAAAAGTGAAATGAATAATTAATGGTGACAGAAGAGAGTGGGAACAGAAAAGAAAAGAAAAAGATTGGATTTTTAGTTTTAAAAATGGATACGATTATGGTCGGTGGTGTATTAATGAGTGGGCCCGTGTTTGAATGCCTTAATGTTGGTCAAAATCAGTTAACCCACTGCCACTAGAATCCAAGGTTATACAGTGATTTCATTTCTATCACAGAAAATATTAAAATTTGAAAAAGAATCTTCAAACAATCATTTGTTTTAGTCCTTCTTCAAAAACTATTAAAGTCATATGAACTTAATTAGTTCCTATCATTTTAATATTTATTTATGCCATTTTAATATCTAAACTTAATCACTTCATGTTAATTTAGTGGTAGTAGAACTTAAATAAGATTTCGAAAACATTTTCAAGAACTAGAATTTTCTGTAAGTTGTTAAGTTTAGGTATTAATCTCATTGCGAGTGATTAAACTTAAGTATGTCTTGTAAAGAAGCACTGCTAAAGTGACAGATAACTTAACATTTTTAAAGGATTTTTCCTGGATTTTAATAGTTTCATAGGTGTAGGTAGCTGAATTATACTTTCAAAGATTAAAAGGTGAAAATAGAAACAATCAGGCCTAAGGTATCGTTACTTGTGAATCTGATGAAATACTTGTTTTTCACCTGCGTAAATAGAAGTAGGTGTTCTTCTTAGAAGATGACACGAAGTGACGAACAAATAATGCTTCAAATTTTGAGCTGTTTTTATTATCTTGTAATAAAACAACATTATTCTTACAAAATATGAAAAGCAGCAGCTTTGAATTTTTAGAATTTCCATGCAGACTGGTGGAAATTCATCAGATGGATTAAAAGCTAGTGATGTAGATCCACGGTTGGTATTTCATCATGGGGTGCCATCTGGTGGTGCCAAGTTGGCCTATGACACTGTTCAGAGGATACTGGCTCTTTCTACAAAGTATGTTCCCCTTAACTACACTGTGTTGAACTGTATAATGATTCAAATTAAGGTTCCATTATAGTGCATATCATAATATATACTCTCGTAGTTGTTACTTTCTGATCAATTTTGTGTAGCACTCCCTCCTATGTAACCATCTAAGTGGCAGTGAGATTACCAGAAGTGTAAAAATACTGGGAAGGGGACATACCATGTGAACATTTTAAGGTTGTTGAAATGGGTGAATTTTCATGGTGGAAACTGATTTTGTTGAGTTTTTCAAAAGGGATGGCCGGATTAAACTATATGGAAAAGATAATGCTCAGGCCATGCTTGAATCTAGTGAACTCCTGCCTAGCAAGTTTCTACAGGTTATGTGCCTTATCCATGAAAATGGGACAATTCCCTCTTACTGTTGTGAAAAATGTTCCTTTCTTTAGGAATGTGAAGTATGGCTGTGAACTAAAAATGCTATTATATTTAATGCATGCAGTTCATCCAGAACCAAGGCGTCCTTATAAATGTTACTTCCAATAACCATATTGAGGCGAGTATACATATGGACTTGCTCAGATTTATTGTATTCTTTCATGTTGCCTATGAATTTGTGCTTGTTCCACTACTATCATTCGGAATATTATTATGTTTTTCTTTTTCAGTGTAATGCGTCAAGATACTATGATTGTCATGTATAAGATCAGTTTATTCTGAAAATGATTGTCCTGAAGAAATTGTACATTTAGGTTTGGGACATAGACAAGAAATCGTTGTCTGATGTGTACATTGCTAAAGAAGAAATCACTTGCTTTGCCGTCATTCAACATAGCCTCTACATGTAAGTAGCAAGTCTAATTCAGAACAAGCTTTGATGTTAAGCTGCGTAAGTTAGGAGCATGCATGTATCTGTGTTGGCAGGTACATCGGACATTCTAATGGTGATATTTCAGTTTTGATGCTTGATCAAGAACCATCATGGCATTTGGTTCAGATGAAATACACCATACCTCTCTCAGCTTCCTATGGTGAGAAACATACTGTAGCCTTATTTATTTTTCCTTCACATCACATGTTACATTTAAATCTTAAACTCACGTTTGGATTTGACGAAAAGAGTACTCGATGATGATTATAGTTGGTTCTTAATATGACCATATTGATCAAGCAAAACTAATCAGCATTGTTGACGATTTCTTGAGGCATATTAATTTGTATCTCATTACTCAAAATAAAAACCGTAGGGGAAGTGCCAGTGATCATGTGTTTGCTAATTGCATTATATTTATGCAAGCTTATAGTCATGCCTGTCCTTGAGATTTCAACACCCACCCACTTCCCCGGTCCCTTATTTCTCTCTTAAAATACCTGGTTGTCAATTTAAGTTCCTTAATCATCTTTGTTTAGGGAGCTCTGAAGTGTCTGATGATACTGTTGTGACGCATATACTGCCTCAACCAGCAGCTGAAAGTAAGAGGTGATATCCACAAACACAGCCATCCTTAGGAAGTTTTTATATAAATATTTTGGTTCTTGTTTTTACTTGATCATTTATTTGTAAACTGAAACTTCTGTTCTCTTATGTGTTCCATTGCAGGGTTCTCATAATCTTTAGAAATGGCCAAATAATATTATTTGATGTTCAGGAAAGTAGATCAATTTTAAGAACAGGTGGTAATATGTTGCAGCCACTGCATAATGAAACAAAAAAAGTGACTTCTGCATGTTGGGTGTGTCCTTTTGGAAGTAAAGTGGCTGTAGGGTACAACAATGGAGAGCTCTTCATTTGGAGCATCCCTTCTCAAAACACTCCATTGCTCAAACTTAACTTAGGATATAAGTCAGACAAAATCTCCATAGGATCAATAAAATGGGTTTGTGCTGGAGGAAAGGCTAGTCGACTATATGTTATGGGAGCTTCTGATTATGCAACTTCAAACTTGTTGCAGGTATTTGAATGCTTTCCTCAAAGAATTTGTAACAAAATATCTTGTCCTAGGACAAATTATTAGAACATTTCTGTATTTATATCTATCTTTATAATGAAATATTCCTAAATGGTAGTCCTTTTCTGAATCAACAAATAAAACTATAGTTCACCAACTTTGATTTTCAGAAGGCATACTGTGTCCTTTGTTCAAAGAATTAGAGCTAGGTACAATTTGCTAAATTAACACGTGCCATTTTTCACTATGAAGTTTTCTCATTTAGCTAAATGAGATGTAAAAGGAATTTGCCTCATCGTTTCCACTCTCCGTAGGTATACTTTAAATCTTGATAGCAGTTACATCATACGAACTTATGTGATTATATGAGACAGGTGGTGTTGCTGAATGAGAATACAGAATCTCGCACAATTAAGCTTGGACTTCATCTGTCTGAATGTTGTACTGACATGAATATCATATCATCAACTTCAACTGAGCAAAGCAAGCAGAAACAAAATTCTTTCATTTTGCTTGGGAAGTCAGGCCATCTATATTTGTATGACGATAGTTTGATTGAAAGGTATCTGCTACAATGCCAATCTAAGTCCACACCTTCACTTCCAAGGGAAGTAATTGTGAAGTTACCACTGACAGAAGCAAGCATCACAACATCAAAATTCATATCCAACAATTCCAATGTGTTCAACTCTGAAGATGAGGTAACAGGGTTACGAAACTATAATTTTAGTTTACCATGTTCATTTTGTTTGCAGTCCACCTTTTTATACATGCATTGATATGGACCTTGTCTCTGTCTTTGTCATAGTATTATACACAGCTGTTCAAAAACTATCCATTGTTTGTTCCTGTTGAAACAAATCAAAAGGATGGGATTAGCCTAAGTTCTGCCAAATTTACGGGATTTTCCAAAGTTCAAAACTTGTACATAACTGGACACAGCAATGGAGCCATAACCTTCTGGGATGCTTCATGCCCCATTTTCACTCCAATTTTGCAATTGAAGCAACAGGTAATACTTTTATCAGTACACATACTCTCAAGTTAGATTGAGTGGAAACAATTAGTTTGTACAACCTCCAGTTTGTACAACAAACTAATTCATACAAAAATGTTAGCTTTGTATAACAACCTCCAGTTTGTTATACACAAATTTCCTGCATAATATGGAAAGGGCTCTTTTTGTCTTCTTGTGGAATATATTTCACATTTTACCAAAGAAGCTACTTTCATGTATGCAAACCATCAGTCAACTTATTTGTCAAGATAATTAAAGTTATTGATTGTATTGGCTAATCATACTAATCTTCGTGTTGAAGTATTGGATTGGTAAGGAAATTTATAAATGTGCTTATAAATCCCTATAACCAAATAAATGTTAAGTAACTAAGTATGTTATACATTAAGATATTATTAACTTTAAGCTCAAGTAAGCTCTAGGCTAAAGGCAAATTATTTTCTTTTCCATGTATTTAAAAATTTTACTTAACATTTATTTTCTCTTCATGTGTTTTTTATTTTGTGTTTCCTCCATCTCAATGTAGAGTGAAAATGACTGTTCATTAAGTGGTATACCGTTGACAGCATTATGCTTCGATAGCAACTCTCCACTTCTTGTTTCTGGTGACCAGAGTGGAATGGTGAGGTTCCTCAATATGATAATTTCCTCCTCTCTCTCATCATTCTCACTTGCCTTAATACGCCTGACACAAACATGATTTACAGATTTGCATCTTTAGATTCAAACCTGAACCATATGCCACTAACAGCTTCATGTCTCTTACTGGTAAGTGGTATAACAGCACATAACTTTTGCTTGGTTATCATTTATCAAAAGTCTAGTATGATTCATATATTAATCAATATTGAGTTCCCTTTTCCATTCCTTTTTTTACAGGAAGTACAAAGAAAGGGACTGATCATATAATCCAAAGTGTGAAACGTGTAAAGAGTATTGGTGTCATTCTTTCAATGAACATAGATCCCAGTTCAATGTATCTGGCTGTTGGTTCAGATCAAGGACATGTGAGATAATTTTCTTTTTTTTTTTTTAGTTTTGGAAAAAATTGGTTTTAACCTGCTATTCCAAGTATTCAAAGAAATGAATTTGAGGTACAAATTCCAAAAGTATATTTTAAAATAATAGGCCATTTTTGCAGATATTTTAAAAGAACTAGAAGTCCTCAATTTATAGGTCAGTAATATATTTATCTTCAGCACATTTGGGATTTATAAATTCCCACAAGCATCATTGCCAGACTAATCCCTCAGGCACTAATGCAACTAGAAGGGTCCTCCATATATACCAAGGATCATTTGGAGTGCATAAATAACTTCATTAAACATAATTACATGAATAACGAGCACCATTTAGCATATTGTGTCTCTACTTTCTCCAACTTTCTAGAAAATTTCTGTTTCTGGATCATATGTTTGGGTGGTAATTTCTAAATGTGTTGTTACTTCAGCTTTGAAATGATCAACAAATATTGCATGGGACTAGCTATTTTGTGTTCCTTGTGCCTTGAGATTATAGTTGTTTATTACTAAATAACTTGTATGCAGTAACGTTTATTGATCCAATTTTCTGCAGGTTTCAGTTTTTGACATAGATGGCCCAACTTTGTTATACCAGAAACATATTACGAGTGAACTTTCTGCTGGTATTATCTCTCTGCAGTTCCTAACCTGCAGTGTACATGGTTTTGAAAAAAACATTTTAGCAGTTGGAACAAAAGATTCATCTGTTATGTCAGTAGATAAAGAAAACGGAAACACACTAGGCACAGGAACTATTCATCCCAAGAAGCCCTCTAAAGCTCTATTTATGCAGGTTTTGGGTAAGAGTTTGTGTAGTTGGCACAACTATCAATTGTCAAAAACTCATCGATATATAAGTGATACAGATGCTCGATCTGATAAGGATTATAATTTCAACACTGTTCTTGATTTATGTGAAAGATTTTATTGAAAAAGGTAACAGATATGTTGTTGTGGTACACAGATGGACAAGGTGAACCGGTCACAGGATCAATTACAAAAGATGGATTAGACTTGAGCGAAAGGAACTATATTGAGGATGCAACAACGAAGCAGCAGTACATTCTGCTTTGCTCTGAGAAAGCTTTATATGTCTATTCATTGGTGCATGCGATTCAGGTGATGCATGAATTCCTAACCTCCATAATCATGAGTCACGAATAACAAAAACTTCAGCTAATGCTTGGAATGATTTATTTCAGGGAGTTAAAAAGGTGTTATACAAGAAAAAGTTTCATTCCTCTTCATGTTGCTGGGCATCAACATTTTCCAGCCATTCTGATGTTGGCCTTATACTTATTTTCACTGATGGAAAAGTAGAAATAAGGTGGTGTTTTTTTTCTCGTCTGCACTTTCTATGAGAACATATTTTGAGGGTATAGAACATATGAAAAGACAACTTTTGTTAAAATAACAACTCAAAGCCAATTATGAGGATAGTTTTTCACTGACAAAACAAAAATTGAGAGAAAAATATATATCATTGTTTGTATGTAAAGTTGATCTCCCATCATTTGCTGGCATAACCCCAGCGTGCTTTTCAAGTCAGACAAGAAAAATGCGTAAATTTTATTTTGAATTTTTTTTTTACTTCTATTTGTCTTTTAGAGAATAAAGAAAACAGCAATTGGTTTTTTAGTAGTCCAACAAACAGCATGATTTCAATTATTTCAAAGGGATTTATATTGTATTAGTTGGATTTTATCATTTATCCAAAAACCAACAAATTTGTTTCTTAGAATTTGGATAAATTCTGTAGTTTGCTGGGAGATCTAAAGAACTGCAAGTATTCCTAGTTCGCATGTCAAGTACTCTCTTTTTGTTTTTCTCTTTTGCTATAATAATTTAATACAGAGACATATTTTATATGATAGGTCTTTGCCAGAGTTATCCCTGATTTTAGAGACTTCATTTAGAGGTTTCAGTTACTCTCCTCCAAAATCAAAGTCATTTTCAGAGAGCCAGATATGTTGTTCTTCCAAAGGAGATATTGTTTTGGTATGAGCATTGTTTTTTAACTGTACAAGTTTCTTTAAAAGTTATATATTAAATAAGCTCTAGTTCCATTTACAGGTGAACGGTGACCAGGAAATTTTTGTTGTCTCATTGTTGGTCCAAAGGAATATTTTCAGGTATGTAACTATATACGATATATGTCTCAAGAATCAAGATGCCAGCAAATCTTGTTATCTATCTCTTGCTACAGAAAACTACTTGGTTATGGATATATATTGGAATAGTAGTCCCCACGGAGAAGATGAAAACTGGAATAATATTAGTAGCCTCATTTTACATTTTTGTTGACTTCTAGGCTTTTGGACTCTATTAGCTGCATCTACAGGAAAGAAATGATGCCTTCACAAGAAGAGCTTGTCCCCAGCCCAGTCAGAAATAAGGAAAAGAAAAGGGTAAATAGTATATTTTAATAACTTCTTAATATATACATAATATGTATATATATATATATATATATATATATATATATATATATATATATTATCATTGCGATAAAAGGTGTTTGATCTTCATTTTGCTCTTCTCAGGGTATATTCAGCTCTGTCATCAAAGATTTTACTGGAAGTAAAGAAAAGAATGCTCCCATCTTGGAAATAGAAGATTCTAAAGAAAGTATCCAGGAACTCTCAGCTATCTTTTCAAATGAAAATTTTCCATGTGATGCTGATAATAATGACAATTTGACCGTTGATGAAGAGGAGCTTGAATTAAATATAGGTATGGAAGTACCTTAGATATGACCTGCTGAATAGTACATAACATAACATAGCCTTCAACGAAGAAACAGAAATTTTGTTTATATTAATCAATATATGGCTTTTCATTGATACTGCTAGTCAGAAAATACAAATGGTATATAAATTGACTGCTTCTTCAGGCAGTTCTCGTTTTCTATTATTATATGGATAAATAAGTTTGAGACGACCAAATTTGGTGTCCTCCTGTACAGATGACATTGACCTAGATGATCATGAAGAAAAACGCAAAGATCAAAGTATATTGGGAGGTCTTAATAAGAAGAAATTGACTGGAAAGTTTCAGGCTCTAAAAGGTTTGTGACTTAACTTCTGTGAAACATACTTATTCATAGTCAAGAAGTTATGGACTTTAACTACTGGAATTGGGATGAAATAAGATAATATTTGCTCTATATGATCACTCATTTTATCATTTGATTTGTGATAAAATGAAAAGGTCATACTAAAATCATCTCTGCCCAGCATAAAACATCTGAGGTAACACTGTTCATAGTGGAAAAGTGAAAAAATGCAATACCCTTCATTTAGCATACATTTGTGAGAGTCCTCAGATTTGTCTTCTAGGCTGTCTTGCCCTTTTTCTGCATGTGGACACTGTATTTTCCCTGGATAAAAGGAATAAATGTTTTATTTGGTACAAATAGCAGTGCTGAGACTTGAACCTATAACCTCCTGCCAACTACCCCAACCTATTACAATCAGCCCATTGACATAATGATGGCTGAACTTCAAAGTTGGAAGTTTGGGGTATGTCTAAAATCATGACAGAAAATTCTATCAAAAATCTTTGCATAGGTTCTGAAAATTAGATGTGTATTGATAATTAGAAAAGTATATTACAAAAGGATTGCATACTATTCTACTAACAAACTTACCGTACAAAATTGTTATCCTCTACTAACAAATTCCTAACAGATCATATCTCTAATATATATTGCTTCTGTTCTGGTCTTCTAGATTTCCTTTTTTAAACCTTACCTTCCTACAACCAAGTAACTCAGGCAAATAAGACTGCCTTTCTAATTTTTAATTGGCTGAAGATGATCGAAGTGCTCCTAGCTAAATTAGTTTAACATCCATTATGCAGGAAGATTAAAAGAGATCAAGGGCAACATCCAGAAAACATCAGGTAAAGAAGAACAACAAGATGAGCAAGCTGGCACAGTCGATCAAATTAAGAAGAAATATGGGTTTTCTTCCTCCAATGTAAGCACAAACCAAATTATGCATTGCCGTAATTGTTATTTATTCCATGGAACCGTGCTTCAATCTTTGAATCTGGCACTGCAGGAAACAAGCGATGCTAAATTGGCACAAAGCAAGTTGCAGGAGAACATGAATAAGTTGCAGGTATCTTTCTTGATGA
This sequence comes from Macrotyloma uniflorum, assembly GCA_016859785.1. Classification (NCBI taxonomy): domain Eukaryota; kingdom Viridiplantae; phylum Streptophyta; class Magnoliopsida; order Fabales; family Fabaceae; genus Macrotyloma; species Macrotyloma uniflorum. Next base: position 1,684,536 of record BDMB01000009.1, on the reverse strand, counting down.
AAAATATTATAGTTTTAGTTAGTAAAATTTTAGCCTAAACCAAAACTCATTATAAATGTCAAATTTGTTTAGTACATACATGTGATTCTTCCAATTTGGCAGGGAATAAACCTCCGAACTACAGAAATGCAAGATAAAGCAAAATCGTTTTCATTATTGGCAAACCATGTGCTGCGTACTGCTGAACAGGATAAACGAAATTGAGAAGACCACCTACTGATTTGGACCAGATGTTTCAAAACTTTATCACTTTTTCTAGTATTTTACATCCTTATTGTGTACTTAATAATATTTTGTTTAATGCTGGAAGACTGAACTATTGAAATTTTGGGTTTTATATTGAATGATTGTATATAAAGAACAATTTATACCATTTTTCACACTTAAAGTCATGAATCACTATGTAATAGGGGGGAGGGATCAAGTGAAAACATGAATAAACACATTTTACACCACAATCACTCGGTTAACGTGATGGTCCCGAGAGACAAGTATTCACATTTGAAGTTCTATAGAAAATCCAGAGACCCTTGCTCGAATATAAATAAAAATTGCAGGGAATAGTCAAATTGTTCAGGGCAAGCATGAATCCCACTGCTGGGGAAATTGGTCATAACTTAGAAAGAAAATCATGTAGCCGAAGAGCACAAAACTTGATAAAAGATAAACCTCTACCAATTTTTAAAAGTCAACTGAAGTTAGATTATTCTATACCACGGACCCAATGATCGATACTATTATCAATAAAAAAATGAACAGAACAACGAAAAAAAACTGGAGACTGAAATTTCTTCTCAAATAAAATTGAAACGTATCAGAGCATTGACTTTAAGTACATAATCTTGATACTGAATCCTAGTTACCATTGTGCACTAATCTAAGCCCTAAAGAAGACAAAATAAAAATTCAGAAACTAATTATCAGAATGTGATGTGGGTTGGGAACCATCCTATCAATACTTAACCCAACAACTATGCAAAATATTTTTCCCACATCAACCTAAACTCCATCATGTATTGCCTCTTTCACTCATCATCTTCATCGTCCTCCTACATAAGAGAAACAAACAACAAATTAATTAAACAATTAATCGATCATGGACACAAATCATATCAAGTGATTAATTTCTAATTCTACCTCCTCTTCCTCCTCATCATTGACTTCAGATTTTGATTTGTCAGACTCTTCTTCCTCTGAATTCTTCCCTTCCTAAACATCAAAATCACAAGTTCAATCAATTATAATTACATTTAAGTAAAAACAATAAAGAATAAAAATATTAATAAGGTATAGATGTATTCACCAATTTCTTATTGTAGGCTGAGATACTTTTCTCATACTCTTCCTTTTTCTTCTCAGCCCTAGCAATGAAAGGGGCTTTTTCCTGAAAGGTTGAATTAGGTTATTACAAAATAGGTCAAAAACAAGTTATAGATTATTTAATCACATCCAAAAATTACACACAAAAACAGAGAGTAATACTCACAGCATCAGACATAGATTTCCATTTGTCGCCACCAGCTTTACCAACCTAAAATAATTTTCACAGTAAAATACAAATCAGAATCCAAAAATTGAAAGACTACAAATAATATATATTTCACACAAAAAATAAAATCAAGATTACTTACAACAGCAACAGATTTGTTGGCAGGGTGCTCCTTCTTGAACTGCTCTCTGAACTCAGACCTAAAACAATAAGAAAACATAATCTAGGTCACGACAACAAAAGCAAAACAAAACAAAATAAAAAACAAACAAACAAACAAAAAATCCGTACATGAAAACGAAGAAAGCACTTGGAGGTCTCTTCGGCTTGTTAGGATCCTTGGCAGCTTTCTTCGATTGTTTCCTTCCAGCACCAGCGCCCTTGCGCTTCAACCTAAACTCATCACAACATAACAAAACGAACATTAAACCCTAAACCTAAACGAAAAACTCCAGATCGAAAAATCCAGATCTCAAAAGCGAAAAATAATAAAATAATAAAATAACAGATTCAGATGAATAAGCCAGTGAAGAAAAACACGATACCTGTTGTCAGCGGCTTTAGTATCAGCTTTAACCTTCGGCATGGCGAGAAAACGCGTACGCTACAGATAGAGTCGGCAAAGAGCAAGGGTTTGGAAGAGAGAAAGAACGAAGTGAGAGTGTTGTGTTGTGAGGTTTGGGCGCGAGAGGAGGGGATAAGAAGGGTTGTGGGGAGGGGCAGTGTAGAGAAAACGCAAGTGAAAATCGAATCGCGAAAAAATTGAAGTTGGGGTTTTACGCGGGATTTCGACTATCTTTCGCCACGTCAGCGATCCGTGTGCTGCAAAATCATTCGCTCTCACTAACTCTTTCAAATGGAATGTGTTTCCTCTGTGTGTGTGATTTGGAGATGAGGCGGCTTCCTTCAGAGTTTTAGCACTGTGCACTGTGTTTTGAGAATTTATTGGCACGCGTCACTGGCTCACTGGGATGACTCTTTTACCCTTCTAGAGCTTTGCAATATTACCAAGATGCCACCGAGATACGAGTAACGCGCCACGTGAAGTTTGGGACGAGATATTTTCGGCTTCTAGGGGTATGCTTGTAAAATCATATCTACGCTTTCATAACAATTTTATCGATAAGTAAACGATTAATGATTCTTAAATCTTAAATGATAATAGAAAATTTTAATTATTTAAAATATATTTTTACTAACAATTTTCACATCAAATAAAATAAATATATACTTAATGTGTTAAATATTTAGTGATGATTATTTACAATAACTAGTATTTTAGAATGAAAATTTACAGAATTAATGTTTATTTTATAGATTAATTTTTTTATAAAAAACTATGTGTCAGGTAGTAGGTTCACATAGTAAAAAAAATTATTATCAAACTTATTTTAAAAAAAAATAATACTTATAGAAGAGGGAATATTGGTAGTTGTAACGTATATATTTGCGTGAGAAAAAAAATATACCCTAATCATGTTTTATTTATCTTTGTTATACATAAAATATAGATAAATATTTTTAATTATATACAATCAAACCTCACTCATAACAATACATTTATTTCACGGTTTATTTAACCCAAATCAATAATTAAACTAATTATTAACCACAATAATTAAACTAATTATTGACATTTTTATAAAAAATAAATAAATAATATCACTTTATAATCATGATATATCATAAAAAGATATAACTGACAGGAAATAAAACAATAAATTTTGATGAAATAAAAAATACTGAATGAAAATATTATTGTATATATAAGGTGAATAATTTTTTTTTTAAATGAGAGGTTTATATTTTATATTTATGTCTATATTTTTTTAATCATTTTTATCTTATATATTTATTTCATATTCATTTAAAAAAAAAAAGAGATATAAATATAAAAAATTCTTTAAATTCTTGTAAATTTATAAAATATTTTTAAATATTATGATTTCATAATTTATAAATTATTTAAAATTCAAACTACAATAATCATAATTTTTTAAAATAAATTATTTAAAAAATTATTATATTCTTACACAATTTTAAAAAATGTATAGATTTTCTATGAAAAAAAAAATCTTTTATCTATAACTTTATATTCTTACAAATCTAAAATTTCTAACATAAAAAAATATTAGATAAAATATATTTTTATACAGTAATTATAATATATTATTGTTTTTAGTACACTTAAATTCTTTTACTAAATTGTATATATTATTAATTACTTTATTTAATTTTTTAAATCACTGTCTAAGATTAGTTGTTAAATGTAATATGTTGTGTTAATACTTTTATTGTTATTGTACCTTCTTATATAATGAATGATAAAAGTTTTGCTACATAACAAAATAACAAAAAAACACATAAGTTTTATCACCTTATAAATCACTAGGTCAAATAAAATGGCCAATAAATATTTTACAATTAATTTATTTTCATTATTTTTTGTATTTAGTTTTTTTTTTTTTTTTTAACTTTTCAATCTTTTTTCTGCAGTTCCCTGTATCATCCAATTACTTGACTGAACCAAACTATCATGTAAGGAACACATGCTGCAATTCTTCCACATTCTTCTTCAACTCTTTTAATTAATTAATTAATAGTGTTATCCATTCTTCACCTGCTCCAAAAATCACAATTCACCCTCCACATACCTTTTCACAACACAATAAAGATGCCAATACAACAATATCTCTTCATATTACTTTTATATTATTAAAAACAACTACATATAATACTGTTTTTATCAATTCAAAACAAGAGTTAAATGAAATAAACATATTTACAAATAGGAATTAAATGAAATAATTAATATTTGAAATCAATAATTTTTTAATTATATTAAAATTTAAAATATATCATCATTATTTTTATGAAAAATATATTTTACTTTAAAATATTTTTTTTTTCTTTTATTTTCTCTGAAATTCATGTTGAGGTTGCAAGTAAGATAGATGACAAGAAGAAGAAAAAAGAATAAATTTAAAAAAAAAAGAATAAATTTAAAATAAAAGAAAAAAAGAAAAAAAAAAAACACGGTAAAGTAAAATTTTGAAAGGGGTGAGCCGATATGATTTCATTTGGGATTCACATTTCGCGTGATCGCAGCCCTGAAACACCTTCGAGTCAAAAACATGAGGGTATACCAGTCAAACTTCATCTTTCTCATTTCTTATTCCTCTCTTCCTAATTTCTTTTCCCTTTTTCTAAATTTTAGGGTTTCATTTCTGTGCGATGGTGGTTATGATGATGAATAGTGTGCATTTAAACTGGTTTGTGTTTCGCAGAGATATTTGTTTTAATTATATGGTGATTGAGGTTGATTTGTTGTAGGAAATTATATTTGATTTTAATATGCGCCCTTGGCTGGGTGGTTTCTGCAAAGAAAAATATCCATCTTAGGTCAGCCATCAACATGCTTCCTGATTTCTCTCTTCTTAATTTTGTGTGTATTTTTATTTAGTTTATATATGGGTCTTTGTTAGCATGCCTAATTTTCTTACAACTGTGTATTAATTTTTAGCTTATATTTAGGTTGTATGATTCTCTAAATAATTATCCTTTTAAGTTGGTATATTGCTTCACCAGTATTAACTATTAACCTTGAACTGATCTCTATTGTAATTTGCATGACTTTTCTATTTTTGATGTTGTTTATATATGTCCGGCTTAATGGATAATTTGTTGGATAAAAGTATACTGCAATGTTGGGGTGCTCTGTGTTGCTATAGGAAAGGAAAATTATGTAATTTTTTAATTAAAAAGACTCTTAACAGTTAATTTCACCCACTAAATTAAAATTCCAAAATACTCAAGAAATTAAACTCATAATGATAATTCTCTCATATTGGTGTTGAGGATATTCTTTAAAGGGGCTAAAGTTTTTAGTTAATACTGTTTTTAATGCTACTTTTCTTAATTAGCAATGTTATTTTTTAGATTTTTTTCTTACACAAAAAGGAAGCTCATGACTACTACCAGTGAATCAAATTTTCTAAAATGAAATGCCAAAGACTTTAGATAACCTATTTATTCTCAATACAACCAAAATTAGCAATCAGCAAAATATAAGATTAAACCATAATTGAAGATAATATAACATTTGGAAGCAGTGGGTTCTTGGCTATTAGTTCAATTAAATAAATAGACCAAACCAAAACTAAAACACTAATTGAGGTAAATGTCTAAACAATTATTCCTCTTTATCATGAAAGACCTAAAAAGGAATACACAGTAGACTTGCCAAGTTGTCATATGTGTATGAGAAGGGGGATTTTTTTTGGGGTATGGAAACTTGAAGGGCAATATAAATAAGAGGGGAGTTTTGGATGGGTATGAGGTTGGCTCAAAGTGACAAAGAATGATGGAATCCAGTCCATACTTCGTAGTGAGCAATGAGATAGGTAGCTTACCTTATGGATATGCGAGTGGATTCGCGTGGTTTGTCTCAGGGGGACTTCTGCTCAAATTCATCGACATTGACATTTTAACTTTTTTTGCTGGACTCACCATTGTCAATATGGTTTTGGTCAAAGAGTGAATGGTTCACAGACGAGGCCTTTGTAGTCTTTGCTTGAGCAATGTAGTTTAGAGACACTTCAAATATAGTCCCCCAAATAAGAATCACAATACCCTATAGTTAAGACACCTTGGGAAGTTGTCCCCAAAATTTCTTTGAGTCTTGATATGTACAACCTCACCCTACCTCCACAAGTATAATAAATTACCATTCTTGACCTCCTCCTTCTACTCATTTAACTTCCTTCATCTTCAATTGAAGAAAACCTATTCATGCTCTACCAATGTTTTTTTTTTTTTTTTCTCCAAATCTAAACAAGCAAAACCATTTCCATTGTTTCACCATATTAATCAGTCAAAAGTCAAGAGTTTATTTTAAAATTGAGCAAAACTAATTTTGATATATTTAATTTTAAGCCATTAGATATGATTGAGATGTCATTTTAAATTAATTTTAACTATAAAGTTTATATCCAGACATGTATTGAGAATAACTAATTTTGTGAGTTTGTAAAAAGAATATCAAGTTAATCCATGGATTCATTTTATTTGATAATAATATTAATAACACATTGTTTAGTAAAATTAATAATAACATGTTCTGTTTCATATTTTTATTTATTATTTTATTGATTAAAATTTGTCCAAGTTAATGCCTATGACACTTTTAAGAATGATAACTACATAGTTTTATATGATATAAATTTTTGTTAACAATTAATTTAGGGTTTAGAGTGTTATATGATGATATGTGATACACATACAATAGTTTCCATAATATTTTTTTTTTTTTTTTTATGTTTTTCTATCATCGTGACATATAATAAATGATATTCAGGAGAGAGAAACACAAAAAGTTGTTGTTGTACGAATTGTTCTATGAACTATTCTACAAACAACATTTTTTAACGATTTTTTTTATGACTTTTCCTCATTCTAACATAAACATGTGCATTTGCCACAGCCCTAATCATAATGCTCTTGGATTCTCACAATGATTATTTTCTCTCTTAAATTTTTATTCAGTTTTGGATTTGTAACTCCTATTTGGAGTTTCTGTTCTCCATGTCACTTGTGGTAAATTATTTTTAATTTTAGATTTATTCTCTTTCATTTTGTATTTGCATTTTTTTTATGTGAATGGTGATGCCTGTAATTTTCATCAGTACTTGCTTCCTGGTTTTGATTTGATAGTTACATATTTTTTTGCTGTATTTACATTCAACGTGTTTCTATATCGTATTGTTAATCATTGCTTATGAATCTTGTGACTTTTGAGGAGTATTTGTGATTGATAGACACTTAATTTGACCTTTTTTTTCCAAGTTTATATATATATATATTTTACCGTCATCTGGTTCAACCACTCTGATGAACTGGTTGAACTTAAATCTGAAACTTTACAGGTTTGTGGTTTGGTCTGGTTTCCATAGCATCTATTTTTCCCCGGACAGAAAGAAAAGAAACAAAAGTAACCTGTAGAATAAAGCTTTTTGAGCCTTTCAAATTGAAGTGAGGATGGGAGACAAAGCAAGTGAGGAACACCGGAGGTCACTAGCAGCTCCTTTCATATTTTTTGTTGTTCTAGCTTTTCACTTTGCTTCTCAGTGGGTTGATCGATTCAAGAAGGTCATTCCCCTCTTTCATCTTTCTGTTTTTCATTATTCTAACAATTTAAAGGGATTAACTTGAACTACGCAGATAAACAAGAAATTATTTTACTGATTACAATTACACTTACATTCTCACCACCTTTATTTATAACAATCAATCTCTCTAAAATAAAATAAAAAATATACTAAAATAATTAAGAAGATTCTAAAGATATTATAAGAAGACTTTAGAGATATTTTCTCCTAATCTGTGAGGATTTCTATTCTAATAAACCGCTATTAACAACAGATTCAGTAATAATGCTTAAATTTTTTGGATGTTTGGTTTAGGATATATCTTATTTGGCTCACATTGGTCAATTATCAATTGTAGCTTTGATTGTTTGATTTTTATGTTAATTTCATCACATGGTAATCAATGAAGACATTTGACATCCATTTCACTCTTATAAAATAGGATTCTGGGAAACAGTTTGCTTATATGCTTTCATTATTTGTAAATAGAACATTCTAAGAAGAATAGTTTCACTTTTCAAAACTTCTAATTTCACGTGTTTATGCAGTTTTTTTTCTTTAAAAAAATGTATAGGATGGGTAACTAGGTTCTGAATTGTCATATTTGGTTTTAGTGATTTATGTTGTTTTGTGAAAATGAATATGTCGCGAAACCAAAAAAGAAAAGAAAAAACTCGAAATAATGAGACATGGCAAAAGGGCAGATCACTCACAGAAATATGCAGAAGATGCGTAAGCTGGTGTCAGAAACAGTGAACAAAAATACCTTCAGCCCCCGGAGCTATTGCTCTCAAGCTTAGAGATGAAATAACTAGGTTCTGAATTGTCATATTTGGTTTTAGTGATTTATGTTGTTTGGTGAAAATGAATATGTCCCGAAACCATAAAAAAGAAACTCAAAATAATGACACATGGCAAAAGGGCAGATCACTCACAGAAATATACAGAAGATGCATAAGATGGTGTCAGAAACAGTGAACAAAAATATCTTCAGCCCCCGGAGCTATTGGTCTCAAGCTTAGAGATGAAATATCCACAATTCCCTCTGTTATCCTCGTCTCTCTCATGCCCCCATTAATCATTGATTCGTTTCCTATTAACAAACTCCTCAATGTGTATAACTTCCTGCTCCATTGACTTGCTGCCACATGTCCCTTCCCCTCTTTTAGAGTAAACCCACCCTCAAAACTCTTGGCCCAATGTGATCTGGTCTAGCATTTGCTAATGGAACCTATAGTGGAGCAGGATGACCTGACATTAGACCAAGATTTATCTTCTTCACTTTTTTATACTTTTTGAAATTTTCTACTTGATTTCCAATGCCTGAGAATGAAGAAATCTTTCATGAGACTTCAGTAGGACAATTTTGAGGCATTTGTAGGATTATTGTCTTTAATTGCAAAATGCTATATTTAAGGGATGAGTTGTTGTGTTTATAGACTAAGGGCTTAAATGGTAAGTTTGTAAAGGCTCCAATTTAAATACGTACATCTCATCAATATGTATGATTTTATAGTTTCATCATCTTGTTGTGTTACAAAATCTTATATAGTGACAAGCACACTTGGGCCAAGGGCCATTAATATTTCCGTTAAATAGTGTGGCTTTTCATGAGCAAAAGAGACCCTTTGCATGGTGCTGCAGTGATCTTGCACTCTGTTTCTACCATAATTTTTATGTTTATTCACTTTTCCTTTGATTGACAAGAAATATGTCTAAACATATTGACTGGTGGATTATGATATTAATATCTTTTAGTTGTATGCTTTTGCTTCAGAGTGGATCTGACAAAGAAAAAGAAGCTAAGTTACATAGAGAAATAAAAGAACTTTTGAAAGAAGCAAGCTCATTGTCACTGTAAGTTACTCGTGCTTTGGCCATTATTTCCTCCCACGAAAAGAAATGGGTCTTATTTAGAATTCCAACCGTTTTTGGTCAGAATCATCTTTGTCCTTCGTATTTTAGTCTCAACTACTATTTACTGGGCCGGGCCTACATTCTACATGAGCGGGGAAGCTAGTAGCCACATCCCTGTTATCAATTTTTTTTTTCTAACTTTTGCTTAGATGTACGATAAAAAGATTATAGATATATTACATAGGTAATGTTAGAATATAGAAATATATTATCATGTCTTAGCTTACTCTCTTGGATTAGTATATTTCCTCATCCTATCGTAGGATTAGTTATCATATTTTATTATGACGATTTGTTTCCCTAACAATGGTTTGTACTCTAGGTTTTTGAACATATCAACACATGAACACGCTGTAATCCATCTTAGTTAATACCAATTCTCAGTACTTCATTCTCTTTTATCTCTCTTCCTTGTTCTATACCTAAAACCCATAATTTCAACAACAATATGTTTTCAATTGACATAATGAAAGTATAAATGTAAATTTTCATGTTGAAGCCAACTATGGGCTCTTTTACCATCTCATGTTGTATCTTGAATCAAATTATTTTGTGAAACACGAAATACCATTTATTTATTGTATTTTGTTTTCTCGAAGCTTTTGTGGTTACTTCTAGTTTCCGTTTTCTAGCTAAAGTTTCAGAGTAAATGTGATGCTTTATGGAAATTTTTAAGTGAAATAAAAATATCTTAAATTTAAATATAATATAAACTTTGAATGTTATATGTTTATCTTTATGTGTGTGTGAGAGAGAGGGAGAGAGAGACTAGCCGCTATAAAGGAGAAGGAACTTTGAATATTATATGTTTATGTTCATGAGTCATTTCATTTTCCTATCAGGCCATCAACCTTTGCACAAGGTGCAAAACTCAAGAGATTAGCCGCTGCAAAAGAGAAGGAACTTGCAAAATGTAAGTTATTTACACGAGTCATTTCTTGTTGCATTTCGCGTTCTATGTAAATATAGTGTGACATTGCAAATCTGCAATTTTGTGTTTGCTTTGAATATATATTTTTTGCCTGCCTAAATTAATTACTACATTAAAAGGTGTAGGTGGGTGGTAAATATGCTCTTTTCGACTATATCTTAAAAAAAAATTGTGAATTTAGACTCATTATTTGTGTTCTCCCCCAGTATTACATGATTCTATGCTAGAGTAAGTAATATTATTGAGAAGAAGCTCTTTTGACCTGATATTCTTCGTGGTTTTGTCTAGAATGTTTCTCTATCAATCATTAAAAGGAAAAGACATACCTTCTGTGCTGACTTTTTCATGTTATTTGTCTCTTATCCTTTTTCTGGCTTTTCTTTGTTTTGGGAGGATTTCTGATTATCAGTGATGTTGGATAAGCAGTACAATAGGGGAAAGGGGAAATAAATTTGGGAATAGAAAAATATAGACAAGAGAGTAGAGATATTTTTTAACTGAAGGCCAATTCAAAATGCTAAATAAGCTACAATTGGATGCAAATAACAATCCTTAAACTAGACCAAGCCAACTGTATAATCAAACCACTTAAATTTCTAGGATTTTTCAAGTAGCTCCAAATTTGAAATATTTAATAAATATCAGAATGAAGAAACGCTAAAAATCAAATTAACAATAATTTTGCTGCTGATTAAATATACTTCTCCTGTAATTTTGCACTAGAAGGAATAGAAGCAAGACTGAGAGGAATGAGCAGGAAGTGAGATAAAAAGGAAAAGAGGAAGTTAGTTACTAAATACTGGAATGTAATTTTGCCCCACAAGGGAGATGAGGAGTGAGGAGGAGGGCTATCCTTGCATATCATCTTTTGTTATTTAGGGAGCAGCAGTTCATTTTAGAAGCAAAGCTCTGGGAAGTAGAGACCCTATTCTATTAAGCTTTAATTAATATGACTGATGCATACAACATCTTGTTTTTTCCATTCTTGGTATATTTATTTCATTATTGTTATTTTGGAATTCATTGTATCAGAAAAAGAGGCCTCCTTTCCTTAGTTAAGCACAGGAAAATTACTCCCTCTCCAGACCCTCCCCCTCTGGTAAAAAACTTTTAAAAAGTCATTTAAGTATGGCACATGGCTTTTAGAACAATTAAGTTTCCATATTTTATAATCGTTAAGTTTACACTTGTGTAAGCTTTTTAAAAGTTGAATAAGGATTTAATTTTCTATATCAAATTAAAAAATATTAGTCATTATGCCATGCAATTTGCAAATTATGGTGCTTGGCATCAAATGATGCATTGCTTAAAGTAAAAAATTTTACCCTCCCGAAGGATTATGAAATGCATAGGATGATGCAACCACTTGTAGGTAAATATTTTTTTTACCCAATTTTTATGAATATAAAGATGAATCTCATATCTATCTATACAAATACAACATAGAGTAATTGTTTATCAAATATTGCTAGTGCTACTTAATCCATTTCAGAATAGGTTCCAACAGTTGTAGAGGAGACTGCTACTGAATTAGCTATTTTTTAAGTTGGATCCTTAAGTAGGTAGAACTAGATGTAGTCACATCAGAATTTATATGCCATTTGTGCTGAGATTATGGTGAAAATAGTATTACTGGAAAAAATTATAGTTTAAACTAACATGCAGATCAAAATTTAAACGTCAAGGATACTGCTTTGTATTCAAAATTTCTGCTTATCTCAAAGGTACTTTCCTGATCCAAAAATTGTTGTCAGGTTTACTTATTTTCTTTGCAAAGGCCGATAAGATACTGATATGGTTGTGTGAAGCAGGTTTTAACATATCTATTTTTGCTTTCCTGGTTTTGGAGTGTTCCTGTGGCTAGCATATCTCAACAACTTGTGCAACCATTTGGTAATGCAATTATGATTAATATTTAAACTATACTAGATTATGCTACTAACTCTCACTCATTTGTATTACACTGTTGGTTTGCTTACAATAAGAAAATATGCCTTTTTTGGATTCTGATCTGTGACTTGCTGATTGAGAATATTTACTTGTACTATTTTGTTACCTCTCATATTACGTGTAGGCTATAGTTATAGATATAGTTTTTTTATTGGCTATGATTATGGATATGTTAGGTTTACTTTTTGGTTATAGATATATGCGCAAAATGAATTGTAGTTATAATATATTTATAGAACTCTTGGTTGTATAGATGGATTTTCCAATAAAACAAGTTTAGCCGCAAACTCTTCCATAACTACAAAACTCTTCATAGTGCTAAGATGTGAAGTTTATATGTATAGTAACTGATACAATTGATGTATTATGATTTGTTTGGGTGGAACTTCTTCGTAACCATTTTAGGAAAGGTAAATAAAAAGAAAAAAAATGAAATTAACTTTTTAATAAGCTAAAATTAGCATAAACCATAATTTAAAAATAAAAATTTAGAGAAATTTCATGAAAGAATCATTACAAATTAGTTTATTTATAAGTTAATTTTAATCTGTGGAGAAGTTAATTTTTATTTTATTTTATTTTTTATTCTAGAAATACTTATGAAGAAGTCTGTCAAAGCATATTCTCATAATTCAAAAACCTTATATTTGGTTGTTCTATCTAATTTTTGGACCCATTGTTATTTCATAATTTTGGAAATATGAATATGAAGATGAGTTCCGCTTATTATAAATTTTTTTATCTGCATAATTTTTTTAGTAGAATAAATGTATGTATTTAGGGGTACATTGAATTGAAATTTTAAAAGACTATTTTGACATAAAATAAATCTTGTGATGGGTTTTATAAGACAATATAGGAATGTTTTGACTTAAATATTATTTAAAAGTCTTTTTGGATTTTAACTAATTATATATGGTAACAATCTAAAAAATTTGAAAAGACTTTATGAATTTATAAAATTTGAAAGAACTTTACCTATATTTAGAAATCTTTCAAAATTACCAAAGTCAATTGGAAAAAAAAATAATAAAATAACAAGTTTTGGATAAGAAAAAAGTAAACCCGGTACAATCTTTCAATAGTTAATTGGTTTTAACTTTTTGTGCTCTTATACTAGTCTTCTATGTCTTAGCATTTTTTTTTTCTTATTTGTTGTTAGTTTTGAACATTTCTAGATTTGAATAATACATAAAATTATGGTTTTTTTTTTATATGAAAATACTAAAGATGAAGATGTCTATTGGTTACATTGTTAATTCATCATAACAACATTCTTTTGTGAAGAAAGTTATCAGGTTATGCGCACGATCTTCTACATTGTCTTTTTGTGATTTATATTATGTTATATGCTTTTTTATTTAAATTTGATGCCATTTTAGTATAAAATATTGTATTTTTTTTTATTTATATTAAATGTGTTTAAAACCTTGTGTGAAAAAACACACTAGTTTAGTCCAAATGTGGGCATAGGAGACATGCATTTCTCATTTCCTTTTATTAATGGTTATGATCTGAAAATTATTTACATATTTTTGAAGGGAGATTACTATCTTGGAGGACTGGAGGGATTCAAAATGACAATATAATGGTAAGCAATAATATTTCCTTCTTACATTTGAAACTTTGTATAAAAAAAGCGATATTAAATGCAAATCCTATTCAGGTTATTGTAAGATAGAAAATTCCCCGCAATAATTGCTGAAAATTGTGTCTGGCCTACACAATGAAGATAATTTGTATAAGTTGATTACAATATATACAATTAGTTATAGGAGATTTTATGCTGATATACATGACGTGATATGCATATAAATCTGATTCTAATCAAGTATTAATATTCATTTCCCAACAAATAATAAAAAAACATAAAAAATGAGTTTACCAAAAAATAGTTGGAAAAAGAACTCAGCAATGTTGGAGTGAATTGTTACAAAAATAGCTTAGCTACATAGCTAGAATGACCATCAATCACATTTGGAAGCTTTAAAGGGATAATATTTTGGAAGGAAAGAAGTTAACGCCAGAATAAATGTCAGTGGAAAAGAAGTCACTATGATTTAGATGTGGGAAAAAAAATCATACATGAAAAAGAGTCACCACTGGAATAATCATAGGTGGGAATGAAGTCACTAATAATAATAAGTAAGTGAAAAATTACCAAAAAACTTATCGTTAGTAAACAGTGACTACTAAAAAAATCACCAGCGACGAACTGTGGTCAGAAAAGTCCTCTCAGATTTACTTTTCATCAAGTGGAAGTTGGTAATTTTTCATACTTTATGCATTATACAGTGCTATCTACTGTTTTTCCACCATTGAGTAATGTAGTATAAATAAAGGAAGACATATGAAGCATCTAATAGTTTATGAATGGCATTCCAACTGTTTTATATTATTTCAGGTTGGGATAATACCTTGGCTGATAGTGTCTACCAGGGTTAGCAAATTTATTTGTAGAGTCACCCATGGCAAATAGATTGTGATGTTCTTCATCTAGAATGACATAACATTTACTAGCTACTTAGACTGGGATGAGCAAGACTTTGGTAGATTTCTACAACTTGAAATTTTGTTCCTTCTCCTTGTCTGTTTGATAACCATTTTATTTTAGTACAGAGGAGGTGTAAAATCCTTTGTGCTTCTGCAACCAAAATTTTCATATGCTTGTAATATGATAGCCTTGCTGCCACCACCCCACACCACCCTAGTTTGGTCTTTTTTAAGGAAATGTGTGTTTAAATGTCTCTGGATTAACCATATTTATTTATTCGATTATATTTGGTCTTGAATTAATGGATTTGTGAATTTTAACATCTGTGATTTGTATTTTAGATTAGAGCTATTTGTGTTCTGCTTCCATTATAACCAAAAGATAAAAGTTTGGTGTAATTTATAATTAACTAATAAATGTTTACTTGAATCACAATGTTCAGTGTAACTTTACTCTCACTGAACGGATTAGAACGGCAGTTCAAACAGAGCCTTAAGTATTTTTTTGGTTATTTCTATTTGTACTAATACAATATCAAATTTACTTAGGTATAAACTTATTTCAAACTGTAATTATGGGTAAGAATTCCTTTACTTTTCTACAGAGTATAAATAAATGTGAAGTGGTGGACTTTTATGATTAATTTGTAATTATCCTAATTAAAATAAAATTTAAATACTAAACCTATAGAAGAAATAAAAAAAATAATTTTCCAGAAATATTGTAAAAAAGAAAACACATAATTGTAACAAATTGTTATTTATTTCTTAAAAGGAGTAAATTAGATCCAAATGTGAGGAAAGAAAATGAAAAAAAGAGTTTATTTTATCTTGTCTCTGTTTCTGTGAGCAACTATTTCATTGTTGGGTACTTATGATTCGGAAGCAGATGAGTTGGATAAATTTTTAATGAGATTATAATAGTTAAGATAAAAACAATCTATTAATCTATTTTGATTAATTTCAAAATTATTTTAAAAAAAACTAAATATATAATTGATTCCTATAATGAAATTCAATGAAATAACAAATGTGGACATTAATAACTTCTCATATGATAGTAATGTTTCTCAATAGAGTTGTCTGCATGGATCTTAACCCAATGTCTCATTAGTTGTTACTTTAAAAGCATGGAGTTGATTAAATGGGTTTCAAAAATATATCCGATAATGTAGGATTGGTCAAAATAATATGATTTTAGAAATTTTAATTATAAAAGGATTTTACATTTCCAAAATTTTCTATTTATTTAATGCTTTTTATATTTTATTCATAAACTTAAAAATATGCTTCCCATGAATCCAAACTCTCATTTAGCAATGTTCTAAACTCACAATTTAGAAACCTCAATGACAGTTCATTATTTTTTAAAATTGTAATCACTGTCTGCGAAAGAATATGTATTATTTAAAGTGTTATATGTTAAAATTGCATAAATATGTTTATAATATTAGCCCCTTTATTTCTATACACCACCCAAAAAAAGCAAAGAGTTATTAATTTCCAAATACCAAAAACATAAATATCAGAAATTTACATTACAATTATGTCTTCATTATCTTATAATTTCCTTTATTAATATTTTGAATCTATTGTACTGGATGAGTTACCTTCTGAAAAAGAATAAAATATAGTGAAAAAAGTGATGTTATTTTAATTTAAAAAATAATAATTTTTTTTACTCCCTCAAATCCATATTTTAATTCAAATAAATCATTAAACATAAATCATTTTTAGTTAACAATAGACTCTTATTTTATCCCTATAAACATTAACTAGGAACAAAAAGTACATTATTTTACGTTAAATATAAGAAAAAGAAGAAAAAAAATACACTTGTTTTTTTTCTTATGTGCCCCTCTTTCATTGCAAAATTCTAGTATGAAAAAAAATAAACTTTAGTTGAATTGTTATATACATGCTCAACAATTTTAAGCTAAGGACAGAATATTCTTCACCATTGTTATTGCATCTGAAATTTGAATTGGGGAATTCATATTATAATTGATTTTATAGTTTCACGAAATAATTGATAAGCTAAGACATTTCATGTATGTAAGTGGTCCTTTCAATTATATTTTCATTTGGGAAATAGTGATAAAACATATCTAATGTTTGTAAATGTGAAAATTAAATGTGAAAAAAAAAATCATATTGGATTGATTTTTACCCACAACATGCTAGATGATTCATTAAATTTGAAAATAAAGATATTTAATTATTTAATAAATCCTTGCATCTAAGTCTTCTTATTTTCACAATTAATTGAATTAAATTGGATTAGATTTTAACAAATGAATTTGATAGATCACTAATAAATGCATAACTTGTTTTTACATCAATAAAAATGTTGTTCTTTTCATTTATCATTTATTCTTAAAAAAATTAGATACATAAATATATTTCCCATACTACCCTCTCATCCAACGGTCAGGGATCCTCACAGGAGAAGAAATTCGTCATCGCAGTCAAATTCAGTACTATATATATTCTCTTGTAACCCAGGGGGTGTAAAAAAAAATGAATAAATTAAAAATCGAGTAAAGTTAAGGGAAAAAAAAAAAGACGCGAAGCGAAGCCTTGAAAGGGGTGTCGCTGTGTGTTGGACGAAGAAGTAGAAGCGCTTGTAACCCTAGTTAGGGTTTGTAGTTCGATTTGGGATTCCCTCTCTTGTGATCGCAGGCTGGATCCATATCGTCTTCCTCCGTCTACGGAAGCGCCTTTTGCTCGATCCTTCGACGATCTCGGAAACATGTACGGTCCCCGAGGGTATGTTAACCTAACTTCATCTTCTTATTCTCTGTTCCTTTTCCCTCCAATTTCTTTTCCCTTTTTGTAATTTCCGGGGTTTTATTTCTGTGCACTGGTGCTTATGATTAGAAATCGTGTGTGCATTTAAACTGGTTTGAGTTTAGCGTTTATCATATATATGTGTTTTGATTTAGTGTGATTGGGGTTGTTTGTTGCATGGAATTCTATTTAATTTTTATGTATGGACTTGGTTGGGTCCAAACAAAATATGTATCAGGTCCTAGGCCACGAAAATGCTTTCTGATTTTTCTCTTAATTTTGTGTGTATTTTGAGTTTGAATAATTTAATTTATCCTATGAGGTCTTTTGACATTTAATATGGCTGAGAAAATATGGAGTATCTGCGGATATGTCTAATCTTGTTCCAATCTTGTGGCTAGGGTCAATACTGTGTTGTTTTGTTACAATAGGTCTCTTTTTGCTTAATTTGTGTTTATATGATTCTTTAGTTAATTATCCTTTGGGGTTGTGTTAGTGTAACATTTGGTACATTGCTTCACTGTTAATTATTAACCTTGACCGCATTCTTTGTAATTTGCATGACTTCTGTCTTTGATGTATTTTTATATATGTCCGGTATAATGGATCGTGCTGGATAAAAATATGTGGTTATGGTCCTTGTGTGGTTCTCAATGTTTCAATTAGTGTCTGGTTGATCTATTATTATTTTTATTTCTATGTTGTTTGGTTGTGGGAGTTGGGATGAATATTATGGGAATAGGAATTAAAATTAAGTGTCAGGGAAAGAGGGTTGGGTTTGGCTTTATTAACATGTTGAGTGGGGGATTTTTTTTGGGTATGGAAATTTGAAGGGCAATGTTGGGAAGCGGGGGGGTTTCGGACGGGTACGAGGTTGGCTCAAAGAGACAAAGAATGATGGAATCCAATCCATACTTCGCAGTGAGCAGCGGGACAGGCAGCTTACCTTATGGATATGCTGGCGGCTTTCAGCCCCCTCCCTTTCCTGTGGTTCGTCTCAGGGGTCTTCCATTCAACTGTACCGACATTGACATCTTGAAGTTTTTTGCTGGACTGACCATTGTCGATGTGTTGCTGGTCAACAAGAGTGGACGTTTCTCAGGAGAGGCCTTTGTAGTCTTTGCAGGAGCAATGCAGGTTGAGTTTGCTTTACAGAGAGATCGCCAGAACATGGGTCGTCGGTATGTGGAAGTGTTCAGGTGTAAGAAGCAGGATTATTATAATGCTGTTGCTGCTGAGATCAATTACGAAGGAATATATGATAACGATTACCATGGTAGTAGCCCTCCACCCTCCCGGTCAAAGAGGTTCAGTGATAAAGATCAAATGGAGTATACTGAGATATTGAAGATGCGTGGCCTTCCCTTCCAAGTGACTAAATCTCAAATTGTTGAATTCTTTAAAGATTTCAATCTGATTGAAGACAGGGTACACATTGCATGTCGCCCTGATGGGAAAGCTACTGGAGAGGCGTATGTGGAGTTTGTTTCTGCGGAGGAGGCTAAGAGGGCAATGTCCAAGGATAAAATGACCATAGGATCAAGGTATGTGGAGCTGTTTCCTTCTACTCCAGATGAAGCTAGACGGGCAGAGTCAAGATCAAGGCAGTGATCGTGATATTTTACCCTGTTTTAGGACTTTTACCTTGTTCCAACTGGTGCTACTATAATGTTTTAAATTTTAGAGTATGTACTTTATTATTAGTAGTTAAACTTGCTCTTATATTTGCATGTCGGAAATGGATGCATTAATTGATTAAGAGAAAGGGCCTTGGAATAATATATGGCCTGTGGGATGTGAAAATGTGTAATATTTCAAAGTTACTTCCTTTCAGTCAGAGGGCAGGTTTGTCTCGATTTAATATTGTTTAAGCCGTGTTGGTCATTAATACTTAAGTGTATTCTTCCGCACAAAGCTGGAACAGAAATACAGTAGTCATGCTTCATTGGGTACTTGATATCCAACTCTTGACCAATTTTTAGTCACTGCTTTGTAGAAGATGTTGTCTCTGCTCGGAGGAGGGAGGAAAGTTGGGGTAGGCCATGAAAAGAAGATATAGAATAGTGTAATCTAATCCTTTGATTACTTTTGAATTTCATTATTATTCAACTGGTCATTTGCATAATGAGTGGAGCGTTATGTTTGCTCGAATGCGGAAAGGCTTGTTGCGGGTGCAATACATCCAAATGCTGAAAGCCTTCGCTTCATTCCCAACGCCACAAACAGTAGCTGTTATGTGAATGCTTAGATCGAGACCCAGCATTCACTCAATGCAGCATAGCTTGCTCTAAAATGGCTAGACCATGATCCTAAACAGCGTCATTCTAGGGAAGACTCAAAAGCATAAATAAATATTGAAAAAGAAAACAAAGAAGTAATATGGTCCAACTAAAAGGTTGTGTCACTCGGCCGAGATTTTCCCAATGCTGATTACTACTTTGCAACTAGAAACAATCAAAATGACATTTATTTAGAAAGTGTTTGCATGAGGGATTAAATGATAATACGAATACGGAAACATGACCAATTTTAACAATTATAAGATGCGGCGTGATTATATCATGTAAAAATTATCTAAATTTAATATATAATAAAAATTTAAATGTTGATAGAAAAATTATATTTTGAAAATAAGGATAAGTTGTTATAAATATAATAAAGTTTATAATTCGTTTAATTATTGTAGTATTTCAATTTGTATTAATATAAGAGTTTGAAAATGGAAGTATAAAATTACAATAAATAGAAGTACAAAGTTACTTCCATCCAGTGGAGAGATGGCTCCAAATGATAGAGAGAGAGAGAAAGAGAAATAAAGGACTGGAAAGAGGGTGGAGAGAACAAATTTAAAGTCAAATTGGAAGCACTGTTTGACTTTATTTTTATATTCATTTTTTTTTAATTGGGAACCACCTGCTTTAATTAATGCTTAATTTTAATCTGGAAGGTGCAGTCTTAAAATTAAATCTTTCATAGTTTGTGTTCTCTATTTTTCATGTGAGTAAAGTCTTCGCTCTTTGCTTTTCTTTTCTTTAATACTCCACTGTTGCTAAGGGGCATTGACTTATATGCAAACAATTTGAGGACAAGGTTGCAGCCATGGCTATGAGAAAGAAAGAGATAAGGTTTGTTGGAGAATCAAAAAGAAGATAGAGAGGACACCCTCGTTGACATACAATCTGAAACTTCCTCTTCATCATACCGCAAAACTTAGACCTAATGAACAAACAGTTTCACAGCACTTCAAACTTCTAAAACAGAAAATAAGAAAAACTAACTAGTTAATTTACATGATAAACTAAACTATATAAAATTTTAGAAAAATTATGTATAAGAATTTTTAATTTTGTTTTATTTTTTCTTATTTCACTAAAAGAAGTGCTTGTGGATAGATAAGTTATTCAAACTGACCTATATCAATATTCAACTCTTCATTTTTTCCATTTCATTGATTCCTCTGTGTTAGATAGGCCCCTTATGCTACAAGTGCGTTTTAGCTCCCTTTTTTTGCACTTTCCAATAGAGTCAAAAAGCCTACCATTTCATAATAATTGCATAGTTGAAGATTTAGTAATGTCAGTGCCGCATTTGATGCCATATTCCACACTAGCTTTGACAAATAAAATTGCTCTCTTCAGGTCAATATTTTGTCTTTGCTTTCCCCACCTTTGAATTTGTTTCTCAGACATAAAAAATAGAGAGTAAAACAGAATAAGGGTTTTCTCTTCCACCATTTCACAATCAACTAGGTCCCGAACAATCATGGAAAGTTCCCCTGCATAAACTCTTGTTAAATATTCTCCCACGTAATCTTTTTTAGAAAACTTAGGTGAATTAGATTTCGAAATCTATGGACTTCTAGATTCTAAAAACACTTACAAAATATTTCATCAATAAAGTTCTTTACATCGATCAAGAGATTCAAACTCATATTCTTATTCAATAGACCAAGTTTTGTTGGTAGTGTCTGTCATAATACTTCTTTGGTTTGAAGTGTTCGTACTATATGGGAACACGCTAATCTATCTATATACAGTTGGAATGATAGGAGTTTTATATGTTACTTTTTGTTCAACCTCTTTATTATAAAAGGTGCTGTGTGGTGGGAAGGTTCCATCTTCAGCAAGTCCCCAGTGGATTATGCTTTTGGCATCACTTGGGGAATACCCTCAAGACAAAATGGTTACTATTACTGGCAAATATGTGATATTGTAAGCCTTTTTACTTCTTTAATGTGAAAACATTGACTGTGAGATGATTTGAAACTGAGTATTTAGAGCATTATTTTTAGGCCTAAAACTAATGCTAAGATGGAAATTAGTATAAATCAGCTTATAACTGATAACAAACTTGAGGCATTAAAACAATTCACTTATCATGGGTGGTTCAGATTTCAAGTTTATGATCTTTTAACAACCCACAATCATCGAATTAGCCTTTGCAAAAGCAAACACACCCTTTTTTATTTGTCCAAAAAAAGAAATAAAAAAAGCTTGTTATGATAGCAAGATACTTGCTTTATTAAGGCGCCTTCACTTTTCTGCTCATGTTGCCATCTGAATTAACTTTGCAGTGGCTATTTCATGACAGCAATAACATCCTCCAAACAGAGTAATATTGGATGCAAAACTAAGCCTTCAACACTTGGAACATATTCATTTGTTTTTACCATTTGTACAAACAAAACTGAAAAAGAGAATGTATCATTTTAGAAGAAAAAAATGGACGTACATTACATTTTTGGATTGTGTAGGTGGAAGAAGGAAAGTTGAGTGATTGGTGTAATAGATGATGACTTTAAGTAATTACACATATTTTTTAACTTTTTATTCTTATAATTTAAAATTATTTCTTTAAGTACTTACACATATAATTTTAATCCATTTTTATCCCTATAATATAATTTTTAATTTTTTTTAATCCTTACAATTTAAACTGACATGAACTAGAAAAAAAGAAAATAGTAATTATGTATCTTTTTGAAAAAGAAAATATGTAATATTTTATCTATCTTTGATTTTTCATTGATGCCATTATCACACTTTCAAACTCACATCCATCAAAGTCTTCACCATTACTACTATTTTAAGCAACAAATTTATCATTACCTAGTATTTTTGTACATGTAATATGTGGGATAAATATTTTTCATATGGTTAAAATAAATATATATATATTATTTATGCATAAATTATATTTTAAATTTACAAAAAAAAATTGTGATGTGAAATTATTTTTAATTTTATAAAAATTATTCATTTTAATTTAGAAATAACTTTTTGGTTTAATTTTTTCTTCAATCGACTTTTTATTTTTTGTTTTTATATATATATTTGTAAAGAAAAGACATTGAAGTTTCTACAAAATTGGAAGTAAATAGCCTCTCATCAAGAAAACATAACAAAATAGACAAAGACAATTCTTTTATCTCTCTCTGTCTCTGTTTCTCTCTCTGTTTCTCTCTCTGGTTTTTGTTGAACCCACCAAACACAAAACAAAAACAAAACAAACCCATATTTTCTGTCTAAAATTTGAAGTCCCAGAAGAAGAACAACCTTGCTCCTCACCACATGGGTCTCTGTTTCTCCTCCGCTCCCGCTTCTTCCTTCAACCCTCCTAACTACTCAGGCAAGTCTTCAACTTTCCCACTCCTTCTTTTCCTCCAATCAAATTTCCCATAACCGGTTCGGTTCGGTTTTAATTTTCAGGTTCAGCGAGTACTGACAGCAAGAACCGGGGGTTCTCGGCCACCACGAGCAGCTTCGGGAAGAGCCAATTCTCTGAGATGGCGAGTGGGAGCATCGATAGCGAAGGGTCTCTTCCGTTTTCTTTCCCTGATGGGCAGATTCTGGAACGGCCGAACTTGAAGGAGTTCAGTTTCGGGGACCTGAAATCTGCGACGAAGAGTTTCAAGGGGGACACATTACTGGGTGAAGGTGGGTTTGGCAGAGTCTACAAGGGGTGGTTGGATGAGAAGAATCTCACCCCTGCCAAACCAGGCTCTGGCATGATCGTCGCCATCAAAAAATTGAACTCCGAAAGCACCCAAGGCTTTCAAGAATGGAAGGTAACCTTCTTCCTCATCTCTTACTTTTCAACATCTACACTGAGAAAAAAATGATTAAATAATGTATGCGCTCATGATTACAGATTTACATGATTATCCATTGACAAGCTGCTATACACAATTAGCTTCATAATTTTTATGAGACTTAATTGCATTTCGTATTGGACAATTCTAGTTATTTCTACTATGTCAATTGGAGATATTGTAAAAATATGATTTTAATCTTTAAATTTTCATCCTGTCAATCTTATTTTTGTTTTAACTATTGCAAGATATTAACATCCTATGATTATATATATTCAATTGAGACATCACCATTGTAATACTTAGAATCTCAAATAAAATCACATAAGTACTATGATGATGATGAAAACAAAAGTTCAATAAAGTCTTTTTATATAGTCATACCTCCAAAAAGCTGATTTTTTTATCGATGGAATATGTAAAAGTTAATGTCTTTTAAGCTTACCAGAAATTATTTTAAATATTATTGTTATAAAAGTTAAAATAATATGAGATATACACTTCTAATCATTATTATTAATTTTGAAATTGGTAGTGCTTATTCTTTCCTTTGGTTTGTGGCTTAAAAAAGAATTTTTTATTCAATTTTTCATGTTAATAATTAATGGGGTTATCGTTATTCATTAATTAATATTGCACAATTAGTCATGCTAGGTCGTTACATCATTATCTATAGGACTTTCCTCCATTTTTCCTAGTTGGCTTTTTTTTTTCTTCTTCTTATTTGTTTGTGGTTGGAAAAGAATTTCCAATATTCACCAAAGGAAAAAGAATTTTAAAATTGAAGTTCTCCCAGACAGTAATAAATGCTCTTCCGACCGGTTACGTTAATTTTTAATACTGTACAGTTTGTGACTCTATGTCCATAGTCATCGTCTGTTGGTCTGGTTTTTTTTTTCTTGTTTTGACTGAAGACTTGAAAGGGCATTAGAATTGGATTGTTAATTAATATGGTGATGATGATCTTGATTGCGCAATGTTGAGTCATAGTTGTCTGTGGTTGATGCCAGGGTTTGATATTCCACAGGAAATATATTATTATTAAAAAAAATCGGAGTGTGCAAGGTGGTCGCAGAATGTGGTTGGAAATTTTGTTGTGGGACCACTTACCTGACCTGTTTTTCTTCCCTCCATTGGGTATGCACGAGTAAAGATGGGTTATTAAAATACGGTGCCTTAAATTCCACACTATTGAATGCTTGACTCATGATATATTATTCAAAATGGGCGTTTACTTTTTACTTTTAAAATTTTGATCCTTTGGTTGTTTTTGTTTTCCTTGACTTTTTCCTTCATATAAGGGAACAAAAAACAATTTATGTTCTGCTCATCATTTTTGAAAAGTATAACGCCATCACATTACCTGTTCGAAAAGGGAACTATTTTTTAAGTTATTATAAACCAGCCTAACAATTCCTTCTGAAACGTAGTTAATAATAGTATGTTTGGACAATGCTGATGAATCTGAAATTGACTGAGGTGTTTAGATTAACTAATATATGTGTGTCTAGTGAATGATGTTGGTGTTATTTATAGGAATTGAATTCTTTAATAATATATATGTGGTTTAGGATCTCTTGAGGGTAATATGCTTGTGTCTTGATCTAATCTTAGAATTCTAACTCTTGGACAGTTGATCTATGTTAATGCAGCGTTTGGGTTGAGGTAATCCATTATATGGAGCAAAATGCATTACAGATAATAAAATCTTTTCTAGACAATGTTGGTAAAATTAGATGAACTTGTTCTGTTCTAAAGGACATACTAAATTGTAACAAGACATTCCTTTGGCTAAATTTTTTCCTTCTATCATGTTGCTATAACAGTTGTGATATTGCATTTAATCTTATAGTGTAATCATCAACATAAATCAGGATACCTTCCATGTGATAAATTCTGTGTAGCTATCTGATCATCTAACACATTTTTCTGCTGATTTGAAAATGCAGTCGGAAGTGAACTTTTTAGGAAGGCTTTCCCACCCCAACCTGGTCAAGTTATTGGGCTACTGTTGGGACGAGGATGAACTTCTTCTTGTGTACGAATTCATGCCTAAGGGAAGCTTGGAGAATCATCTCTTTAGAAGTATGAATTGAACACTACTAAAATAGTGAAATAAAACTCCTCTTGAATTTGATTTTAATTCTTCTTTGTCATGTTTCTGAGCAGGAAATCCTAACATAGAACCACTTTCTTGGAGCACCCGGCTTAAAATAGCTATTGGTGCAGCTCGTGGACTAGCTTTCCTACACACCTCAGAAAAGCAAGTCATATACAGAGATTTCAAGGCCTCAAATATACTTCTCGATGGGGTGAGTAATTTTTTTTAGTTGATTTTCCTATGTTGTTTGTTAGTCTACAGATGGAAGCTAAAACAATTGTAGTATCAAATTGGAATGAACACAGATTTTACAAATTTGGACCCTTTTATTAGTTTTACTAGCCAAACTAATCTTGAAAAATATTAATCTGTTGATAGAAATATCATCTGAAAAGGGCAATATCATCGTTCCCATTCTCTCTCTTTTTCTTAGCTCGGTCAATACTGGACCCGTTTACTAGTTGAAGAATATTTAACGATATTATGAGGGCATAATATTTTTAAAGTAAGAAAAATGATATTTTGGTAACCGATTGTTCTGTGTCTTACAGAATTACAATGCAAAAATATCAGATTTTGGCTTGGCTAAATTGGGACCCTCTGGGGGACAATCACATGTAACTACCAGGGTCATGGGCACCTATGGTTATGCTGCTCCAGAATATATTGCAACAGGTAAATTATATCTGCACATAATTGACAATTAAAACAGCTTTTAATGTATGTTTTGACTTTATTGATGATTCACAAAGCATAATATGAACCAAGACTACATGCTGTGCTATGTAAGAAGGAAATGGAAGGAAAATGTAGGGACAAATGAACAGTTTATTTGGTTTGAGGAAATATTGTTTGTTTTTATTTCCTATTTTCACATAACTCTTGACTTCTTGATTTCAAAGACTTAACAGGGAAAAAAAGGAAATGTGTTGTTTTCATTATTTCTGAAAATATGAAATAAAGTGAAAATAAGCCAGCAAAGACAAGAAAACAGAAAGTTTCCTTAAAACAAACAGACCTTAATGTAATAATAGTAAAGCAATCAATGGTTTGTGGAAGATGAAGTGGGAAGGTAGACTAAAAATAAGGAACAATGAAGTCTAATGCTTTGACCCACCACAAACTAACATGTCTTGGAATTGTATAAATATTTGAACAGGCCACTTGTATGTGAAGAGTGATGTGTATGGATTTGGTGTAGTGCTTCTTGAAATACTGACAGGCATGAGGGCACATGACACAAGACGACCAACAGGACAGCAGAACCTGGTTGAATGGACTAAGCCTTGTCTCTCTTCCAAAAAAAAGTTGAAAACCATTATGGATGGTAGAATAGAGGGTCAATATTCACTCAAGGCTGCATTACAAGCAGCACAACTTACTCTAAAATGCCTAGAGCATGACCCTAAACAACGTGCTTCAATGAAAGAAGTACTTGAGGGATTGGAAGCCATTGAAGCTAGCCATGAAAAATCCAAGGAATCCAATACCCGCAGTTCTCACCACACTTCTTCTCATCAACATCCTCGGCAGAGAGTTGTGAAGGTATAAATAAGTTTGTATACAAAAAAGCCACTACAAACTGAGATGAATAGTAATATGGTCCATTGAATAGGGTGCTGGATCAGTCACTTAATACAAGTCATTTTTTTCCCTTTTTTCTTGTGCTTGTTGGAAGGGGAGAAATTTTACAAGCCTTTTTACATTTATGATTTTTTTGTTGAATTATTTATATTTTTATAAAGTGGGAAAATATTTTTTATAAGGGAACTTAGCTTTGACTATTAATGCTAATATGTCACATCTTCAAGACCTTTTCTTTCAATGGAAAGTTGATCAGCTTACGTACATAATGAATAGTAATGATATTAAGTTTGTCATTTATCTATTATACACTAACGATACTGGATCACTTTTTTTCTTTCTTTCTTTTTTCCTTTTCCCGTGTTGGATCCACCAATCTTTATCCTGTTCAAATTATGTTGAAAAAGGCTAAAAAACCAGCTTCCTAAGTATGTTAAACTTGGAATAAAATGCATGAAACTCTACTACAACACGACTGCAATATTTAGCAAATTAGATGTAGAATTTTGACATTCTACACCACATTAATGCCACAAATTCCACTATACCAACCAAACAAATACGTATAAATGAAAAAAACAGGGGCTAATAACAGAGCCTTCTTCAAACTCTATGATTTCATCAACTAAATATGCTTGGTTTGGTTCTTGAACAACCTCAAAAGAAAAAGATTTACAAATATGCTCAGTTCAAAAGCACAAAGTGCAAGGAAAACCAGAATATGCAGAGTGATCATAACTTGGTTAATTCCACGTAACAATTCAACCTATGTAAGTATAATGTTTTTCATTTTATTTCAAGAGATGAGTATGTTTTTGAAGACTAAAATTAACAACCTTATGAATCAATTCATGGAGAATATCATATATGAAAGGATTAATTTATTTTATCTTTGTCGTCTTTTAGGCATAATCATAAAATCGAAAATAAACAGTTAT
The DNA here is from genome assembly GCA_016859785.1 of Macrotyloma uniflorum. Classification (NCBI taxonomy): domain Eukaryota; kingdom Viridiplantae; phylum Streptophyta; class Magnoliopsida; order Fabales; family Fabaceae; genus Macrotyloma; species Macrotyloma uniflorum. The sequence goes on along the minus strand of BDMB01000009.1, from coordinate 1,656,106 downwards.
TTATAAATATTTAAGGTAAAGTTCTTTGCTTAGTACAACATTTCCTAAATATTCATATAAAAATAGTAGGTGGAGATATTCTCAATAGCGTAATAAGCACGATCTTCCTAAATATGGTTGAGACAAGTTTTATTTATTTTATTTCTATTCAACCTAAAATTTAGATAACTCAATTCTTCGAATTTAAATTTAATAAAAAACTTGATAATATATAAGAGAAGACCGGATCAATCTGAAATATTAGTATAATATATTAATTTTAATATTATATACAATTAAATTATAGAATTAAAGAAATGCATAATTAAAATTAATATATATATTATATTTAAAATTAAATAATATTAATATAAATATAATACTATATCAAAAAACATTATTTATTAAGCCAATATGTTATATTATTAATACATAACTGTTTAAAAATGTATATATATGACATCTGAGTGGTTGAGACACTCTAAAATTAATCATAGGGATTAGGAATGAACTTGAGAATTTGAAAACTAAAAATTTGTAAATCTCAGAAGATAAATGTTGCTGGTATTAGTTTTCTAGAGGGTTCTAGGCTTTTTGTGTACTAAAATAATTTTTAATATAAAATAAAAAAATTATTATTATAAAAATCAATAAACTCATCCTACATCATAGTTTATAATTAAACTATGATTTAGGGTTTATAATTAAACCCCTAAAAGCAGAAAGTTGATACATTATTTAAGAAAAGGTGCGAAATAAGCCCTAAATCTTGATTCCTAGGGCATATTTAACTGCAAACTGAACCTCTTTTCTCCCTCATCTCGCTCTCTCCAAATATTTTCTTTAATAAATTTGATTAGGAATGATGATAGATTTGTGTTGGTTTTAGATATTTTAAATTGTTGGTGTTAGTGTATTGGATATGCTTAATTGAAATTTGTGATTCATTTAGGTTCTGTTTGTTCTGTCTTCTTTCTCGATGACATAGGTCTTGACTTTTCTTATGGGTAAGTGATTAATTGCATGCAAGTTAATCTGCTTCTTCCACCGTCAAATTTGACCTCTCATGTTCATTATTTTTCTCTTGATGGATACCGTTTTCTTAGTGACATTTATTAAACAAACACCTCCTCATTCAACGAATCTACGTTGTTCTGTATCGCCAAATAAGATCTACCGTAAACACATTGCCACGTCACTTCTATTATTCACTTCGCTTTGGGGATAAAAACGGGTTTAGAATTCGATTCTCTCAATTCTTTGGCTTTTGTTTCAATTCAGACCACATGTAAATTTTCCCTCCTCCAAGGTTACACATTAGACTATTTTTTTTAATTTAGTTTAGTTGAGGGTTTTTCCTCTGCTCCTCCTTTTTTCTATACTTTATTTGAAATGATTTTTTCGTTACTGGGTTTTCATTTTGTCCCTTATTTTTTATAAAAAAGTAGTTTTTTTTTTTCCCTTTTAAGTTTAACTTATTATTCGTATTTTGCTGTTTTGTTTTGTTTTAACTATTGGTCCCTTGCAGATGCTGTAAGACAGATTTGTAGAGCTTGTGAAATTGATCTTTGTCTTTGGAACAACTCAGTGTTAATTTTCCTGCACCTGCCAATTGTTTGAAGGAATGCATGAATGAAATTGAGAAGTGATTATTTTCAATATTTCTCGTTGTTGACTGCAGATCTTTCTCTTAAGAATGTTTCATAGGTTTTTATTAGTGCATTAGTACAGATTTAACAGGGTTTTACTATATCTTTATTAGTTTTTTAGGGGTGATTGGTTATCAACCCAGTAGTGTTGAAAGGAAAGTGATTGTTAGTTTTTCATTTTAATGACCAGGATTGCCTTCTGGCAAACCTATAACATGTCAGTTTGTTAAGTAGTTGTAGCATTCTCTTTTTATTGTCTGAGTCACTCCAACATGTAATTTGTTTTACATACTCGTCCTAGCTTACCATTTCTGGACATATTTTCACATTTTTTGTTGGCTAACTAAGTATTTTCACCTTAGGCAATCTAATTAATTAAGTAAAGTGCTTGCATTCTAAACTTAGCTTTGTCTAGCAGCACATACATATTTCATATGGTTTAGATAGATAACAGTGGAAATTCTTGCTTCTAATTAAATCCTTTCATATATATATTTTGTTGCTTTCCTGTATCGATCGAGGCAATCACATTTTCTTGCAAGATCAAAGCTGATGGATAGAGCTGAAAGGAGTAGTCGTTAGATTCATTTTGTGCCCTACATTTTGTGTTATGACTCTGTTTTTATGCTGAATTTTCAACTCATTTCTTGAAATAAAATGAAAAACATTATACTTGCATATGTATGGAAGCAGCAGTAGGAACAAACACAAGTAGGGTTATAAAGACTCTGTAGGGATAATTTTGTGTTGTGCAGAGGAATTTATTTACCATTAGAAAGTATTATATTGTTAATTTATGATAGATCTGTAGTCACAGCTAGTATATATATATCCGGCCTTCCATTTATGAAGTAAAAAGTTTCCCCAGACTTGTAGGTTGAATTGTTACTTGGAATTAAACAAGATATGATCATTTTTTTCATTTTCTAGTTTTTCTTGCACTTTGTGCTTTTGAACTGAGCATATTTTAATCTTTTCCTTCAGAATTAGGGCTGCTCAAGAAACCAAACCAAACACATTTAGTTGATCTATCATAGGGTTTCAAGAAGGCTCTACTATCAAGCACTGGCTTCAGAGGTTGGCTCCTTTTCTTCTTCTATATATCTTTGATTTATATGGTATTTATCTAGTTAAAAATTAATTTTCGCTTCTGAAACTTTTGCATCTACGTCGTTTGGTTGGTATAGTGGAATTTGTAGCATTAATGTGGTGTAAAATGTCAAAATTCTTCATCTAAGTTGCTAAATGTTGCAGTCCTATCATAGTAGAGTTTCATGCTTTTTATTCCAAGTTTAACATAGTTAGGAAGCTGGTTTTTTCCCCATTAAATTTATGGCTGTTTCCAGTGTATGAAATGTATGTCTTTTTGATTCAGGCTTTAAATGTGCATTTTGGCTTGATATCCAGTCCCATTTTTGGTGATGCTTAATTGCTTTCAACTAAAAAAGAAAAAAAGTGAAGCCAAAGTAGATGAACACCTGAGTTGTGGGCGTAATCATTCAAATGTTAACTACAACTATATATAAAATTGTATTAGAAACCAAGCACACCACTAGCAAAAAGAGTCTTGCATTATTAAGTGAGAACTTTAAGTAATTGTGGTTCAAAATCTTGCATTTAACACCAATTTTTTATATGCTTTTCATTTAGACTCAGCCGCATCAGTTTTTAACAAATGTCACTTGTTCCCCATAATTGATTTGTCATTAGATATAACTGTTTCAACATTACAGTTTGAATATTGATTTTTCCACATATATCCTTTTGTTGATATAGTTTAAGTTATATTTCCTTTTGGTATTATTGGTAGTAAAATTTGATCCTTCTAAACAATGTTTTAAGTCCTAGGCAGTGACACGCAATGACCAGCTACAAAAATGCTATAGCGAGAGAAATGCTATTTTGAATTTCTTTTATAGTTTATATTATGTATGTTATATACAAATTACTCAACTAATAACATTCGTAATTAACAATAAAAAAGTTATTGCCGTCTTAAACAAAACATACACGTTCCAACAAAAGTCAAGTACAAGTTTCCTACAATGAAATCATCAATCACCATCTTCCAAATCCAAGCCTTTTTATCATCTTCACTTTTATTACCATTGTAGACTCTAATTTTGAACATTTAAACCCCACAAAATAACCCTCCAAAAAGGCTTTAATGTCTCTGTTCGGACGGATTTTTCTGGGATCAACAGTGTTGCTATAGCATCTGCTACGACTACTATTCAGCTTGCTATTTGGTCTTCTATGACTGCTACATTAAACTGCTCCTCTGTAGCAACACTGTAGTAGGCAGGTGCTGCTCCATACTGCTATATAGCGTGTTATTTAAGGCCCTAGTTTTAAATATCCTTTTGTACTTAGTGGTGTGTCCAATTTTTATGCATTTTTTTCTCATTAATATGTACCAAGGACGGAATGAAGCATTAGAAATTGACCTTGTAGCAGTAACAATAATAAATAAGAACGGATGAACTGACAATCCATGTTCATAATTTCAAGACTAAGAGCAATTTATTTGGTATCGCACCTTGAAACGTTGATTTAGGTAAACCATGCTAAGGAAGCACACTTAATCCATGCTAAGGAAGTACATCATTCCTTGGAAAAGTAGATGAATTAGTTATGCGCTCTGTATATTTATCAGTCTTGCTCATATTATGCAGTAAAAAGAGTTCAACCTAGAGCATGTTTACATGGACACAGCAGGTCTAATCCACTTTTTTTTTTACCTTTTTCCTAACATATACAAAATAAATCTCACATGTTCCCATCCTAGCCACCAATGAAAAATAGACCTCAGAATTTAGATTTTGCTCTAGCTTCATGGCTGCAACAAACTTATGGAGGAACTGTTATCTGGGAGTCCAGCTCTCAGTTCCATCCACTCTTAGAGTAGTGATACTTAAGTCATCTATAGAACATGATGTCATTTGTTGTTCGGGTAGTTAATGTTAATACATAAGCAGTTGCAGTGAAGCACCAATTTTCTTTGGTGTCTGAACTATGCCATTTATGATTTTTTTTTTGGTTAAATATATTTTTGGTCTTTGTACTTGTTTCGAAAATTATTTTTTATCTTTCTTTTTTTAGAAGATCAATTTAGTCTTCTAACTTCTAAAAATATATTATTTTAATTATTTTAGCAATTTTCTAACAGTAAATAAATATCATTAAATTCTATATGTAGGTATAAATAATGATTAAAATCATATTTAATTTTTTATCAACTCTTTTAAATAAAAAATATCATTAAATGTTAAATTTAGTTAAAAAAAATATTAAAATCACAATGTTTTTAAAAGTTGGAAGACTGAATTGATCCTTTTAAAAGTATAAGGATTAAAAATAATTTTCAAAACAAATATAGGGACAAAAAACATATTTAACTCATATTTTTTATATGTATAATTTTGACCCTGTTTTTAATAATTCACTATGTAATGACCCTTTCTTCTTACAAGTAGACCTGTACATTTAAGTTCAACTGTTGTTGCTTTAACTCTTATTTCTATCTTCTTTTGAAATTCTTTTTAAACAGGTTTATCTGAGACAACTAAACAGTTCAATGCAGAAAAATACTGAAAATATTATAGGCCGCTTCCTTGGTGGTTTAAATTGTTATCTAAGAAAATGTATGTTTGCCATTTTATCTGTGGGTCCTGTGCCAAGTCATATTGCTTTCATAATGGATGGGAATAGAAGGTATGCAAAGAAGAAAAACATGGAAGAAGGTGATGGCCACAAGGCTGGATTTAATGTTCTCACGACCATCCTTAGATACTGCTATGAATTGGGAGTGAAGTATGTAACTGTCTATGCATTCAGCATTGATAACTTCAAAAGGAAGCCTAAAGAAGTTCAGACCTTGATGGAATTGATGCAGAAAAAGATCGAGGAGCTGATTCAACAAGAAAGTCTTATTAATGAATATGGTGTTAGATTATACTTCATTGGGGACATGCAACTATTGACTGAGCCTGTCAGGGCTGCTGTGGAAAAGGCAATGAGAGTTACTGCCCACAACAACCAGAGAATTCTTTTGATTTGTGTAGCATATACTTCTCGTCACGAGATCGTGCATGCTGTTCAAGAATGCTGCAAGGACAAATTGAATGAAATTCAAGCATTAAAAGAAGTGAAAGTTAAAAATGGTGCATTTGTAAGAATTGATCAGGGCCTGAAAGGAAATGATTTTGATTTGCTTTCTCAAGGTTCATGCAAAGACTATCTAAATGAAATTAAAGCCTGTAATGGTGAAGTGGAAAGTGCTGTAAAGAAAGATGAATTGTTTGAGAATAATGTTGAGAATCATGGCAGTAACTACAGTAAAGCTGAAATCACACCATACAGTGGGCTGGTTGAAATGGCTCAAGAAAGAAAGCATAAACAGGATGAGTTTCCTTTTATAGAACTGGTGGACATTGAGAAGAACATGTACATGGCCGTTGCACCTGACCCAGATATCTTGATCCGAAGTTCTGGAGAAGCTCGCCTCAGTAATTTTCTTCTTTGGCAGACTAGTACATGCCCTTTATATGCACCAACTGCACTTTGGCCTGAGATTGGTCTAAGACACTTGGTCTGGGCGGTATTGAACTTTCAGAGACACTATTTTTATTTGGAAAAGAAAAAGAAACAGTTTTAATTGTATTCTTATTGGCCAAAATTCAGAGTTTAGTACATGGGATGGCAGTTTCCTTTTTATATATATATATATATATATATATATATTTTAAAAGACTATTTTTTTTAATCTTTTATAGGATTTATGAAATTATAAGAGTTAAAGAAGCAGGTTAATAAAAAGAAAAAAAAATGAATATAATAAAATAAAATAGTGACATGTAAGAAATGATGATGTAATACAATGCACCAGAACTTATTTCAAGAAATATTATAAATATGAAAATTATGACTTTTTGTAAGATACGATATTAAATTATGACTTTTTTAAAAAATTTGCACTTTTCATACTAGATACAGGAACTGGAAACTCAACTAGAGGGCACTTATTTGTTTTTTTCTTTTTTATTTATAAAATTGTTTTGGTACATATAAAGTTTTAGCTTTTTTAGAATCTAAAGTTAGAAATAAATTTTAGTTTATCAAGAATCTAAAATTAGAAATGTTTATTCTTCATATTTGGTGTATATTTTAAAAAGCAACATTCTCATCTAATCTTCTTCTGTTTAGCTAACTTTTTACAAAGTTGTTTCCCTAAAACGACTTTGAAAATCTAGTTTTCTACAATTATTAAAAGTTTGAATATAATATGATAAAAGTATGATGATAGTTTTATTAGATCATGGGATAGATACTTAAATTTCTGAATAAAAAATAATATTATGTTGAGGGTTTAACTGTTGAGAAGTTTTTAACTGAGACAGTTGTCTGAGTTAAAAATAATTTCATATACCGATATATAGAAAGAATTGAAATAAATAGAAAAATACAAGAGTTAAAATTGAATTAAACAGTAGACGTTTCTGATAATGATGTGACATACTAAACTATGTAAAAATTTCTTGTGGTAGATCTTCTCCAAGTTCCAACTACTAATAATGAAATTGTGTCCTAAATTCACTGGCAACAATTTATGTTCCTATGTAACTACTCATATGGCTGGACAATTGATGCAAACTGTTTCCAAAGCTCATCTTTTTTTACAATCAAACTATTTCCAGAGATCCTAAATGTGTTTTTTCACCAAAGGAAAAAGAAGATAATTGCAGCGTGGAATTCACTATGGCTGGCTACTTGTGTGCTCTTTATGGTCAGTTGTATCAAGTGAACTGTCACTTTTATTTTATTTGTGACAATTGTCTGTCAAAAACTGGCTTCTTTAGAATATGCAAAACAAGTTGAAGGTTTCATTCATAACATGTTAAGTTAAAAACCGCTTTCCTCATAATGATTAAATAGGTCTCACCTATATTTAATGCTTATTAAGATAGATAAACATGATTTAAAATGACTGTCATATTTAAAAAGAAAAATCATGTTAGATATATTAGACTTGTACAAATCAAGTCAGATTAAGAGGGAGAAAACTTTCTATTGATGTGATATTCTATAAATGTTTATATCTTCAAATGTCGTACATGGCAACTGTCTGTGGTCAAGGAAATAGGCAGGAGAAATGTTTGAACACTGCTGTTAGAAGAGATTATAATTCCCATTTATGTCACTTTATGGCTATCAGTTTAAAACATATGTATAGATATTTGAATTTGAATAAATAGTTTTTAAGAATTTTATATATGTTTCGAATTTTAATTGTTCAAATAAAATAAGAATATGATCTTATCGTTGAGAGTGAAGAAGTTATTAATTTGATTATAAATTAAAATAAGGTTAATATTTAAACTTTCTATTAAACTTTTCCTATGTAGAGTTCATGAATAAAATGTGGATATGGCTCATTCATATAATACATCTCCTCTTCATTTTAAAAATACATTTTCTACACAAAACAACACTCATTTTAATTTGCTTCTTACATTAAGTTAATAATATAATCTAAAAGAAGGCTATTTAAGCATCGACGCACCACGAGACTACCTATTTCCTTATTTTGCTGCTGCGAATGGCATGATAGAACATAGTTGTAGACACACCATTGCAACATTGGAAGGGTATAAACTTTGAAAGGGGGAGGGGGCAGTGATAGAATTTCTAAGGGCTGTACTCTCTACTCTTTTGTTTTTCTTTCTTTCTTCAGTCAAAAAGGACTATAAAGATTCTAACCTTATTTCATATTTTGGTGAATTGACTTTTTAGCTACATTGGTATGTCCAGAGACGACATACAAAAGTGATTATTACATAATCCTTAGTTTAGGGCAAAAATTTTCCTCCAGGACCTGCATCAAGAAAGTTGTAATAACTTGACCACAATGACCAGGTCATTTCCCTTGGACAAACCATGATATAACTCAGCATGAATGCACTTCATATTGCTGAGTCTGCTTAGGTAGAGTAGAAGCCAAGAATTTACCATTGGTACTTGGCAGCAACAAGAACCTCCTCATACAGCTCAGCAGCATGGTCCCAACTGAGATCCTGCATCATCCCGCGCCATTGAAGCCCTTCCCAGCTCTGCTTATACTGCCTATAGGTCAACAAGCAGTTCGATAATGCATTTATTAGCTTAGTAGTTTCTGCACTGTCAAATGTCCATCCAAGGCCAGACTCCTCGAACGGATTAAAAGGCGTCACAGTATCCCTCAGTCCACCCACGGCGTGTACAACCGGAACTGTTCCATAATTCATGGCATAGAGTTGATTCAATCCACATGGCTCAAATCTCGACGGCATGAGCAATATGTCTGCACCTGCTGTTATCCGGTGAGCCATCTTCACAGAAAAGCCAACCCATGCTCTGATTTTGTCAGGGTGTTGGGACTCAATTTGCTTAAGCATCTGTTCCAAGTCGGGCCTTCCGGTTCCCAGCATGGCAAGTTGAACATCCTGGCCCATCATCCATGGAATTGCTTCAGCTATAAGATCAATGCCTTTCTGATGATCCAGCCTTCCAATGAATCCGATTAATGGAACATCCTCCCGAACAGGCAAACCAAGTTCCTTTTGCAAGGCAGCTTTGCACTGTCGCTTGCCACTTTGCAGGGTCTCAATGGTGTAGTTAGTGTATCCATCTGAGGTCAAGTGATCATCAAACTTGGGGTTCCAATCTTTGGTGTCAATTCCATTGACAATTCCCCTCAGTTTCCAGTCATTCTCATTTATGATCCCATGCAAACCCCAACCACCTTCAGAAGTTTTGATCTCCCATGAATATCCATGACTGACAGTGACAATCCGGTCTGCTGCCTTTATACCGGCTGCAAAGATATTTAAGTGCTCACCTCCAACAGGATCATACAATTTGAAAAGGTCTATGTAGTGTCCAGGTAAATCCGTGTAGCGGAACTCATCAAGTGGTCCCCGACCCTGTATGTAAAATAAGTATGTGAATCTTCTCTATGTAAGAAAAAATGGAATATAAACTCCAACCATTATGAAAATGAAATCAGCTTTAATGATTTTCCTCCACCGTAGTTTTTCTTGTTCAAAGATAAAATAATTGCTTTTAGATACAACAACCTACATCCATAAGCAAAGCAAACATAAATGCATCCGATGAGGAAACATTTCTTGATTCTTTATTAAATTTCTGTTGCTTTTCTGAAAAAAGAATGAACATTTTGCAGAGTCTTCTATGGCAATCCTAATTTATTACCAAAATATAGTATCGAGATGCTTGGACCATGGTGTTTTAAACTAGTGCATTGAATTTAATCATCAAGAAGGTATACATGCTTATTCCAATGGTGGGATCTTTACTATAAATATATTCACATTCACATTCACATATTAAACATCTTGAAGTTGGAGAGCAAATATATGACAATAGATATTAGGAGTTAAGCACAAAATGAGAGTTTAACCCAAAAGACTAATTCACTAGGTGGGAGAACCTAAAGTCTTAAGAACCATATAAGGTAGTTTAGTCTATTTAATATGAGACTCCTAACAATAGATGAACCATCCAGAATAGTGACAGACACACATATAAAGGTACTAATCCAAGGCCCTTTTTTCATTAAAACCCCCTTCTATTTAACCCTGGGATAAAAGGCAATCGAGGAATGACAATCATTGCTATGGTTACATATCAGTGACAATAACTGTTTTCCTCCGCTTATTTATCCATTATTTTCCCCAATATATTCTACGGAAGGAAAATCATGTATACCCCTTGGTGAAGTATAAATAATAAGAGCAGTTTTATCTGGGTATGTGGTTCATGAAAACATGAGACGAGTAAGCCTCAACCCTTTAATTCAAATGGATGGTAAAGATTAAATTTAGGTAAAATAATCTTCACAGTGTATTTATGGTTGTATGGCCAAGATTAACTACACTCACTCTCTCAAAAGATATATCCCCTCTATATATATCTCATTTCTTCACTGCACAAATGAAATAACTATATAGATAGATAGAGAATGAACCTGGTGTGCTATGTTATGAATCACAAGAACAGATCTTGTGTACTTCATTAAGCCATTGTCACGATAATATGCTTTCAGATACACAGGTAGCAATGCAGTATGCCAATCATTTGCTATGAAGGCCAAATTTCCATCTCCATAGCAAATACCACCACATGGAGCATGCCATGGAACCTGAAAATCATTAACGTCATTTATCCATTGAAAGTAGACAAATATAAGGATTTCATAAAGAATGTATCTGCAGTAAGGCTTTTGACTATTGATAAAAAAATATTTAGATAGACTATGTCAACATTGTGGTATTTGAGAATAATCCTATCAAATAGGTTACTCAAAGTGCATCCTACTTTATATGCATTATGGTGTGGCAAAAACTTCACAATGTTTTCTAGGGGACCCCAGGCTTAAGTAATTGTAAACGTATATATACATTTTTCCTATGGCAGTCCTGTCTATTAACCTGTGATGCATGAAATCATACATAAAAATTATTGAAAGAGATAATATTAGGAAGCCTTGAATTTAAAGGATGGCAAAAATCAGGAAATATACCTCAGTTGATGTATTCTATATATGTATATATGAAAAAGGTGAGAACAAGTACAATCAAAGGAAAAAGGCTACATATGACCCTTAATCCTTAAGCGAGATACAGCCAAAAAGCAGCTTTATTAAAGCTGTACAACAAATAATAAACAACTATTTTAACAAGGAGAGATTCAAAAGTAGTATATTCTCTGACAAATGAAGATGGAGATGCCTCATGTGTCATCATTGGAAGCTTAGTATAGCAAGTATCTTTGTTTCGTCACAATAGCAGAATTTATGTTAGTCACATTGCGTAGAACTACAAACCTATCTCTAGTCATTTCCTATTTTAACATTTTTCACCCACTGTAATGCAGAGATGTATATCAAATTGCTGGAAACATGCTATTTACATAAAAAATAAAAGATAAGGATACATTTGGTTAAATTCATAAAATATAGCATATGTATTCTAACAAAAAGAGTTTTGGGTAGATAACTCTCATAACTGAGTATTCCCATAAATGTAGTCACTAAATCATTTAGTTCATGTACCTCAGCAGCTGCCTTGCAAAACAATACCATGCGTTTTAGAATATCCTGTTCCATTAAACGACATGAACTGAGTCAAAAAGAAATTAATATGAGCAGAGAAACAGTTACACGTAACTGGGCAGTCTTGAATATATGGTAGTGCAAGATGAGTTACTAGAATACCTTATATCAGAAAAGCACAGCATTTTGGTGATTCACCTCTTAAGTCATAATCATTTTACTAACGGAGGAAACAAAGAAATCACAAAATAAGACTGGTCTGTCCCCCCCCCCCTCCCTCTTCTACTTTACTCCTTGAAACGGAGCAATATTACCATTTAAGACAATATAAGTACTTAATGACAGTCTACAACTAACCACAAGTAAATTATTACCATTCGGTTTCCACCATATATGTTATCCTGTAAATTGCGAAAGTTTGGACTGTCAAGAAAAACAAAGTCAACACCATCAATAAAAGCATGGAAATATGTTACTTCCATGTCCTGTAAAGCAAAAACAATGGTGTGTTATAAAACCAAGGTAGCAGCATTGAATTGATTCAATGAATTATAATTGATCAAGAATAGAGTTGCCGTTCCAAACCTGACCATCCACTTTATACTGTTTCCGTACTCCAATCTCTTGTGCTTCCGGATAATTACTATATCGAGGTGCTACAACCTACAATGAAAATGAAAAGAAAGAAAAAAGGCAACGGAAATATAAATAAAAAGGAACTTGAAATTCATTGAAGTATCCAATAATCTGATGGCACATGAAACAAGCTGTCATTTCAATTCACAATTAGTGTACATATGGGATAGACTGACAAATTTATTTAAAGGGAAGTTCAGGTACATCCCAAAGCTATGAAATATAGGCCTCCAGAATCTCCTAAAGCCATATATGGCATTTCTGTGGGAAGTTTCAAAAAAGACAAAACAACACTTGGAAGAGAGACAACCAAATTTAAAAATAATTTTCAATAACTCATGAGGAATTAGCATAGATTATGAGCTCCACTAAGTTATGGAGTGTTTGGTTAGGCATAATAAGCAGATTATAAAAGTAATAGCAAGTAGATTATAGTCTCTCCTTCAGTCATTAGACATATGATCTGCTTATGGTTGTTGAATATATTAATATAACCATATTCATAAGGTATTTTTGTAAATTTTGATGCCCTTGTAAATGATCTCTCTATTCTTTGTTTTTTTGAAGTTTTTTCTGGTTTTGTAAAACTTCTCAAAATCTTTGCATCATGTCTCTATCAAAACTTTCCTTGCCTCAATTCTAACCTCAAAACACAATTTGACACAACATTTGTTAAGCAAGGAGTATACCCAAAGAGCAACTTTTCTTCCCTAATTGTTAAAGTGATGCTCTGTCAGTTCATTAAGGGAATAGCATATTACCATAACCCTGTGTCCACGCCTAGCCAAAGCCTTAGGTAATGATCCAGCAACATCTCCAAGCCCACCTATTCATTCAGGTATAATTTGGTAAATTACAGTCAGACAAAACAGCAGATGCACAGAATGACATCCTGAGATTTAAGAATTGGTAGCTACATGTAAGATGCATCACTATAATGCTCATGAATAGGGCATATACCTCGTTAGGGTGCTAACTTGTTAGTGTCATAATTCAAGAACAAGGTTTGCAATGATAAATATATAAATTCAATAGAAAATACTGCCCCCCCAAAAAAAGTCTTTCATTTTTCTTTCTTTTATTTAAACATCCTCGGGCACAAGGTTGTCTAAAAAAAGCCACTTGTCCAATTTCTTGGAATAATGCCTACATGGGTTAGTCACAATACACAAAGGAGCTCATTCACATAAATTCATTAAAGAAAACATTCCACAGAAATAATGTTAGTTACCTGTTTTTGACCAGGGAGCACATTCTACTGCAGCCAATATAACATTCATCACATTGTCCCCAGCCAACGGTGGGGGTTTTTCACCTTCACTCTCAACATTGTCAGCTTCATTAGCAACCTCCACTAAACTTGATTCACCCATATCTTCCAGTATTTCAATCATAAGACTGGAGGTGTTGGTGCCACTTGGGATTTCAATTGGTAGGGTAACAGGCGCATTTGTCTCATATCTGTTGCTAGTGAGCTCTTCATCGAGATACTGTGCAGGTGAATCATTTTCAGCAAGAGATAACTTATAGTCTTCCTCTTCCCCTTTGTCAAAACCACGACCAATGCCTAAAAATGAGACATCTGGTATTTCCTTCTCATTAGATTGGACGTAATTGCTTGAAACAGTGCCACCATTTTGGTTCTCAACAGTACTCAACAGGGATTCGTTGCTGTGCTCATCTGAAATACTGTTTCCTTCGGTTTCAGGAGTGCTTTCACTATTTATTGAATAAATCAGTTTCTTTCTTTCAGAAATCTACAATAAACAATAAAGCTAAATAATATCACCACATGTATCCTTATAATAATATGCAGGGTTAATAAAGCATATAAGAAGAAAGCAAACAAACTATGCTCACACAAAAATTATAACTTGTATAATCAACTCCACCATGATAATGAAGAAACTTTAGAACTTCAAATCCCATTAACTCGCCATAAGTTCCTAACTAATAATTATGTTCTTAAGAATTATTATAACTAAAGTCAGGCCAATGGTTTGTACATGATTAGTTTTAAAAAGTGCTCTTAACGTTGTCAGAATCTCTGAAGCACTGATACTTTAATTTGATTTACATCTCTGATACGAATCCCATATTGATACTCTAGGATACTTCATATGATACATATGTATATCAGTAAAGTATCCAAGCCTTTAAAAGAAATTATGAAAATCCAATACACATGAGACATAGAAGCATGTATAACCAGAAACATGTTCAACCAAAGGAAATAAAAAATATACATAACCAGGTTAATCAATTCAACTAACAATCTCATTTGGATCCTCTCTATTATTCGGCATCCAATTGAATTTCCACTAACTAACTTTCAGAAGTGAATATCTTGTACTCAATAATAATCAGTAGTAACATCATCCTGCATTTAAGGGTACAGTTATTAAGATAAGCATTACAAAGAAAAGCATAAGAACAACATCTAAGAAAATTCTAATTTAAGCAGAAGCACATAGTTATTTACTTTTTAAAAAAATGAAAGCCTCTCACTTTATTTTGCCATATTCTAAGTTGATTTGAGTTATTGTCTCTAATATTCGAAGCATATTTTTGTCACTTCTACCTAGTTATTCTTAATTCCTTGGCAGTTAATCCTAAAAACGATAAACTGCATGCCGAACCTCGCAACCAGACATGGTTAAACAGTAACTCCAATTGGCACATATTAGCACAAGGATCTCATAGACCATATTCAAAAATCTCAAAAATAGATCAAACAAGCGAAAAACCCACAATGAGTGAATCTGCAAAAAGTTGTCAATGCTACAGCATGATCAATTACTTTGTAACAAGGGAGCTTCCTTTAACAAAGCATGCCTCTACTTACGCTCACCTTTCCAAGAGAAAACTAAATAATCTCCTTTATTTTTCCAATGAAGTCCTAATTCCCAATCTCAACAAATCAATCCAATGAAAGACCAAAAACTATAATCAAAACTCCTATCTTGCATACATGTGGTCTAAAAAAACTATTAATTTAAAAAAAAAAAAAAATCAAAACTTAAGAGAGTCGCAACGTAAACCTTTTTGGGAATAACATAAAGATGAAAACCGGGACCCTTTGCAAAACACATTCATTTCGCAACACAACGATACCTGTTCAAGCAGCTCCTTTTGCAAAGCAAGAACCTTCTTAGTCTTCTCAATTGTGGCCTGAAGCACTTCATCTGACTCATCCTTATCGTCACTCGTCCCATAACCCTTTCCCAAAGCTCTTATCCGCTTATTATTCTCCACCAAACACAGTAAACCCCTACTACACCTATGGTTTACTCTTCCACGCCCTCGCCCTCTTGCCCCTGAATGCTCAAACGATGAACCACTCACAGAGCCAGAGCCAAATTTAGGTGAAGAAAGCTTGAGATTCCTGTTGTGAAACAGTGTCATCATCAAAGTGGAGTCGGCATTGGCTTCCACGAGAAAGGGTGCAGAACCCATCGACGCCATGCAAGTGAATCAAGAGGAGCAAGTGCTGTGGCGAAAACTGGGGAGACCCAGATGGGGAAAACGAGAGATCACTGAAGGGAGTGCAAAAGGGTCGGAGCAAAGTAAAGAAAAGAGTGAGAGTGTGATTAAAAAGGCGAAACTTTCTTTAAGAACTCAAAATGAGGGAGGAAAATAAAAAAGGCATGCAATGATGGATTGTTGGATGAGAGTGTAAGATGACCACAAATTGGTGACGTGAAAGTGTCCCATTGGTAACTAGTATGAGTGGTGAGGATTGAGAAATGTAAAGAGAAAATTTTACGAACCAGTCCCATCATGATCATCTGTGAAGTGTCGGGAAATAGAGTGAAGTGTTGTACACTTGTCCCGTTCTTGTGAAATTCGGATTAAACTTGCTGTAATCCTTCCATTATGTATCGGGCGGGTTGGTTTGACTTCCTGTTAAACAAATTCGATACAAAAATACTGATTAATTTTCTTCACAGAGTGTAGAACTTTTGTTTATAAAACTGATACTTGAAGATGCAATAAATAATCTCTCAAAAGTTATAATTAGACAATAGTACAAAAGAAAGTTATATTATTGATACATGATTTGAACTAATAAAAGTTGGTAGCAGATAATTTAGATTCTTCAAATACCTTATTACTACTAACTGTATAGAGAACATTTATTGAAAATAAGATAAAAAAAGTACACTTTGATAACCTAATTACCTCTCTCACTTTTGATTTAGAAAATATCCTTGCTTAAAAATAAAAAAATGGATGCACATTTTGGTTTTACTTTTCTTAGTGTCTTATTTGAATTTCCTTTTCCAAGAAGACAATTGCAGGAACTATTTATAAAAATAATACCTAGAAATATTTTTTGTTACATGAAAAGATATTTTAGTATTTTTTAACATTTACTTTCATCTTTAAATAACAATGTTCATAAATAAGATAAAAATAAATAAATAATAACATTTTATTTAAAAAGAAAAGTAAATAATTATGTCCCTCTTTATTAAGATTGTTAAAACAGGATGACTTATTCAATTGATGAAGGTATAAATTTAGGATTAAAAAATTTAATCGATATAAAATAAATTTATTAATAACTATAAATTATTTTTAAGAAAAAAAATTATTATAATAGTAATAACTTGTATGAAATAAAAAAAAATTGAAAATATTTTATTTAAAAAAAAAAATTAACTTGTAATCCGTTTGAACTGGTTAATTCCATTTTCATAGGTTTTATTATTTTTTTTAACCTGTTTTTTCGATTTTCACTTCCATTTTTTAGAAACAATAAATCAGTTTTTGGAC
This sequence comes from Macrotyloma uniflorum, assembly GCA_016859785.1. Taxonomy (NCBI): domain Eukaryota; kingdom Viridiplantae; phylum Streptophyta; class Magnoliopsida; order Fabales; family Fabaceae; genus Macrotyloma; species Macrotyloma uniflorum. The sequence continues at coordinate 1,638,952 of BDMB01000009.1, read as the reverse complement.
TTATTTCCAGTTGGAGCATTGATCGGTCCAGTGAAGTTTTGACAAACATGTTTATATAATTAGTTTTGACAAACACGTCACAATTTAGCAACTAAACACAAAAGAATGAGTTGTCAACATCTTAGCTTAAAAAAAAAACAAATACAACCTATTTTCCAACATAAAATAAGAAAATTTACGACAAAACTCGTTCGTTGATTTTTTACACTCGTGAATACTAACTGTTATTTTCTATTAATAATTTGAATCACTTACTTTATCCTCTGATTTTATTTTATTTCTTACATTATTCTCTAAGTGAGTTAAGCACTTAAGAAAAAAATAAAATTTGAAAATAAAAGTTATTTTCTCCTGCAAAACGTGTTATATAAAAGAAAAATAAATCACTTCATTTTTACAGAAAGGGCCACCACTCTTGTATCTTTTCACAACCTAGAATTATAAAGGTTTAAGGTGGTTGTGAAACTTTGTATAAAAAAGTTGACATTAATTCTAGCTGAATCATAGAATGGTCTATGTTACATTTGCTAACTTTATTATTCAAAAATAAAATCACATATTTTAATATTCAATAGCTATTAAAATTAAATATTTAAAAATGAGTAACAATAAAAAAAAAAAAAAAGGATTGAGGTGGGATGAAGGGAAAAGAAGGTAGAGGCAACATATGAATCAAGAATCAAGGCATGTTGAAATTAAATTTTTCTTAATTTTTCAATTTTTAGAGTGTCATAACATATTTATATATATGTACTTACAAGACCGAATACCGAATACTTCCTTTCCTGTTTCAGACCGCCTTCTCTTCGAATTGCTTGCTTCAAACACCTCAGTTGACTTAAGAGTTCACTAAAATCGAATGGAGAAACCTGCGTTTATACTTGGACACTCAAGTCAGTAAACTAGTGTATTCAATATTGATATATATTAAAGATAGAATGAATTACCTACTCATCAGAGAATGTTTATTTATACTATAGTCATACCTTATCACCATAATGAGCTTTTACTCATAATACTGTTATGAATTCTCCATAATTATCTTTAAATTACCTTTAAAACTTTCATAATTTACTAGCATAAATATTTCGTTACGAATCTTCTCATCATTCTTCCAATAAAACTATCTTTTGGGCCTTTGAATATTTCAGCTCATCTTTTTCATCCTGGATCGACTCTATTTTAGTTAAATATCATTTCTTTATTTCTCGGCCCACTATCAATCGACCTGGTAGGTATAATATATATAAATTAAAAGAAAAGATTTTTATTGTTTAGGATGTGATAATATATTTATTTCTATATTTTTATAATAATTAATAAATAATCTTTTTTGTATATTTTTTTTAGTGTAAGTGTTTTATCCTTAAATTTATGGTAACTGTTTTCATTGTATTACTATTTTATAATACAATATTGTGAGTGAGAAAAGTGGAGAGAATAGAGTGAAGAAAAAAAAAAACATGATAAACTTAATTTAATTACATACATTGAACATTAATATTCTACTTAATATAATATAAAAAACCAAATATTTTTTAATGAATGTCAAACAATTTTTGAACTAATCTTATATTTTTACAATTGGTTTAAAATATAAAATTATTTTCAAAATCAAAATTTTAAAATATTTCTACCACAAGAGAAAAGTGCATAGAAAAGATAAACATAATTTTATATATATGCAAGAGTAAGCTTAAGAAAAAAAGTATAGAAAGATGAGAGAAATAAATTAGTAAGAATGAGGATTGCATAGAAGAGAGTAATAATTATGGAAGCATTCTTCAAATTAGTATGAAGAAAACGTTGACAACTCCACCAAACAACCTTTTCACTCACATTTTAAAAGAATCTGTTTTGTAAATCCCAATTCAAACATTTTAAAAGAATCCAGAAGCTGGAGTTCTGCATCACCTCCAAGACTAATCTGCTGCAAATGATGTTATACATCCTATGATCACAAGTCTAGGGGAATGACAAAACATTTTATTTTTGTTTTAATTTTCCATTTCCTAAGAATAATTTAAAAAAATGTCATCCTATTTTTATTTTCGTTCTTATATAGATATTGAAAAATAAGAAGCAAAAAAGTTTCTTACATAAAAAGAAAAAATGAAGATATAAAATAATTTCTCAAATAAGAAACATAAGAAACGATTTACAAGACTATGTAGGTTTAAGAAAACAAAAATTGGCTTTTAAGTAAAAAAGAAAATAGACAATGGAAGACACCATGTAAAAAAGGCACAACAGTAATGTTAACTACTAGGAATAAGTTCCTGAGAACGATCTAAAAGTTATGAGACATTCTCCAATGGTTTTAGAAAATGGAGATCGTAAAAGAAAGCATGTTTTAGAAGTTGCAACTTACAAGTGCTGGCATGGCATGTTGTCGGAAGGAAAAACAGATAATAGATGATTCACTTGGCAGAGTTGAATCCATTTTAAGAATGTGATCTTTATGTTGAATTCGTTCCATTACCGCTAGATTGAGCAAATGTACAATGCTGTCACAAACTACCAAATTTGTAATTAACATTGAAACTACACTCTTAAGCAAATAACTTGGAGCATTATAGTGATTTATGCCCCAAAAATTTTACACCTTTGTGTACTCTACACAAGATTAACCCCTTAAAATTATGAAAAGAAAATGTTGCTTCAATTCAAAATCATTTTATACGCAGTAATACAAATTTTATTGATAACATGGCATCCATAGTCACACCTTGTTGCCAACATGGTGGTCTGAAGGTCTTAAGAAAGGTGACAGAATCATAAGGAGTTAAAATATCCATAAATAAAACTGGAGAGAAGCACAATTACATGTGTTTGTGGCAACGAAAGGGAGCACTCAGAGATACGATTTCCAAACCTGATACATTTCCTTTAACTTTAAAGATGTGGCATTAAATTCTTCCATAAACTCGTCCAATCTGCAATAACACAGTCAGCTAACATTTTGTCGAAAAGCAAGACATAAAATAAATTCAACATAAAACTCCATGCATCATACTGCTTCTTTATGTAATCCCGCTCCTGAGTAACTGAATTGAGTTCTACATCTTTTGATATTTGGTAATCATAAGAAATTGTGAATCTTTATTACTACAACATCGGAAAAGTAAAGGTAACAAATTAGAAAAGCTCACTCTGAAATTGAATCAAGATTAGGATTCATCTCCTTCAGTTGTGACCATTTTACAGGCCCTTTTTAGGTCACAATCAGCATTAAGATGTTCATCGGCCATTGTTGCCTGCAGCTTTTTCTTGATCCACTAAATCTAAATCTGCTTGTATTCTGCATACCATTACAATCTTATAAGAACTTCAGAATGATGTATAAACCCTGTATTCCAAAACAGTAATAAAAAAACATACCGTTCAAGAAGCTTGTGAATAGCAGTTTGCAACTGATTTCATGTCTTTTAATTTAAAGTCAGCATCAAGGTGTTAGGGTTGGTAATCTTCTGGAACTTGGTTCCGGATCTGATAATATTCTCCTGCTTCAGCTAACCTATTCTCCATCTTGTTCAACAGAATCTCTTCTTCAGCCTCTCTTTGTACGCCTTCTTAATCATCTTCTCTCTGGTCGTCATCTTCCGACTCACCTGCTTCTCCCGCCGCTGCCGCAGCTGTTTCCACTTCCGACTGACTCCTTCCCGGCGATCACACCGTCATAGCCCGACTGACCAAACAGGCTGCTCCCTCGTGCAATCAGTACATAATTATTGACTCCATCAAAACCCACTTAACTCCAATGTCTAAACCCAATCATTTGCAATTAATTAATATCTTCATGTCTGTGGTGTAGTTTGGGGTTGGGTTGGGGTTATGTTTCCTTCGGTAATAAGCGTTTTTTTTTTTCAACTTCGTTTCTTTTCCCCCTAAATAGTCTTTCTCTCTCTCTCTCTTCTCTCTCTCTCTCTCTCTCTCTCTCTCTCTCTCTCTCTCTCTCTCTTTTTCTTTTTTCTTCTTCAGTCCCCACTTTCCTCTTCTTTCTTTCCTTCTCTCACTTTCCGCTACCTTCTCCGCTCGTTTTCCGCAGCCGCTAAAACCCTCCAATTCTACGTCTTTCATTGGATCCGTGCATCCTATTCATTCCGATTCTTTCACTTTTTCTTTCAATTATTTTTTTAATTTCGCGAATCCGGTTTCCGATAACGACAAAATCGCATCTCAAGCGAAGAAAGTCGGTGACGTTCGCCAGAGCCAAAAACGTCGTCGTTTTGTGGAGAGCTGAAGTTGTTTTTCTTCCCTGCCACATTTTCATTCCGTTGTAGATTGCATTATTCTGTCTCTTTCTCTCTGCGCGTGCCGAAACACCAATGAGGCAGCACAAGCAGGTTTCAGCCCTTAACCGGCGACCCACCGTCCTTTATCTAGTGTGTGCCGCCGCATTGTTCTCCCTTCTCCTCTTCTACATCCAATCATCTTTCTTCGCAGGTATTTTTCACCGTAACCAAACCACACCCTAACCAAACAATCATTCTAATTCCGTTCCCTTAATTTCCGTTTTAATTCGCATTTTCAGGCTCCGTCTCTTCGGATCGGAACTCCGAAAGTATCCGCGTCTTGTCTAACTTTCAGTCCAGTGTTCAGCAATGTGTGGTAACTATTCGATCTGAAACATTTCTTCCTGATGATTAATACTTATATGGCTGTTTATTTACCTTATCATTTCTCAATATTATTGAGGTGTGTAATTCCTGTTACACTCACTTGCAATTATGATAGAAGAAGAACATAAAAACACTAGCAACTGAATCTAAGTCTTGTACTTAAAAAATAAATAAAAAAAATTAGTTGTGTTAAGATATATGACGAAATTGGGAATTGAAACAGGATAACAGGGGGCTAGGACTCACTGCTCATATTATTGACCATTGTAAATTGATCCTTAAATACCCTGAAGGTACCAACAGCACTTGGGTATGTCTTTCTGTCTCCTCAATCCTGAGTGTCGAGACCTTTATTTGATTTGATGTTTCCTTAATAGCCAAATTGCTGATTTTTTTTTAATGGTTAAATTATTGCAGTACAATGCGCAGTTTAAGAAATTTGAGCCGTTGGAGTATAGTTATGATGTGTGTGAGACACTCTTGTTGTGGGAACAGGTGCATTGTCATGACACCCCTTTTCTTCCTGCTTAAGTTGAGCTTTCGGAATGAGTATTTACTAGTGCTGATATGTTGGTGTTGCAGTACCGGAACATGACAACTGTGTTGACCAGAGAGTATCTTGATTCTCGACCTGGTGGTTGGGCTGATTACGCTCCACAAAGGATAGCACAGTTGTATGAATTTTGAAACCTTATTTCAAGTTTGTTTCTTTTGATGCTGTTGTTGTTGGGTTGCATGTTTTATCGGTTAGTGTGTGTGGTGATGCCTTTTCTTCTTGTAGGGGCACAAAGAAGTGCACTAACAAGACACTTTGTGAAGAGAACCTCAATGTGTTATTACCAGCAAAGCCCCCATTTCACCCACGGCAGTTTCGAACTTGTGCTGTTGTTGGGAATTCTGGGGACCTTCTGAAAACTGAATTCGGGAAAGAAATTGATAGCCATGATGCTGTTTTTCGAGACAATGAGGCCCCTGTTAATGAGGTAAACCTGTTAATTCATACATGATGAGGCAAAGTTTTAACAATTTATTCATTCGATTTCCATTGTATTGATATCATGTTAGTTTATCCAAGATAGATGAAACTGACCACCTGCTACTCCAATATCCAACCATTATTTTTTACTTCTGAACAAGATGCCAAAAAGTGATATAGAGTATTATAGTTAGTAGTGCATTTATCTGATATGCTATTAAAAAAAATGCTGATACTTATTTTGTCTCTTCATGGATTATGTAGAAATATGCCAAATATGTCGGTCTTAAGAGGGATTTCCGTTTAGTTGTAAGAGGTGCTGCTCGAAACATGGTCCCTATTCTAAACGGATCTGGTAAGTTTTATTTTTGAAAATATTTAAACAAAAATATGAAACTTCTATAGAAATTTTGGGCCATATTAGTTGAATTGAGAATCTATTCACAATCTCTACCATTCAGAAGTGGATACACTATGAAATATAGCTTTATGTTTTTTATTTAAGATTTGACATGCAAAGCATGACTATGGAACGAAGACATCCCAACTAGGTTGACACAATGACAATCTATAATTTGCAGCATTTGAAAAAATACACAAAAACTAGAAAAAAAGAATTACAGACAAATATAAGAAGATTAGGCCAAAATTCATGATAACAACGTCAAGAAAATTTAAACTCAATTAACCCATAACCTGTTCCTAGAAAAACTTTCCCTAATAATTCTGGCATAACATCAAACCAATAAAACTCATGTTTATCTTCAAAACCATAGTTAGCAAGTTTATCTACACATATTATCCTATCTATAAATATGTGACACAGAAAATGCACAGAAGAACAAAGTTGAGGACATCTAATCCATTTCCCTCGGATTTGCCATGGCTCAAGATGAACATCCTTCGAAGTTTCAATTACAAGTTTCAAATCACCTTCCAACCAAAGTTTGTGCCATCCCCTTTGATATGCTTGTTCAATAGCTATATAGCAACCATTATTTCTGCCTGGAATTCAGTAGTAATCTAGAATTGGGAAGTAGAGATCTAGATCAGTAGATATTACGAGATTTAATCCTAATTTTTTCCTTATTTCTGTTTGTATGTTAGCTCATGATATCCATGTAATGAGAGCATTAAAACTTTTGTTCTTTTGCAGACAATGAGATTCTCATAATCAAAAGTCTGACACACAGAGAAATCAATGCAATTATAAAGGTATGAATCTGTTATATGATAACTATTTTATCGGATGCTTTTTGGTATATCAGAATAGATGGGAGCAACTGGATACTTACTAGAATTGATTTATCTACATTTTTTTGAACTACCTTTTATGACAGACCATACCCAATCCAGTTTATCTCTTCCAAGGAATTGTACTACGTCGAGGTGCCAAAGGAACTGGAATGAAATCTATTGAGTTAGCGCTTTCCATGTGTGATATTATTGATATATATGGATTTACTGTTGATCCTGGTTACACTGAATGGTGGGTTTGTCTATTTTGTTATTGATCGTTTCTTAAATTCTTGATTTCCTTCACTGATACACCAAATCTTCAGTTTTAAATTATTTGGTTATTTATATAGTACATGTAAGGATGAAATACTAACGCCTTCAAACATTTTACCTTTTATCATTTTTTTCTTATAGGACTAGATACTTCTCTAAGCCTAGGAAGGGACACAATCCACTTCAAGGAAGAGCATATTACCAACTTCTAGAATGTCTTGGGGTATTTATATTAATTATAGATTTCTACACAGAATATGTTTAGTGTGTATATTTTATAATGTTTTGGCTTTGGGTTTTATTGTCAGGTAATCAGGATTCACTCCCCCATGAGATCTAAGAGGAGGGAAGACTGGTCAGATATACCTAGTAGAGAAATGACAAGCCAAGCACATGCAGCAGCTTTGCAGCTGAAAAAGAATCAAGCAGGTCAGAGTGGTGATTTAGGGCAGTTTGGCAATTGTAAGGAGTGGGGCAATGTGGATCCAGAGAACAGTGGACCTGTCTCAGGATCACCAGACATGAGTGATGTCAGGAAATATTCTAATTATAATAAATGGGAAGTCATGCCGATTGAGAGTTTAAGAAGGGAAGCACAGGATCATTATAACCAGATGCAAGGGGTCTCTCTATATAAAATGGATGGCAATAGGTTGGATGATCTAGTCTGTGTGAGACATTCCTTAAAATCTGAGGCGTAAATGGTGCCTTAGCTGTCTATTGTTATTCTTTGATCACGCCCAACTGTTTTCTATAGAATCTCGGAAGAAGTTACTTTTTGAGGGCTGCTGAAGCGTTCTGTGAAAGCGTAGCACGAATCTCAACTCAAGTGAAAAAATGTTGGATGATTCATGGTAGGATCTAGAAATCACACTACAGGAATTCTGACCACAGAAGTTTGTTGTACCATTTATTTTTTTCAGTTTTGGAATGGACAGTGCTTAGTCCATAGTATAATAGATATTTGTCTTCTATAATGTATCAATTGGCCAAAGAAGTATCTGCGAAAAAACAAATTTTTTTCTTTGAGATGGATAAAAGAAAGTGATAGCAAGCTGTTTAGTTTAACAAAATTTTCAATGGTATTTAACTTTGACTTATTTTGCTGAATTTACCTTTTCACTTGCTTACTAATTGGTCAGCCTCAAGATCAAATTGCCCTTCAAATATTTGCGACTCGTGCAACAAGTTATCTATTGTTGGATGGATGTACTCAAAGTTGATCCCGTCTACTAGCATTTAAAGTTGTGTAGATAAAAAGTAAAGCAGATGCATTCCTTCTAACGTTCTCGTAATGACCATGTGATTACCCACGTCCGTGGAAGCTGCCTTGTGCGCATCACATGATTCATAGTCACTCTAAACTATGAATCACGTAATTAAATTATGATCCTCATTGCCTCTCTCACGATTCATAGTTACAAATATAGTTTCAAGGTAATTATCAAACTTTATTAAGAACAAGAGCGAAATCCAAACCTCAAAAGTCCCAAGTGATAAATAAAATAACGTGTGATGAATCCTAATTAACACAAAATGCGTGTAAAGGTATTAGTTAATATTAAAAATATGGTATAAAGTGTTGTCATTAGAAGTGGATATTTGAATTTGAATCCGCGACACACCCTGCAAAACTCAACCCGTAAATATAATTTCATATCTTCAAAGAAAAATAAATATAATTTGACGATATTAAGTTGTAGTGAATCCGGATCTCATCTTTGTTGATGTGAGTGAGAAAATTTAGTTGAGTTGTATCCCACCAATACAATAAGAAAGAATATATTTGTTGTTAATTTAAATTATGTCCCACATAACGTATTTTAAATCGACGGATAATTTTAAACCAGCATACTTACCTGCTTAAGAAAAAATCATGTTTGAGTTGATTAGGGGAATAACTGGACAAAAGTAATGTTAAGAAGATTTATAATGATTTTTTTATTTATATAATATTGTTTAAGTTAAAGAATAAAATTTGATTTAGAATTACAAATATGATGAATTTCATCACTTTAAATATACAATTCTAACATCAAGTTTAGTATATTAAACTTAATTTAATTGCATACATTGACCACTGTGCCCTGAATATTCTACTTAATATAATATAATTAAACCAAATAAATTTTTAATGAATTTCAAACAATTTTTGAACTAATCTTATATTTTTACAATTGTTTTAAAATATAAAATTATTTTCTAAATCAAATTAATCCAAATTAATAACATTTTTTAAAATATTTCTACCACAAGATAAAATAAAGCAAGAGAAAAGTGCATAGAACATATAAACATAATTTTATATACAACATATTAGCTTCACAAAAAAGAGCATACAAGCATAAGACAAATAAATTAGTAACAATCAGGATTGCATACAAGAGACTAATAATTAGGGAAGCATTCTTCAAATTAGTATCAACAAAACGTTGACAACTCTATCAAGCAACCTTTTCACATACCACAAAACTCTCCGGATTGATGGTAATACTCTTGGTGCAATTATCCGTCTTGTATATTCCAACAAGTCGATCAGCCAATTCAAACATGTTGTTCCTAAGACTTAAACATATTATCGCAAGTGTTAGAATAATTGCAAAGTATGAGTAAAATAGAAATAATCATATTATTGCAAATATTAGAATTACAAAGAAACACATTATTAGTTAAAAATTTATTGAAAATTATAAATCAGAAATGAAACTTATCAAATGAGTGAAACTTACGAAATAAGTTTTGAAAATTTTTAATCAATAATAAACGGCTTAATTGTCCAGCCTTAATACCTCAGTTCCATTTATGTCAATTCATGTATCACAAGTATAATTTTAGTTCCTAAATTCCAATTACATCAATTGAGTGTTTAGAAGACTAAAATTTTAGTTCTTTCTTCAGTTGGGATCTACTAACTTGGCTTATGACGTGTTTAGAAGACTAAAATTTCACAATTACAGTGTCTATTTGGTATAATTTGAATTTGAAAAATTAAAATTACACAATTTAGTAATGATAAACCGGGTAAAGACCTACCTAATAATTATGAATTGAGCATCCTTGGTTCTGTCTTTCACATAATGCCCGACGATAGAAACATTCTTGAAGTCTGCCAAACCATATAGCAAAAGAGTTTAATGAATTCCATACCTAAATAGCATTTACAAGAAAAGAATTTTGATATGAAGTTAATTGTAAGTACCCAGGGCAGCATCAATCTCATCCATTACATAAAGCGGGGTAGGCTTGTAATGATGAAGAGCGAATACAAGAGCCAATGAGCTAAGGGTCTGCAAAATAAATAGCAAAAGTATATCACTGAATTTGAAAGGACAAAAAGATTATGGCATTACATTTTCTGCATGTTTAAGAAAATAATTAAGCACAGGCACCATAATGCTCAATTAGTCATGCAGGTTCAAGGCAGAAAATAATGCTTTGCAATGCAAGAATTGAGACGAAACAAAAGGAAAAATGCTGACAACAAGCGGAGATAACCTTTTCACCACCCGATAAATTTGCAATATTTTTCCAGCTTTTCTTTGGTGGTCTGACACTGAACACAACACCTTCAGAGAAAGGATCCAAAGAATCTACAAGCTCGAGTTCTGCATCACCTCCAAGAGTAATCATCTGCAAATGATAGAAGTGGTTATACATGCTATGATCACAAGTCTAAGGAACACAACTGCTCAAATTTGGTGCCACTACGACTGAGAAAACATTATTTTATTGTTTTCATTCCGTTTCCGCAAAATAATTTAAAAAAATTTCACCTTATTTCTCTTTTCTTATTCAGGAAATAGAGAAATCAGTATTATTATTTTTTGTACAGATATTAAAAAATAAGAAACAAAAAAATTGAGTAATATTACTTAAATTATTTCTAAAAACAACAAATGAAAATATCGAAAATTGAATGGAGAAAAGGGAAAAAAAATATAAACAGAGAAGGAACACAACATAATTTAATAATTAGACTGAGTACCTGTACACAAGTCACTAACATTCTTTTCAAATCATTATTATATAACATATGTATATGTGTGTGTGTATATATATATATATATATATACAAATATTTAACTTGGGATGCACCGCAAAAAGTTTGCTTATTTCCAAATGATTTAATGTTTCATTTCTCAACAACAGCCATCCTTTGACAGCTTTAACTACACAGTTTACCCTAAACATACGAAACGATTAACAGTTACCAAATCACAGCTTTTATCGGGCTATACAATCGATAACTTACAAAAACTAAAAGGAAATTGGGCTTTGAATTTAAAAAGAAAATAGGGAATGGAACACAACAAGTAAAAAAGGCTCAACAGGAATGGTAACTACAAGGATATAAGTTCCTTAGAAGAACGATCTATCTAACATTATAGTGAAACATTCTCCAATGGTTTTAGAAAAAGGAGACTGTAAAAGACTGCATGTTTTAAAAGTGGCAACTTACAAGTGCTGGCATGTCTTCCGAAGGCAACACGAATAATAGATGGCTCACATGGCAGAGTTGAATCATTTCAAGAATAGTGGTCTTTCTTCAATTATATCTACTAATTATATGGTGAATTCATTTCATTACCGCTAGATTCGAACAAATGTACATTGCTGCCACAAACTACCAATTTTGTGATTAATATTTAAATTCTCACTCTTAAGCAAATAACTTACAGGATTGTAATTTATGCCCCAAAAATTGTACATTTATGAGTGGACTCCACACAAGATTAACCACTTAAAATTATTGATAACTTGGCATCCATATGTAAGTCATAAGAAAGGAGACAATCCACAAGTAGTTAAAACATCCATAAAAAAACTGGAGAGAGAAGGACAATTCCATGTACATGCCAAACCAAAAGCGAGCACTCAGAGTGATAAGATTACCAAACCTGATACATTTCCTTTAACTTTAAAGATATGGCATTAAATCCTTCCATAAACTCGTCCAATCTGCCATAACAAAGTCAGCTAACATTTTGTCGCAAAGAAAGAAATAAAATAAATTCAACGATAAAAAACAAAATGCACACCTCTTCTTTCTCCATTCATCATACTGCTTCTTTATGTCATCCCGCTCCTGAGTAACTGAATTAAGTTCTTCAACTCGCTCATTGTATAACGATACCTTCGTTCGATATCTGATAATCATAAAAATTGTGAATCTTTGTTACTACAACATCGGAAAAAGTAAAGATTGTGGGAAACAAATTAAAAACACTCATACTCTGAAATTGAATCAAGATTAGGATTCATCTCCTTCAGTTGTGCTTCAAGCAGAGCGACCATTTCACAGGCTTTTTTAAGGTCACAATCAGCATTAAGATGTTCATCGGCCAATGTAGCCTGTAGCTTTTCTTGATCCACTAAATCAGCCTGTATTCTGCATACCATTTACGATCTTATAAGAACTTCAGAATGATAAACTCTATTCTAAAACAGTAATCCAATAACATACTGTTCGAAATGCTTGTGAATAGCAGTTTGCAACTCATCTAGTCTTTTCTTGTAACCTTTCCCCTTCATTTCCAATTCTTTGTATGCTTTCTTCATGTCTTTTAATTTAAAGTCAGCATCAACCTGAAAATAATGACTGTAATGAGAAAACCCCAAGTTGGTTGCGACGTGAAAAATGAACAAACCAGTACCTCAGATGCACGCAATTCATCCATCATTTTTTTCATCTTATTGTACTCAGATTTTGCTTCCTCCAAGACAATCATATGTTTATCGATCATCTGCACAGTAAAAATACATTAGACATGACCCTACCCGACCAAGATTTATGCATAACTTTAAAAAGGTACATTGCACTATACATTTTTAGTGTATCTCATTTACTAAGGCACAAACTTTACATAATCCAAAACAAGGCTATTAATAACCTCTTGGGTTTTTTTATAATTCTCTTGAACTGCAAATGCTTTCTGCTCTATTTCTTTGAACACTCCGATCAACTTCTCCTTTTGCTCAGTAAGCCGGTCTTTCTCCATCTTTGAATCTTCAATTCCTTTAGTCAATTTTTTTACCATCTTCCTGCCGGTCTCTATTTGGACCTTGTGGCGATTTATTTCTGAACTATTCTTATCAATATCCTAGTAAAAGGGGAGCCATTAGTACATAAACAAGTCCCAATATCAAATATAATCGAAGGTTCTTACAAGATGCTTACAGACTGAATTTTCTGGACCATTGACTTCTGAGATTTTAATTTTTCACCTCCAATATTTTCTAAATTTCTCTGGAGTTCCAAAGCCTGGGAACGACAAATATTAATTAAACTATCAATGTTAAATATAAAGGTAACCTTTACTTTCAACATTCATGCACCTTGAGAAATAAAAATAAATTCAAGACCAGTCAGGCAACCCTCAATTTGTAAAGGATTTAAAAGATGATGAAATTTCGGTCCAACCTTTTCCTTCAATTGTTTAGATCCATTAGTTAGTCTTTCAATCTCCTTTTCTTCTGCACAAACAATTTTCTTGAGCTCTTTCAATCTGTCAAGCTCATCCTCCTGTGGCGTTGATGCTGCCTCAAGGGAATCAAGTTGTTTCTCAATATAACTAAATTGTGAATTTAAACTGTCAACCTGTACAGGCAGGGGGAAAAGTCTCAATGCCTGCATCAACAACTCCAAGAAAATTATAATTTTTACCTTTCTCAGACTCAGAACTAATGCATTACCTCTTTCTGACTTTTAGCTAACTCCATTTCTAAAGCGGCAACAGCTTTTTCTGAGGCCTGGTATCGTTGCACAGCAGCCATAATTCTTTGGCGAATGTCATTCAATTTATCAGCCAACTCAGAGAATTCTTTCTCAGCATTTGCAACACTTTCTACAGACACACTTGTAGCTCGAACAGATGTCCCCATCTTCCCACCACGGGGCTTACCTCCCCCACCGCTCATTGTTCCAGATTTTTCAAAGAGGGCACCATCAAGGGTGACAACTCGACGGAACTCATTGTTTCCACCATATGCTATACGTGTAGCCTACAGGAGTAAGAAAATGTTACTATTTAGCAGCTTAACTCAACTGACGAGAGAAACTGCAAATGCGACAAACCTACAATTTTATATTGCAAGCAAGTGCTGAATAGGTTAAGTCTCATCATCTGATTACTGTGCCTTTGTGTCTTAAACAGACCAGATAATAGGCATTTTATTATAAACATCGAAAGTTCAAAACAAAACCATCCAGAACCATGGACGTTATGATTTTCAAATCTGAAAAATACACTTTTATGATGAATCCTTTATATTTATCATCAGAATGGAGTATCTTCCTAAAAAAGTGCAACTGACCTGTTCAAGATCTTTAGCAACCACAGTGTTTCCAAGTGCCGCATAGAAAGCAAGCTTCATTCTTTCATCTTGAACTTTCACTAAATCAAAAAGGCGTGGAACCCCATCCGGAGTGCTTACTTTTTTTTTCAACATTGGAAGGAGATCAATTTGCTTCTCCTGAATAAGAAACCGTATTCTAATTATATTTATCAAATATCTAGTTGAAGTAATACCAGCACATAAAAAACATTACAGAACCAAACAGATCATCAATCATTGACAAATTATGTTCAATCAAGAGTATTAATTTTAAAGCATTTAAAATAAAGGCTCCAAGGAGTAGACTCCCTCCAAAACCAATATAAAATTGCTGTTGGCAATGTGTTCTTAAAGTAATTTAAAACCATTAAAGACCAACTATGCCGAAAACTCAAGTTGTTAGTTTGAAGTTAATGAATGCTTTCACCATTTCTAGTATAAATCTTTGAAAACAAGAAATAGAAAATTTTTTATCACATTTTTGGAACTATTAGTGAAAAAAAAATAGAAACGGAAAACATTCCCTAATAACAAACGTGCAATTAAAAATTATAGCAGAAACATGCTAGAGCATTAACCCATTCATGATTATACACAAGGATCCAGAAGTAAATGAAGAAATTTAATTATGCCTTTTGAAATATTAAACATTCATTTAGAGACAACAACAAATTGAATAATATAAAAAAATAAAATAGAAAATACCAATATCATGAATGTAGCAACACCAAGATTCTCCCTACGAAGTAACTCGACACATGCTTGAGCTGCATTTGTTGTTTCCACCACAATATAATCGAGTCCAGCACATGCTGTTGATATCGCAACATCATATTTTGCTGCAATAATTTATAAGAAGTTAACCTAATGACAATCATTGATTACATACAAAGCAGAGTGTCACAAGTTAAAGATAAACTTAAAAGTTTTAAACTAATGTAATATCAACCTAGGAGCAAAACAAGTGTACTAAAAAATTTGGATTATGTTAACTATAAAAATAAACTCAGAAGAAATATTACATCCTTGATTCCATGAAGAAAAAATTACTACTGTATCGTACGAAGAAAATCAGGATTCTGTTAACTATTTACAGAAACTCAAGAAATCACAGATCCCTTTTTCCATGATGTATAAATGATCACTGTATACTAAATACTAAGTTTGCAGTTAATTAATTGCTGCTTGATAGCTATGATCAAGATCATAAATAAATATAATCATTCTCCGAAGACTGGAAAGAATGCTGCTGAAAACATGAGACACGAAATATGTTTGGTATTGACTCTAAGGTTTGCATTTGGAATGTTGAATATTAATTACAGATATATTATCAATATATTCTATTAATTTACGTTGGATATCATAACATGCTTATTAAATATGATTTTTGAGGTAGGATTTTAAGTTTTAGATATGAGATTGGTCCCCATTAGGAGTTTACTTACTCTCAAACCTAGCTTTTAACCAGTAGTTCAAAATTTCTTAAGCCAAGCCTACCAAACCTATTTATTTTCATCATATAGAATAAGATATGTTTGTTTTTAAACGTTTCCTACTGCTAAATTTGAACATAAATTTTAATCTTAGATACAAACATGAGAGCATCCAAAACCACATTTTCTAACAATTTTTGCAGCATTCAAGTGGTATAATTTGGAAAGCATGGATCTTCATGAAGCTAAAAATGCTATTGGAAAACCTCACCATCAATAGCACCTAAATCACCCATGCGGCCATAAATTCCTTCAATTTGTTTTGTTTTCTTAGCTTTCAGGATTGCTTTTAGAACTGATCCCTGACTCTTCTCCGAATCTAGAACAGACTTCAATTCAGCAACCTTCTGTCTAGCACTTTGTTCAAGAGGAATCAGTTCATCTTGCTCTTTGATACATTCCTTTAAAAAGAGAAACCATATCACCACAAACCTCAAAAGGAAATGTTAAAGAAATAGAATTGTGAATAAGAAAAATTGCTAACTTCTTCAATTTTGTGAGCTTCTAAAGCTTCGCACTTGCTCTTTTCTATATCACTCTTGATCTGAGAAAGGCTGGAAGTTTTTGATTTAATTGTTTCTGATATGTTTTTCATCTGCTTTTGAGCATCTTTAAAAGCTTGAGAAGCCTCTTCATGCTGCCAATTAAATCAAGAATTTTCTTTCATTAAACATCCACCTAATGGAAAATATAAAGGGATCCCGCTTCACACATGTACCATAATTCACTATAAATGAATAAGTGCATCCTCCATAATCCTGAGCATGCATCCATGTCAGAAAGAGCCCTTTTATTTAAAGTGAAGAGGAAGCATAAGCTTCTAAATCGAAATGGCTACTGAACAAGTTCACAAGCATGAAAAAAAAAATACGTTCATAGGAGGACAAACAATTAATTTGTGTCCATGTTCAGTTTCTTATGTTATATCAAAGAGTGTGTTGGATGCAAATTGAAGGACAGCAAATGTAGAACACCATATACAAATAACTACACCACAATACAATATACAACTTTGTTTAGTCTGTTAATTGGTAGTTGATGCACAACACAAACAATTTTGTGAAATGGAGTATGTAATGCCTAAATTCTTAGTCAGAAGAACAATGCAAAATGCATTATTCAATCGCAACAACAACAGTAGTAGCGACAAAAGCTGTGGCAGTGACAGACAGTAACAGGCACGAAAGCAGTGCCAAGGTCAATGGTTATTGCTGTGATGGCAATGATTGGGGGAGTAGTTACAGTTTTGACATGGTGGTAGATGGTTAAGATACTGAGGGAGTACAGGAGAAGGTAGAGTATGTTGACTGTTTTCTTTACAATAACATCATAAGAGAAAATGTTGCTCTTTAGTTTACTATGTCATAAACTTCCCTATTTTTGTCCTGTTCTTCGTCCCTTTTCATGTTGTTCCATGAACTCTTTCAAAATCAAACAAAGAACAATAACTTTTGAGCTGTCCAGTACTTCACCTTTTAGCAAATCAGAAAGACCCTTCAAAGTATATGGTAGTAGAAAATTTAATGAAAATGATAGAAGGTTAGAGAGTATCTTTCTATAATTATCATAAATAATTAATGTAACATATATGTATTTACTTTGACTTATTTTGAAAATGTATAGAAATTTTTAAGAGCAAAGATAAATTACTATCTTTAAAGCTGAGACTGGGAGCAATAGCACTTAAAACTAAGAGAAGTCATTCTCACCTTTTCATTTAAAAGCTTATTCTCTGTACACGCAACTTCAAGTTTTCCCTTGTGCTCAATCAAATCTTTTTCCCAAGGTTCAAGCTCAGCACGAACTTTAGCAAGCTCAGAGCGGTATGTCTCAGTTTCAACTGCTTTCCAGTCAATGGCGGGGTCACAAAAGATTAAAAAAAATAAAATATATATACACGACAAAGTAGCTAAAAACCCTCTATTCCACATAGGATATCAGTTCTATTACTTATAACAAATATTGACCAGCCTCCACCACCAAAAACACTGAAAATCAGCATGATGAATTGCAAACAATGTTAGAAATAATTTAGACCTTGAGGGATAACTATATGCAGTTGTCTCCAACAAAAAGTAGCAGAGTATATTTTGAAATCTACATATGTCAATACAATATGTGTATATGCTTACTGTAATGGTGTTTCTTAATCGGAAGCAGCAGAAAGCTATCTGTTAAGTATTAGAATAAGGAACCTAACTGAATTAAGCATTTTAATGTTAAAAAGGAAAATAAAATGTAGCAACTTGCAAGGAGTATGCTTAAGAATCAAAAAGGTGTTAGAGAGGTTTTGACTAAAGTATAATTATTGGAGATTCTTCACCGCTTCAGCAAAGCAAATTTAATTAAAAGCACCTTCCAATATATTGGAAATAAATTAATAAAAAGGAAAAGAGTCCCACCTTTGGAACTCTCTGTGATTTCTTCCAAGACCTTCTCCTCATCAAGCAACAACTTTTGCAGTTTTGGGACATTGTCCTCAAGTTTTGGTATCAAAGCAGCTGATTCCTCACCCTCTTTTATAAGGGCTTCAATTTTGGATGAATCCTGACATAGAAAGTAGAAACAAAGGATAAGATTTCTCGTGAACACATAGTTTCAGTTGCAATAAACTATGACTTCCCTCTACCTTTTCTATTTTATCCTCTAGCTTTTTTATCTTCTGACCCACGTGCTTAAAATCCTCCCGAAACTTAACATCCTGCCTCTCAAACTCCTTGAACTCTTCCTTGCACTTCCTCATATCATTGTCTAACTCCTGAATATAAAAGAAGCTAATAATGATTAGATTACCACCTCAAAAGCTTATTATTAAGAATAAAATGCACAGCAATATAATCATGAAAACTGATTCAATTACAAAACCCATGTTATCCAAACCTCTTGCTTTTTCATATAGTTGTTGTGCGTAGTTTCAAGCTCTTTGAGAGTTTGTTTACTTTCTTCGATTTTATGCCTGGAATAATATATCACCGAGTCCTTCATGAGACATAATACAAATTCAACAAATAAAGAAACAATTAAATTACGCTATGTAATTCAAATTTACCTTTCTGCCTTGAAATTTTCTTCTAGAGTGGCAACATTTCCTTGTAAATCATCCATTTTTTCACTTGTATCATCAAGGGCCAACTTTGTAGCTTTCTCTTGCCATTTCAACAGAGACAACTCCTTCAACATGTATGCCTCTGCTTCATTCTTCACATCCTGCACCAAAAGAATGTTAGGTGTTGGACAAATATCAAATGCTACATAAAGCCACAAATTTACATGCCTCCAAGCCGTCTTTTTCTTTCTCTGCTAGCTTAACCATTTGTACCACCCCAGATCTTTTATCATTCAGGGATTCTAACCTAAAACATCAACAACATTGTTTCAAAATTTAGAAATTCTAAAATAGAAATCATAGTAATAACTTCAAAAATGAGCTCAAAAAAATGTAAAATATAAAGATGAAAATGGGGAAGAATAATAAAAGGGCAATTTAAATTGTAAAATAAGAGTGTATTCAGATTAGATAATTTCCAAAACAACCTTATACGAAAGCTTCCTAAGAAAGTGTTAAACAAATATAAAATAATCAAAGCTGGGAAGAATTATTATGTTTTTTCAAAAGCCTTCTGAATATGGTTTTGATTACATTAGAAGCTATTTTCAAAACAAATATATTGATTAAAAATACAAAATACTTAATCAAATTAAAAAAAAAAAAAAAAAAGACCACTGATGCAAACAAAAGCAAATAATTTCATAATGTTGATTGAGAAAGTTGCATGGCCTGCTTCTCTCAGAACTGAAATGGAAAGAGTGCTAACAGTTTATGTGATTCGTCAATCTTTTCCACATATTTGTTGGTTCCAATTATATCCTCCAGGTATTCTAGAAAACCTTCATCATGAGGCCCTTGGGCTTTTGGTTTCATAAGTGAAATCTGCTCAACTTCACCCTGATAAGAAACAGATCAAACATCAAAAGAGGAGGATAGAAACACTTCAAGAAAAACTTGAAATCACCATATAACAAATAACAAACCTGAAGAATTAGAAACCTGTTATTGTCAAGGTCAACACCTTTCCCTTTTAGTTTCTTAGTAACTTCCGTAAAGTTACTCGTGCGATCATTAATATAATACTTAGAAGAGTTGTCCCGGAAAGCCACCCTGGTAATCACAAAATCACTTCCCGGAACAGCCTCATATCTTCCATCTTCCTGCAACCGTTAATACTTTTATTTTTTTCTTTTCTTTAAGAAAATAAGGAAATGGGTCATTTCATTAAATAAAACCATAAGTCTGAAAACCCTTTAGTCACTGAGGCATAAAGATCAACTTAAAAAAAAAAAAAAAAAAAGCTCATAACAGGGGAAAAAAAGGAAAGTACGAAAAGGAAAAAAAACCAATCAAAACCTAGCCACGATATGGAACTCTTTTGTATCATTGTTGGTGGCTTTAGTTTGTTTTTGATTTCCAGTTTCAGATTCACTTTGAAAATTCTAGAGGAATCAAAGCAAAAAAGGATAGCATTTTTGTAATTATTTGTTATAAACATATAAACAAAACATAAATAAATAAAAGCCCACACTTTGCAGTTTTACAAAAGAAATAGCATGATTCAACATCAAATTGACAAGCTCTATTTCTCAACTTTTCAAGGAGGCATTTTTCAGTCACAATTAATAAATTCTCGAAAGCAAGAAACAAAGCTAAACAGAATATGTCATTTTCAACTAGGTGAGATCTGCTGCATGGATCAAACCACACTTTTCAACTCAGTTAAATATCAGATGTTCGGAAATATTAATATTATTATATCACATTTTCAGAGATAAAAAGCATATCATTTTTGCTATTAATATCACTATAAACATATCTTCAATCGCACAAGGTTAATAAGAAGAAGAAAAATCTACCAAATCCACGATTTCTTGAAAATGAACAGAAACCCCCGCACTCTCCAAATTCTGGTGATTGGTAGAATTGTGTATCAGCTCCGAAACTTTGTTCAGCCGCATCTACAAGCACCAAACCAGTTTCCATATAAAAAAAAAAAAAGCATAAGAACACTAAAAAAGATCGAGAGAGAAAGAAAGAGCATTCCAATTCCAAAACTCGTGAGTTTCTTAAACATTCTTTGAACCCACCTGCTTTGCTCGCTTACCAAACACAAAAAGCATCGCGTCGATGACATTGCTCTTTCCGCTTCCGTTAGGTCCCACAACTGCAGAGAAACTCTGAAATCGAAGCAATGCAAAAGTTCGCAAATTGAACCCAAGTAATTCAAAAGGTCAATTGTTCGCAAGTGATAACGAAGCAGATCAAAGTATGCAAGTGAGACCAAAGCAATTAAAAAATTCATAAGTAAAATTAAAGCAATTAAAAGTTTGTAAGTGAAACCGGAGCAATTCAAAAGTTCGGAGGTGAGACCAAAGAGATTTGAAGTTCGTAAGTGAAATTGAAGCAATTCAAAAGTTTCGCAAGTGAAACCGGAGCAAATCAAAATAAGCAGAAAAACACTAAAAAATATCGCCAGAGAAAGAAAGAGTATTCCAATTCTAAAACTCGTGAGTTTCTTGAACATTCTGTAAACACACCAATTCAAAAATTCGCAAGTTTGAAACAATCAAAATATTGCAAGCGAAACCAAAGCAACTCGAAGTTTGAAAGTGAAAGCGAAGGAGAAGAAAAGGAAGATTGAAGAGAGAGAGCGAGAAACCCTAACCTTGTGAAAAGGACCGACGCGCTGTTCGCCGGCGTAGGACTTGAAGTTGCGCATGATCATTTCCTTTATAAAGAGCCTGGGACGCGCCGAGCGGTGGCGCGTGGCTGAGTCGGGCGCTGACTCGGCGTGCGGGTCCATCGGCGCGGGCGAGAGGAGTCGGAGGTGAAAGGGTTGGAAGTTGTAGATGCGAGAGAGGGAAGATGGGACTTTGAAAATCAAAGAAAAGAGAAAGGGGCTTTGGCGGGAATTGAAACTCGCAATCGCCAATAACAAAAAAATAATAGAAACTATCGTAGGTTAATTTATTTAACCTACGATGTCATGAGTTTTGGTCACACAATACACTCTGGGGGTTTTATAAGTTTTTTTGAAAAGAAATATAATTTTTAAAAAATAAAAGTAACATTTATTTTATTAAAATATATATTTCTTACAAATTATATTTTAAATTGTTATGTCTAATAATTATAATTGTTTTATCATTCTGATATACATAAGATTATCAATTAATCATCTTTGTCGATTATATATTTGAATACAAAATCAAGATTGATATATTTTTTGCTTCCAAACATTTATAATCAATACAAAAATCTTAATATTTTATATGCAATACATAAATCTTGATATTCTTGTTGTTTTTCCATTTCCCTCTTCTATTTTGCATTCTACACTATGTTTAGGACTAATTAAACTCCTTTCTTTTTTGTATTAGATGTAAATACTCAGTCTTGTGTATTTCTTTTGATTAATAGATTTATGTTTTTGTGTATTTATTTTTTTTAATTTAATTATCTTTATGATCTGATCAATCATGAATGAGTATTAGAAAATTGATTTTGCATTTATGTGAATACTTAAAAGTAGGTTATTTTCTTGGGATAAAAGTAATTGATCTTATCATCTAAGATTCTCAATACTTAAAACAAGACCTCTGTTTAAATTAGTAAGGAAATGGGATTCATATAGAGATCTTACTTGATTGTGTAATTATATTTATTGCATACCAATTATTTGTTTAAAATTCATTACTTCAATAAATAAAATTTATTTTCCATGAATTAATGATAAAGATTAGAAAGAGCAAGAAAACAAGAAAGTGTCTAAGCAAGAGGCATAAACTTTATAATCCACTCCTTTAGAACAATTTAAAGAGGAGCAAAAGAGATAGAAGTATTTTTAAAAAGAAGGGGAAAATAAGAACAAATATGCTATTTTTAATGAAGGAAACAAAAGTGGAGTGTATATAGTAGGAAGTGGGTGTGCGAATAGCAGGAGTGAAAGACATTCATTGTATTCAAAAACCAAACGGGTCCAGAGTGTTGAAAGCCCAGGAGAAACACAAATCAACCCAATTAGTAATTATACATTAATGTATCTACTTAAACAATGTAATTATCCCAATCAATTAATTTTAAGGTTATATTTTTTTTCTATATTTTCTCAAAAATAATTTTTAGTCTTTATATTTTTAGATATATTAATTAAATCCTACAATTAAAAAAAAATTATTTTAGTCTTTTTTATATCTAAATTTAATATTTAATATTATGTTTCACTTAATAAAATTGATAAAAAATTAAAATTATTTTTAAAAATTGGAGAACTTAATTGATCTAACTAAAAATATAAGGATAAAATTATTTTTTTAAATAAATAAAAATAATATATTTAACCTTTATTTTTTAAATCTTTCTTGTTTAATATAAATTTAATTAATTATTCACTTACATGAAGCTAAATTTTTTATCAACTAAAATTTTAATTATTAATATTTTAGAATTTTATTTTAATTTATTTTCCTGAACGAATACAATTCTTAAAATTACTAATGAATATAATAACAAAAAAATAAAATACTAAATTTGCAAACAAAGAAAATTAAAAATAAAAAGGACGTTACACTGCTTACACATTAAGACCAAACGATATTGGCTCAAGTTAAAGTTACTTACAGCATTTCTAATAAGAGATATTTAATAAAGTATTTGAATAAATTATAAATTATCTGAAATAGTTTATTATTGAAGGAATCTTGTTTCATAAATGTTATTATATATTATGGTTGAATTAAAATTAAAAAATATAAAATAATAAGTTGTTAAGAATTAAAATAGTTTTTGAAGTAGTAAGAATTAAAATAAAAGAAAAAGAGGAAAAAAAATTGCTTATGTAATGTGAAGAAATCTAGATGATTGCTTGGATACCATAAGTTAAGAACAGTAGAAAGAAAGAGAGGAAAAGAGATATTTTTGAACAAGGTTCATCTCTGTAATTATTGATGTTCGGTACCAAATGTCTGCCACTTTTTTATAGTTTGATTCCAGAAACTCAAAACACCATCTTTAATCTTACCAAGTTTTCTTATCATGGCTGCAATATCATGTTCCTATGCATTCTCCTATGATGTGTTCCTCAGCTTTAGAGGCTCAGACACACGCCATGGTTTTGTTGGGAATCTCTACAAAGCTCTTCATGACAAGGGAATCCACACTTTCATTGATGATGAGAAGCTTCAGAGAGGAGAGGAAATAACACCTACACTTATGAAGGCAATTGAAGAGTCTAGGATTGCCATCACTGTGCTCTCCCACAACTATGCTTCTTCATCATTTTGTTTAGATGAACTTGTTAATATCATTGGTTGTGCTAAGAAGAAAGGTTTGTTTGTTTTGCCTGTTTTTTATAACTTAGATCCTTCTGATGTGAGACACCAGAAAGGTAGTTATGGAGAACAATTGAGAAGGCATGAGGAAAGGTTCAAAGCTAAGAAGGAGAGTTTCAACCATAACATGGAGAGGTTGGAGAAATGGAAGACGGCTTTGCAACAAGTGGCTAACTTGTCTGGCTATCATTTCAGACAAGGGTACCCCACGTTACCAATCTGTTTACTCATAATTTTTGTTTGATTAAGTTTCACTTGTCTAATGATTTAGTCTTAAAATTTTAAGAGAAAATAAATGTTTGTTATCCTTGACATCGTACTATCAAGACACGGATATGAGAGTTTTAATTTGAGTTTAATTTATATGTATGGTCAGTGTAAAAAAATTGACGATATCATCCTGCCAGAAATCATCTTAGTATGATTTATACAGTAGTTATTATAGAAGTCAACAAATGTTTGGGATTGAATGATAGTGAAAAACTCTTTACGCTATTAGTGCATAAACTATTTCCTCTTTAATCCAACTTCCTTAAAACCTTTTTGTTTGAAACAGATATGAATATGAATATGAGTTTATTGGGAGAATTGTTGAGTTGGTCTCTAGCAAGATTAATCGTGATCCTTTACATGTTGCGGATTACCCGGTTGGACTAGAATCACAAATGCTAGAAGTAATGAAGCTTTTGGATGTTGGAACTGATGATGGTGTCCACATGATCGGGATCCATGGAATAGGTGGGATAGGAAAAACAACACTTGCTCTAGCAATTTATAATTTGGTTGCTAACCATTTTGATGGTTTGTGTTTTCTTGAAAACGTGAGAGAAAACTCAGACAAACATGGGTTACAACATCTCCAAAGCATCCTTCTTTCTGAGTTGGTTAAAGAAAAGAGAATAAACATAGTAAGTGTGCAACAAGGAATTTCAATGATACAACATAGGCTTCAACGAAAGAAGGTTCTATTGGTAGTAGATGATGTTGACAAGCATGAGCAATTGCAGGCTATTGTTGGAAGATCTGATTGGTTTGGTTCCGGCAGCAGAATCATCATAACGACTCGAGATGAACAACTGCTAGCATCTCATGAGGTTAAAAGAACCTATGAGGTGAAGGAGTTGAACAAGAATGATGCTCTTCATTTGCTTACATGGAAAGCTTTTAGAACTGAAGAAGTTGATCCAAGTTATGAAGAGGTCTTGAATCAAGTGGTAGCTTATGCTTCTGGCCTTCCATTGGCTTTGGAAGTAATAGGTTCCAACTTGTTTGGAAAAAGTATAGAAGAATGGAAATCTGCTATCAAACAATATGAAAGAATTCCTAATAACCATATCCTTAAGATACTTAAAGTAAGCTTTGATGCCTTGGAGGAAGAAGAGAAGAGTGTTTTTCTTGACATTGCTTGTTGCTTCAAAGGATATGAATTGGAAGAGGTCCAAGATATACTTCATGCTCATTATGGAGATTGCGTGAGATATCATATTGGAGTGCTGGTTGATAAATCTCTCTTAAAGCTTAGTCTGCATGGTACGATGGTGACAATGCATGACTTGGTAGAGGACATGGGTAAAGAAATTGTACGAAAGGAGTCACCAAAAGAGCCAGGGAAGCGAAGCAGATTATGGTTCCATGAAGATATAATTCAAGTTTTAGAAGACAACACTGTGAGTGAGACTCGTGATTGTTTTGGACTCTTTATTTATCTATTCTGACAATTATATGCTCATGTCATAGTTGTTTGTTTTTCCTTTACAACATGCAAGTTTCTCTGAATGCATGCATTGATGTCTTACATATATACGAATAAGTTCGATTTCCTTGCACTGACAAGTAAAAACTTTTTCACTCGAAACTAATAAAATATCATTTTGTATGTATATATCATAAAAGTCTACAAACATTATCATATTTACAGTTTCAATCTATTCTGATTAAATTCTCGGTGGTTGATACGTGCCTTTTGCATTAACAGGGAACTAATGAAATTGAAATTATACGTCTGGATTTCCCCTTACTTGACAACGAAGAAATAGTAGAATGGAACAGAAAGGCCTTCAAGAAGATGAGAAACCTCAAAACAATAATTATTAAAAATGGTAATTTTTCCAAAGGTCCCAAATATCTTCCAAATAGTCTAAGAGTATTAGAATGGTGGAGATATCCTTCACATCATTTACCATCAGATTTTCATTCAAAGAAACTTGCCATGTGCAAGTTACCTCAGAGTTGCTTTACATCACTTGAGTTGGTGGGCTTATTGAAGGCAAGTTTAACGAGTTCACTTTTCTCATCATGTGAATTCATGAATTCACATTAAGATTGTTCATCTGATTCTCCTTTCTTGTTTTGCAGAAGTTTGTGAGTATGAGATTTTTAAATTTGGACAAGAGCAAATGTTTAACACAGATACCTGATGTATCTGATCTCCCAAATTTAGAAAAAATTTCATTTGAACATTGTCAGAATTTAACTACAATTCACAATTCCATTGGATTTTTATGTAAACTTGAAATATTGAGTGCTTTTGGTTGCACCAAGCTTGTAAGTTTTCCACCCATCAAGTTGACCTCTCTTAAAAAGCTCAATCTCTCACGTTGTTATAGTCTTGAGAGTTTTCCGGAAATATTAGGAAAGATGGAAAACATAAGGGAACTGCAGTTGGAGTACACTGCCATAAAAGAATTTCCATCTTCTTTTCAAAATCTTAATCGGCTTCAAGAGTTACAACTGTCCCACTGTGGAGTTGTTCGGTTACCAAGTAGCATTTGCATGATGCCAGAACTGACTGATCTTATTGGTTGGAAATGGAAAGGGTGGCAATGGCTAAAACAGGAAGAGGATGAAGAAAAAGAGGGATCATCAATAGTATCTTCAAATGTCGAATGGCTTTGGGCCTCAGAATGCAACCTGTGTGATGATTTCTTTTCAATCGGTTTCATGCGGTTTGCTCATGTGAAAGACTTAGACCTATCGAAGAATAATTTCACAATCCTTCCTGAATGCATCAAAGAGTTTCAATTTTTAAGGAAGCTTAATGTGAATGATTGCAAGCTTCTTCAGGAAATTAGAGGGATTCCATCAAGCTTGAAACATTTCTTAGCATCAAATTGTAAATCCTTGACTTCCTCAAGTACAAGCATGTTCCTAAATCAGGTTTTGTCTTGTTTTTAACGTACTTGATTTAGTAACATATAGTGCACTTAATGTTGGAAAACTTATGAGGTCTTTGTGACTAACAGGAACTACATGAGGCTGGAAAAACTCAGTATTATTTACCAGGAGAAAGGGTTCCAGAATGGTTTGATCACCGAAGCAAGGGACCTTCAATTTCTTTCTGGTTTCGTAATAAGTTCCCTGACAAGGTTCTTTGTCTTGTTATTGGACCTATGGATAATGACTCTGGAATGTTTAGGCCAATGGTGATCATTAATGGCAATAAATGTTTCCTTGGTAGTGGCTATTTCATAATGGGAATGGATCATACAAATATTTTTGATCTTCAAACGATAGAATTTGAAGATAATTTATACGGATTGTCTTTAGAAAATGAATGGAACCATGCAGAGGTTACATATGTAGGTTTGGAGGAGACATCAATCCTTAAAGAAAGTGGAATCCATGTTTTCGAAGAAGAAAGTAGCATGGAGGATACTTTGTTTTCAGATCCTTATGGCAAGAGAAAATTAGAAGATGATCTCAATAGTTTCGAATCACAAAACCAACAGTTGCTAAAAAAGCATAGGTTTGTGGACATGGAAGTTTCTTAGACACAATATATGCAACAAAAACAGTGTATAGTTTTAGGGTCTCGTGATTTGAGTTGGGCATGTAGCTATTTTCATTTTTTTTCCTACTCAAGCAGAGCAGTCATTGTATGATAATGTGAAATTGGATTCATATTCAATGGATCTTAGTTTTTCTATAATACAGTGTTACAGTCTGTACTCATTCTGTCCTCTACTAAAAGATGACATATTTATTGAACTTCCAATAGTTCTGGGGAAGGATTTGTAAATATTTCAGTTAATAGATCTTCAGTTCAAACTTTTTCACTTTTTCATGTTTTACAATTATCTTCTATGTGTTAAGCATGGTAATAATATATGCTAGCCATTTTTCATTCAATAAAGTAAAAAGAAAAAATTATAGCAAAGCATGAGAAGTTCCACTGATGACAGCAACAGTATTAGACACTTCATTTAAAAGCAAAAAATGACATTGCAAGTGGTATTTGGAGGAGCCCCACACATTACTGAGACCAAAAAAAGCAAAAAGGCATCTTCAAAACAACAAAGTATTTCCGAGACCAAAATGAACATGTATTTGGTTTAGGAAAAATCTCATATGTTGTTTAATAAATACTTTTTAGTATCATTTTTCAATTAGAATCAAAGTTTCAGTTCAGTATCTAAGACAGATTTTCCATGAAAGTTGATGTAGATTACTGAAGTGAAACTCTACTAAAAAGACCTATAAAATGACATTTAAAATTGTATCCTTTGAATAATTTAGACATATTAGGGAGCTAGGACATTATATTGTAGGGAACTAAAGCTTATAACTTTGTTAATTTGATGGAAGAAGAAGAGCTTAAGGGCATTTGGGGCCTCCTCTCTTGGTCTTCCAGTTGTTGTAGCAAGGGCACACTGCTTTGTTCCCATAATACCCCGGAGGCACACACAGGCACTTCATACAACACTTCTGACAGAAAAACATGCAGGGTTTGTGATACTGTGTCCTGCTACACCTCCTTGTGCATTGTGATGGGCATTCTGGTCATTTCACACCCCAAAAGAAACAAAATAAGTTTCATTAAAAAGGTTTAAGTGAATTGAATCTACTAAAATCAGCATAACTACTAAAAATAAACATTTATGAGGTAAGTTTATCTAAAATGCAGATAAGATTTACTTATTAAAATAAACAGAAAACATTATCCAACCTCAATACAATTTAGATACGTTATTACAGGTATTGTTAATATTGTTCTTCAATCAAAGTTAAAATTTCATTTGCTGATACTATGTGATAAAACTTAACATGATTCTTTATAACACATATTATAAAGAGAAAACTCCAATTCAAATTTCAGAACAACAATACCAGTTATACTTCTTAAATAATACTGTATCTTAGCATTTATTTTTTCATCTACTGACAATTCTTATGCAGACTTTGCAAATTGAATTCAATTTTTTGTGAAATATGAATGCGTTTCTCACTGATTGGATCAATTTTTGATGGTAAAAGATCAAATTAATTCAAACAAAGTTAAAGTCAAAGGCTCAGATCAAAAGATAGCAAGATGCACTTTTCATGGCAAAATATTTAACTATAGTCAAAGTAAAAAAGACCAAGTTTGGAAATAGTGTCTGTTGAAAAAGAACAGAAGATGCTTAATATTGTTTTTTCATTTACACAGTTACCAATTCGTGTTAAGTAGTAATAATAATTTTAATGGTTAAGTATAGTTACGATGTGTAATTAAATTAATCTATGTTGAAACTTATGTCACCATATAACTTCCATAAGTTGAAACTTCATATTAAATTGTTCTCTCGTTGAATTTGGAGTTTCATATATTTAATAAAATATAATTTTTAAAATAAAACTTTAAGTTCAATTAAATAACAGCATTTTACAGTCAAAATGACAGATAAAATTAGCATTTCTTAAACTATATGGAGATCTAAGCCAAGAAATAACGTAAATCTGACTCTTCCTTTTAAAAAACTCATCAATAAATATCAATGAATACATAAGACATCATATAAAAATCATTTATAACTGGTTATGCAATAACTTTTACATTGGTAATGCATTCTTTTGTTCAAAGTTGGATCAAGTAGTTTTGCCATGAATGACAAGGAGAAGAAAAGAAAGAACAATGAAGAGAAGGAATTGTGGAAAGAACTTCACTTACGGTAGCTCTTGAGACTGCCAGGTCCAAATTTGCTCTGATAAACACACAAGAGTTTTATGCAAAGCACAAGTTAGCAACACAGAATTATTATTCACCCTTCTCAAAGTCAAGATCCAAATCAGAACTCACAAAAAAGAAGGAACAAGAAAACATGTTACATACCTTGTCAGTGTAGTGGTGGCCTCCTTTTCCATGAGATGCCACAACCTTCAAAACCAAACCAAGAAAAATATGACAAAGAACCTTCCAAAACCTCAACAAAGTTGAACCATTTTAATCAAAAGTGTGTGTGTAGTATGTGTTAAGACCAACCATTGTTTGAAGCATGGAAATGGCAATGAGGGCAATGATCAAAGCAGAAAGTAACTTTGCAGCCACAGCCATTGTTGGAAGCAACACAGTTACACAAATAAATAAGAAACCCCTTCAAGTACTGTGTAAGTTGAAGCACCAAAAAGAAGACGAAGGTATGAAAGAGAGAGAAGAATGAGAAGAGGGTGGTGACAGAAAGAGATCAATGAGGGGGCATTTATAGAAGAAGGTTGACGGAGTTTCAATGGCCACCTTAATTAGCAGCAAAATTTATTATGGTGTGTGAATTCTGGCAGAGAGTTTTACGTGACACCAAGAATGACACAGTGTGTCAGCATTGATGATGTTGTTATTAAAAATGTTATGGGGGCATGTTAACTACTGTTACTTCAATTTCATAATTATATGATTCTTTTTTACAAATATAGTATTATTCTTACTAAATCAGAGAGAAAGTAAGAAATAGAAAAAAAATTAAGAATAAATTATATTTAGTAGTGTTATTTTGAACATGGAATAAACCAAATTGAAAA
The DNA here is from genome assembly GCA_016859785.1 of Macrotyloma uniflorum. NCBI lineage: Eukaryota > Viridiplantae > Streptophyta > Magnoliopsida > Fabales > Fabaceae > Macrotyloma > Macrotyloma uniflorum. Next base: position 1,607,858 of record BDMB01000009.1, on the reverse strand, counting down.
GTAATATTTACTTTATATATTTATAAGAATATTAGTTTTTTTTTTAATGGATCCCAATGAAAAAATCTCTTTTGATTTCTTAATGGGTACTCATAAAACATTTATTGGCAATTGTGTGTGGTTATGAAGACGGTGATTTATGAGATTTGATCGTACGGTCCAGAATACGAGTTAGTTTCTTCTTAAATGTGTGAAGTTACTTTTTATTTAGTGTTGCAGAGAATTGCAAATTGCTTGTTCCATTGAAATAAAATACTACCAAGTGGGAACAAAAAAACAAAAGAGGTTGTGTGTGGGAAGCACAATTCCAAAAAATAATTTATTATTTTGATACCAATTAAAAGATAAAAATCACACTAAATCTGAATATTACCCATTGATATAAATATATATAGTTGAAAAATAAATCAAATTAACAAAATTGGAAAATATTCTTCAATGTTTAATTTTAAAACTTTTCACTTTGAAGTAGTTTTAAATAATAAAAAAATGAAAATGCTCAATGTATGGCCCACACCATTTATGGTAGATCTTACCCACCCTTCCAAATTATGCACCATATTCTATTTGCTACCATTTTGATGTGAAAGAGAACATTTTTTTAATATTATTTTTATTAAATTATTATCATATATATGAGAAAAAAAATATTATTAAATAATAATAAATATCATATAAGTATCAAACCAAATAAAAATTTCTATTATGATTCTAACACACATATATATATATATATATATAATAGATAAATAAATATAAATTTTATAATAAGTTTACATTGTTAATAAACAAATTTTAAAATAAATATAGATTTATTTGAAAAATAATTTATTTAAAAAAAAATCTTACCATAACTAAATTTAAAAACTTATAATATTATTGAATGTAGTAATTATATAATACGAGTAAACTTGATTACTTGCAGTATTAAATATTATATTTATTATATAATGCATAGCGAAAATTATTAAGAATAAAAGTTAAAAATATCATGAACTAATATTAAAATATCACTTTAACAAATATTATTACTTTCAAAATGATAGTGAAGTTCTAAATCATGAACTAAAACCTAATTCCAAATAATTTTCTAAATTTATGTTTTATCATATTAAATCTCCAAAACTCACTTACAACTACATGTTTCTCAATTAAAATTAGTTAAAACCTTCTAATATAATATACAGTTTAGATTTATGTTAATTTCTTTTATCTTGGATATCTTATTTTTCAAAGAATGACAAAATAGGATAAATAAATGATATTAAGAAATTGTCTATATTATTCTAAAAAAATAAATTTAATAAATAAATATGCTATTAAAATTTGAAAAATCTAAAAAATAGAAAAAAAATTCAAAACTCTAAAAAGATATTTTTATTTTATTTTAAAGATATAATATTAGAAAAATGATGAAAAAGAATCTTTAATTTTTGTATTTATAAATTTAAAAATTTAATTAACACTAAAATTTTATTTGACATAAAAAAAAGAGTTTTTAGAAACATTTTTTTAATACCATCAATGTTCCACACAAAATTTATAAATTAAATTTTTTAATCCTATTATTTTAATATCGTAATAAATAATAAAATATCCTATAAATTGCATAAATTTTATTTTATTGATTTTTAATTAATTTATTTGTACCTAATAAAGTTCAACTTACTATAATATATACATTAAATAAAAATAAATTATATTTCTTTTTGTAAAAGTTAATTTTGTGAAATAAAGTTAAACACAGGGGACAGATGAGGGTAAGAAAGGGATAATGAAATAATAACATGTTGTCAGTGAACACGTGCGAGGACAGAGCAGAACACGATAGTCAAAGTAGCGCTTTTTTAACAAAAGTACACGGTGTGCGTTCTGTACACCATTTGCGGGATTTTCATTTTTGAGTTACTGTTTTTTCTGTATAACTAAAATGTGATGCAATTATAAGAGTTTATTTATAATTTATTTAAATTTATTTTAGGATATATAGTAAAAAAAAAATATTCAAAATATTTTATTAGAATAATGTATATATATATAGTCAACCCAATAATATCATTTATGTTGTATTGAGTTTATTTGTGTGTTCTTCTTTTATCACTCAACGATCAATTACATAAAACATTACAAGGTACGAGTTTTATGGTATGTACTTACACGTATAATTAATTTGATACGAGCTGAATAAGACTAAGGTAATGTTAACTAAGAGATATAAAATAAGAAGTATTGAGAAAGTGAGATTAAAATTAGATATCTCAAATTTTAGTGAGATCTTATATTTATAATGAATAATCATAATAAATTATTTAGATAATAAATTATTTAAATAAATCGTAACTGATACTAAAATTTTTGGAATATTATTAAATACCGAGATTTTTGAGATATTATTATTAATAATGAGAAATCATAATCAACATTAAAATTCTCGAAATTCTAATAATAATAGAAAATTATAATCGATAAAAAATTCTCGTGATTATGTTAAGTGGATTTTGGTTTGAGATTAAGTACAAGCCGTTATCTTATCAGTCCTGCTGAGAAACAAAAACATGTTAATTCTTATACGATATATTCTCAGATAAAAATTCCTTATCCGGTACATTGTAATATCAATGCTACATACAAAATAACAAAATACAGAATGCACATATTTTTTTTGTGTAGCTTAATCATCCTATTCTAAGAAAACTCATATCGAAACTAAATTATCCCAAATTAAAACTTGATGGTATGAAAAAAAGAAAAAGTTATTACAAATTTATAATAATATTTGAAATTTTTGTAATTGGCTAAGAATGATGAGACATAGGTGATGGTTAATGTGACTCTGTCTTCATACTTTGTACAACGGTGACAGTCATAGGTATCACATGAGATAGGTTTCATCTTTCTGCTGGGTTACAGTTTAATCACCTTATTCATCACTCCTTATTAATTATATAAGCATGTTGCAATAATGTATCAATATATATGAATAAGTTTTTATTTTGAAATAAATAAATATAAATGATAGACTGTTGCATAAAAAATAATAAAGATTAAGAATAAATATATAATTTCTAAATCTATCTTATATAATAAAATTTATTAAAAATAAATTATTTTTTTATTAAAATATAAAAAATATTCTCTTTTATTATTTATTATTTTTTTTACATAATTATAATTTTTTTAAACACAACGTTATTAAGTGATACAAATAAGGGAAGGTTCAATTTTTTTTAAATCATAATTAGTAGATATAAAATACAATTTGTATAATTGATTATGTATTTTGAAAAGTAACTTCATATTTTTAAATTTATTTTATAATAAATAAATGAAATAACAGTAATATTAATAATAAAGTATTATAAAGATAAAAAATATAATTAAATCTAATAAAAAATAACGTTATAATAAAAATAATTGATCATATTTTTTATTTTATTCAAACTTTTTCTTTTTATATATCACCTATTTTTCTTTCTTTCTCTTATTTTTATTTTTTCAAATCCCTCTTTTTTCACCTAGTATTCCTATAACATATATGAATAGAAGAACATACAACATTTAAATGGTGAAGGACATTTGCATATACAAGAAAACGGGATAATAATTTATTATATTTATTCCAAAATTTTAGTTTGTATCAGAATTTGATGTAATCTTATCCTTCAAATCCAGTTATCTAATGTTGGTTACTGTACCAACACTATGCTTATCACATCCTCCAAATGTTTAATAAATAATAAAATATTTTAAAATAAACTACTCTAACTTTTCTAATGGTGAATAATAAAACTTTAGAACATTGTTTTTAAATTATAATATATATATATATATATATATTAAATTTTAGTTTCTTAATTTTTAATTATCCAATATATTTTTTTATGTATAATTTTGATATCTTTAATTTTAATTATCTATCATTTTATTCAATTTTCAGTTGAATTATTTATAACTTCTTGTTATTTTCAATGGGAGAAAACGTATTATACTGGTGATTTTTTTTTCATCATTGAAAGAATAGGAATGTAGAAACTTGTATTCAATATATTTTAAAAATTAAAATTAATAAAATTGTGAATAATTAAAGAATAAGAATAAAAAAAAATTATAGATAAATATAAATTAGAAGACTAACATTAGAAAAATAGAGTCCAAAATTACAAATTTTATAAAATATCAAAGTTACAATTAAAGATTTTACTTATATTGAGTTCAATTGATTACATTTTTTTTACTTACAATTTTTTTCTTAATCTTTTTTTTTTTAATTTCTTTTCTCAACTTTTAAAATTATCATAATTTTTGTCAAGTAACAATTTTAAAAACATCACAAAATTGTCTTAATTATAACAGTTGAATGAAAAATGATCACAAATATCTTAATTATGAAGGTTTTTCTGAGGCAAAATTTGCAAATAAAAAATTAGCAAGTAAATTTTCCAAAATTTTTAAATTATGGAAGCATAAGGTGTAATTAAACTTTATTATATAATGAAAAAAAAATTTATCATATGTAAATTTATAATTCACACACAGTATAATCTTTTGTATATATTCTATATATGCTATTTGTTATCTTTTGATTAAATATTTTTTTTTTTCTTTCTAATTTTATTATTTCAAAAAGAATATATTTGTTATTGTTTGTAATATATGTGAAATAAACAAGTGAGGGAATAACATGATAGCATTGATTTATGCAAATTTGATTTATGCGTGAATTGTCATTAAATGTGTATTTGGTTTAATTGAAATTAAATTGATGAGGTAAAGAATTAAAGAAAGGTGGGATCCCCCAATTGTGGGGGTCCATGTTCCTCCATGTGATTCTTTGTTCCCTTCCCAATTGGAAACACCCACTTGGGGGGACCAAATTAATTTTAATCGCCTTTCAAAATTCAATAACTTACAATTTACAATACCCTATCCCATGTGACAATACCTTTCCCTTCACATTCCTCATTTACTCTACACCATCAAAATAAACGGAGAAACATGAACTACACAAATTACTTTACTCTCATTTTTTATGTTATTAATGTTTATTATGTTTTCAAATCCACAACTTATTTTTAAATTTCAAACATCTATTAGAAAATAATATTTGATTATGATAATAAAATTAATTAATTAAAAGTGTTAAAAATATATGTTGGGTTATTGATTGTCTTCATTGTTATTTTTAAAATTTGGTTTATTTGATGATTATTTATGAATTAAAAGTAATTAGAAAAAATTTAGAATTTAATCATTAAAAAATTAATTATTAGTGATATTAAACAATTACAATAACACAAAGAATGAGAGTAATTAACTATAAATTTATCTTATTTTCCATTTTTTTTCTTCATAAGTGTTATTTAATTCATCATCAATATATCATTGTAAATTATTATTGTAAATATTAAATTCATAATAAAATAAACAAAATAACTTATATTACACAATTTTCTATAGATATGATGATTATCTTTTATCGTTATTTTGCAATAATTATTAATTTTTATTGGAGAATTTGATTAATCATTTTCAGTAAAATTTATTTATAATTATTTTTTTTATCTATTTATAAAGTTTGAGTTTCAAACTTTAGTGAAAGAAACTAAATTTAGTACACTTGAACCTAAGACTTCATGGCTTTTCTTTTAGTTTTGGATGCACATTCATTTCTATTAAAATTATTAATTATAATTTTGATTTAATAATAAATTTTTTATAAAAAAAAAAAATTAGTGATATAAAATGGTGATATACCCTTGAATCAGATACGATCAATTTCAAGAAAAAAAAGAGAAAGACTACTGGACCCAAAGATTGAAACAATCTTTTTTGGGCCATTATTCGTATATTCCGTAGCCCTATGGGCTTGAACAGTATAGTTTAGCTATTGGGCTGAATTTTTCTTATTTTTCTCTTTAGCTTTTTTCCTTTCCATAAAATCACAGTCAAACTCCTTACAATTTGTTTAAGATTTGTATATGGATATATTCTATATGAAGATATAAAGATGAATGAACTTCTATAAAAATTAAAATTAATTTATACATAAATTAAAATTATTTTTCAGATAAACTAATGTGAAAGAATTTTTTTCAATCAATTCATACATAAATTTATTTTAATTTATAAAAAAAGTTCATTTTTTTCTCTTTTAAAAATACTAATGAAAAATTTATTCAAATATATATTTAATAATTATATGATTATAGATGACAAGAAAATGAAAAAAATAGATAACATTTACCTGTTATTTGCTCTGCTAATAGAAATATATCTCATTATTTGGATGAGTATCCGATCAAAATCTATTTGAGTTTTTTAATATTCAGATTAACTATGGTTATCCACTAAATTGATTAATAAGTTAAGTTTTTTTTTAGCATCTCCCAGAAAATAACAAAAATTTCAAAATAAATAATAAACAATCATGTTCTCCCCCATGCACTGTTACCTGTTGAGGAGCAGTAACCTAATAACTCTTTTCTGCAGTTTCAGTACTCATGATTGTGTTATACCTAAACATGGATGGAACCTTTGCATATACCCTATGCTGACTAGATTATACAGTTTACAAAATGAAATGAAATGAGATAAAATGAAATTATTTTTAATTTATACATAAGTTAATTTTAGTTTATGAAAAAATAAACTTAATTTGTTTTTCTTCAAAGAGTTTTTATGGAGAAACTCATCTAAGCATGGTTATTCTCTTCTTTGTGCTGTCTCAAAGCTTGGTTTGGTTGGTTATTTAAAAGGGTGTTGTTATGTGGGGGAGAATGATTCACTTGTTAAGGCACAACAAAACCTTATGGTTGTGGCACCTTTGAATAAGCAACCTCTACAACACATCTGCATCATTGATTGGAAGCAGAGGAACAAAATTGCCAGTTGTGGAAGTGACATTACACCCTATATTATGAGACTAAACCCTTTTCTGGCTGGCTTATAAGTATTAATTAGTTGAGTAGTTTCACTAAATGGTGCAGTGGTTGAGAGGGGCAAGAGGGGTCCAAGAGGGGCATGGAGTTACTTGCACCAATGCAATTCACTCTCACTAATAGCTGTGATCTTTGGAGCACAATTGTCACTTTGAGAGGGTGTTATTGTTTATTAACTCAAAGTTTGTGAGAGTTGCATGGTTGAAAGGGACTAGTTGGTGGATATGTCAGATGCCATAATAAGGATATTTGAACTGTTGCAGTGTGCTAGAGCCCAGTCTACCTGTTTGTGGACCTCTTTGAATGAAGACCATATTCAACTCATGGGCCATCAATTTCACAAACTTCTCATCTCTCAATCACTTCTAATTACTGTTTTTTCTCACCATCAAGTGGGAATTTGATTCTGGAAACACTATGTTTGGTGCTAACTAGCTTGATCAGGTATCAGTTTTCTGCACTAAAAAAAATTATGGTGTTACCAAAGAGAAGATGTTCTTAGGTAGAGAGAGAAGTTGGATGGTGGTTAATGAGTGTGGAAGAGAGTGCGACATTGCACATGATGATGAATGATGATAGACAACCAAATTACTTACATCTCACTGTGTAATTAAGATCAAAGAAATTTGAATTATTTTGAGCAGAGTGAGACAGAACTGGTTGCTGTTGTCAGATGACAATTTATTGACCAACAGTATTGTCTAATTGTTTCATGAATCCTCCAAATCTATCAATAAAAATGAGAATGACCATTCACTATTCATCATTAAGTCTTTGCATTAAACATGTTCCTTAACTAATATTAAAAAGGTATGTGCTATATATGGTGGAAGAAATTGATTATTGTTGTTGTAAACCAAAGGTATGAAAGTTAATAGTTCAAACTTGTTCTAAAGAAATGGTAAAACTTGGCATTGAAAGATTATCATAGCCCTCTCAATTCTTAGTGCCAAACAAATGTATATAGCATTGGAAGGTTTGGAAAACTTCAACTTAAAGATTTCATATATTTCTACAAACAAATATCTAAGAACAATAGTGCACTACTCTTTCAAAGTAAATATATATTTATTTGTTTATTTACACATTTTGTCATAACTATGAAGAACTTGTTTTGCATTGTATATTGGGATTGTCTCATTGTGACCACAAATTAAATCGAACATAAATAAAATTGATATCATATACCTTAAAAAGTTTGGGTAACCCTTCGCTGTCGGAAGACACCATGTGTTGGGTTAACCACATAAATTCGAAGAAATCAATATTTTTTAAATTATTTAATTATCCTCCTATTTAGGTTTACATTGATGAATCATTTATGATTTACATTCTGGTTCTCTTTACTTTATTTTTATGTATGAATTAATATTTAGTTTCACAAAACTCAAATCATGTTATACAATTATGTCAATGGAGTCTCGTTAACATGCATTTGTTATTATCTTTTGAGTTGTCTCATTGTGGCCACAATTATATGAACCACAAAATTTTTATCATTTAAGGGCCACCAATATTATAAATTTTTTAGATAAATAATTTTCATCAAACTTTTGGTCATTCTTTTTTGCTTTCGGAGGCATCACCCATGGTTAAATATTTCTCTTTTCTTCAAAGTATTCATCTTTAAACCCTTCTTCAAAGTAAACGTTCATATCCACTAAACTTTTTTTTTCTCTCTCTCAACGACATATATGCTGAACTTTACATCCAACATAAATGGATTCATGAATATCCTTTCATATAATAAATGAGACTAATTTCTAAAAAAAATGAACCCTCATTAATTTGAAAATTACTCTCAATTTTTTTTTCTTTTTTTTCGTTTATATACTTATGAATCTTGTGATATAATGTAATAAAGTTTACACTATTTAAGGAATCCTTTTACTTTTATTTTTAAATGAACACTTGAAGATAAATAGTACTTAATTTACAGTTTAATCCTTAAACTTTTTTATTAAATAAAATTTGTATCAACATATATAAGGAGTTGAATATACTTTTATTTAAAAAAAATTTATTTTCGATAAAATAAATAAGTAGATAATATTTAAAATAAATGAAAAATATAATTTTTTTTATAAATCTATTATAAATTTTTTATCATCACAAATTTATAGGTAAAAAATTAATTAAAAATTATTTTTTATAAAAAAATTTATGAAAAATTTTCCACAAATAAATTCATAAAAAAATTTTCAAAAAAAATTAATAGGAAATTTTTTTATATATGACAAATTTTTTATAATAAAGAATATTCATAAAAATAAATTTAGAAGAAATATTTAATAAGTGATTAATTTTTTAAAAGAAAAAATTCATGAAAAATATTTCATAAATAAATAAATAGTGATTTTATTAATTATTCTTTAATTTCTGGTGAATTTATTTTAGTATTATAATTTAAAACATTTTATTTAATCTTTACAATGTACCACTCATATTTTTAATATAAAAGGGTATGCTAAAATGTATAGATTACTCAAATTCTTGATATGAGAAGGTGTTGAACTTTCTTATCAACTAAGAGATAAATTTGAAAATTTTCTAATAAATAATAGATATATAAAAAAGAAATTTGTAAAGAATATTTGAAAATTTTATATTTTTACAGGGTTTTGATGCAATGAGTGATGAATTATTAGAAAATAGACCTGAGATTATATCAATGATAGGGTGTTTCTCTCTCATGGGATTTCTGGGCCAGATGCATGGATAGGTGAGGTGGATTGAAAGGCATGAGTAAAGTTTCTTTGGTATTGAGATTTAGATTGTCCTACAGAAGTTGAGTTGGCAGTGATCGATCCTTGTAGGGTTTAGACTTAGAATGAAAGAACGATAAGACAATGGTTGAACAAATACTATTATGTTGGTTGGTGCTTGACAATTACTCATACTACTACATTTCAGGGAAACCAAAAGTGGTAGCTATAATCCATACATATCATCATAGGTCCTACTTCTTCGGTCAATTTTCCAGAAATATTCTACATCACTACTCACTCCAATTTAACATCTTGTTTTCTACCTTTTGTCTACATTTTTTTATCTTGTCGTCTTCTTAATTACTTCATCAATACAACGATTCTTATAATTCAAATCGGGGTAGAAACATGATTGAATGAATTCAACCTTTATTTTGGTACTTAAAGATTAAGAGGGACATGTTAATGTATCTTGCTTCTGCTCTGAGTTGTACTTCAAATAATTACACTTCATTTTTCCTTGAAAATGACCATTTTAATATGATTTGAATACATGATTAGAGGAAATATGTTTGGGTTTTAGAATATTACAACTTTTATGTACATGATTATATGATTATAATATTACAGTATATGTGTATGAAAAAAAATAAAAAAGATCCTATTTGCTTCTATATATGTGTGATATCAACTTTTATTTTCATTCATTATCTATATTATTTTTATGTATAAAATAAATAAATAAAAGTTAGTACTTTACCTTTTATTCTAATTTTGAAACATAGTTAGTAGTATTATTTTATCTTTCATCACCTATAATCTAATTTTTGAAATTTACTCACAATTTCTTATCTAAACATACAATTCTAATTATTCTTAATATTTATTACTTCTATTATACCATATAACATTTTAACATTTCAAATAACACAATATTTTCCCATTATTTAATTACATATATTATCATAAAATTCCTTTTTTTTTTTTAACTTAATATCAAAATAATTCAAGTATCTAACCATTTTAGAAATGTATTAAAATAAATATTTAATAATCTTATTCGAATTTATTCCCTGATCCAAAAGAGATAAACAGTACATTTAATATAACTTATTTTAGTTTTATTTTATTAATCTCAAAATTAAAAAAAAAATAATTAACAATATTTTAATTTATTTTTAAAATATCCGATTCATAAATAATTACATTACTATAAATTTAAATTAATATAAATTTATCTTTTAAAAAAACATTATTAGATTTTAAGCATGAGTTACAGTTTTATTTTACATAAAAATGAAAATGAAATAGTTTGACATTATATAAAGGAAAAAGATTTACAAAATTTTAGATTGAATATGGTTTTATAATTTCTTAAACGATTAACTTGCGACTTATTAAATAATATTTATCTAATATTTATTTTCTTAAAATTGTCTAACATGTAATTTTTAATAATATTGTTTTATATGGATGAGTTATGGTCTATCAATGAATATATACTAATTGTCTATATATTAAAAAAAAATTAAGTCAAAACTTAGACTATGACATGAAGTGTTGAAACTATTTTTGTTTATATTTCTTTGTGGTTGTTGCAGAAGATAGGTTGTATTTTGTTATGGGGATGAATGATGGAGAAAATGGTGAAATATTCTTAATAACAAACTTGATTTGGCAGTGCATTGCCGACGCTCCGACAAGGACACAGATAGATAGCAAATGAATTGAATCAGAGAAGTCTATTCTTTCATAACATGATTGATTAATTACTTTCTTAAACTCATCAACCATTTTGGACTTTTTGGGTGAATAAACAAACCTAAGTCACCACCCAAATTTAAATAATGCTCAATAATTATGATAAGAAAGCGAAACAAATATTATACCAATTTCACCATTTCAACTCTAGAGAATTTTATGTCATCACTTAGCCCATAGTTTCATTGCAAAGGAATATGAAGATAGTTAGAGAGTATTAATCATGCATTATACTTCTTTTTCATTTGGATTAATCTATTAACATGAAAAAAAAAAAAGTATTATTAGTTAAATGTGCTGCATAAAACTACATATGTCTGATGAGATATTTAATATTGACTAAAAATAATATAAATTGATATAAATCTTATATGATTAAGTCGATTTTATAAGAATAAGTTCGATTTAAAATTCACTTTTATTATAATATCAAAGTTTATCCTATTAAATTTATTAGATTTTATTGGGTCATTGCTATCCGATTATTGTTGGACTATCCATTTGTTGACCGACATTCAAATTAAGAGGTTGGGATATGTTAAATATCTTATATCGATTAAAAATAAAATAAAATTAATATATATAAAATGAGAACAAATTTAACCTTATTGAATTGAACTAATTTTATAAAAATAAATTAAATTTAAAGTTCTTATATATATTATTTTTTTTTTTTACACATCAATACCTATCATTTGTTAAACATATTGTATATTATATATGTATTCGTATTTTAAAAAAAAACTATTTATATAACATTTTCTTATATATATTAATAAAAAATTGTTTAGTTGCGGCAAATCGTGGAGTAGTGAGTCATGATATTGCTTCTGAAACTCCTGCTTATTTGGTTCCTCTCCACTTTTGTTCATGTCTCTTTCCTACAACCCTACCTCTATACCTACATTTTTCTTCATCCCTTTCATCTTCAACTTCAAGTCAGGCCAAAAGTAATGCAATCAGTTTCCATCCCATCATTAATTTCTGAGCTACAAGCATGGGTTTCAATTTTTCTACCATGGCTTCTCCCAATTATTGTTATATATCACTACAGAACTAGAAAAAGAAAACCCTAATAACAAACATGAAATTATTGAACATGCAGTTGATTCGAGTCCATTGATATTGGATTTGTAGAAAAATAAAACTTGAACCAACAATGTTTACTAGTTCAGTTTTTCGAAATTTATGTACAATTTAAACCAAATCAACCATCTCAAACATAGTAATGAGTTTTAGTGTGATATAACTGTTGGAGATCCCATATCGATTAGAGATAAAGTAAAAGTAAGTTTTATATAATAGTGTAAATCTCACCTCATCGAACCGGTTTTATGAGGTTAAATTAGACTTTAATTCATTACTAATATTAATATTAATATTACTAATATGATTTGTTTGTTATTTAAAAATTTAAATAATGATATTATTATTATTCTCTCTGTCTATTTTTTAAGTTGAAAAAATCAGGGTAGAGTTGGCACCTTCATTGTGCAATCTTTTTCGATGTTGTTGTATTATTTTATTTCATTGCCTCTTCTTCTAGAGAGTTTAGTTTCTTCAAATCTTCACCTTAATCAATTAACTTGATGAGAAAAGAAGCAAAGATGTTATAATTAGAGTAATTATTATATCAGAACATGCCCTATATAAGAACTTAGGTTATAGGCATTATATAATTATATTTGTTGATTGAAAGATAAGCATTAGGGTCTAGGTTTGCAACCTTGTCTTTAGTAGTAGATTGAATGATTATAAAGTTTAAAATAAGATAGTAGCTACATCGGAAAAAGTGATAAATGAACATTAACTATTAGATTAATGTAAGTTTTGCACTCAAGAATGATGCTGAAGTTGATACTTTCAATAATTATTATTCATGTAAATTTTAATTATTAGTTACCAGAAATTAGTAGAATATGTCTACTATTTTGTTAATTTAAGATTTAGTTAAATATTTTATAGGAATAGACATTGTTAGAAAATGTTAAACCTTTAGATAAATTTTAGTATTGGGAAAAATTAGTCGTTCATTAAATCAAATTATCAATGGGAATTTACTTAAAAATTCAAGTTAATTGTTATAGAAATTAATTGATTATTATGATTCTACTCATATTTTCTACTTATAAATAAAAAGCTTATGTTACAATAGGCATCAAACTTGCCTTAGATTCATTCAAATTGCTTTTGGGCCGACATAAATATTAATTTAAAAGGCCCGTTTCATAAATTATCGAGATTTTTTTCATAAATTAGGTCGAATAGTGTTAAAATATTTCTTGGTTAATCCTATTATAAACAACAGTTCATTAGGGTTGATAGTAGTAATTCTTTTAAAAATATTATAAAAATAAGTTTATTTATTCATAAAAAAAATTTACGGTTTTTTTATTAAAAAAATTAATTATTTATTATATATTTTTTAGATTTATTTTTATAAAAAAAAATTATAAATTTATTTATGAGAAAAAAAATTTATAAATTTTTTTTGAGAAAAAATTTTCATGTAAGAAGTTTCTTATAAATTTATTTGTGATAAATTTTTTTATAATAAAAATTAATTTTCTAATTACCTTTTTTATCTGAAAATGTATAATGATAAAAAATTTATAATAAATCTGTTAAAAATATTATATTTTTTATTAATTTTAAATATTATTTACAAACTTATTTATTTTTTATAATAAAATCATTTACTTCCAATAACGAAATATTAATAAACATTTTTTCTATAACAAAACTTGTTATTCTAAAATGTTTAATATCAAAATCTAAAATGAAAACATATTTTCACACATCTACATAAAATGTCAAATTAAAAAAAGTTATGAACTATATATCTTTCATATCTTATATTTTTTTTCTTATCATTTAGAAAATTATTCATACACTTGTCAAAAAGTATTTTGATTCTTACTGATACACATTTCAATGTCTTATCAGAAGTGATCACATGATTTCACATGCTGAAAACACTCTGATTTTTCAATCTGTTACACAGTTAGATATCTTTTGTAATAAATGTATATAAATGAATTTATTTTATCTCAAATTTTATCTTAATTTATATCTGTTTAAATGTTTATATAAGTCTTGTTAATGAATGAGACTTATATTATCTATTTTTAATAATTTTAGTGTTATAAAGTATGTTATCAGCAATTAATTAAGATTTCTTTAATCAAAATTAGCTTTATTTGTTATTGATTCTAATATTATTGTTAGGATATGATTTTGTTTCCTAATATTGATAGGATTAACTTTACCTAAAAAATTCATAAAAGTTAATTTATATAAAAATTCATCAAAATTAACTAATTATTATGATTTTACACATCTACTTATGAATGTAATAAGTGAAGTTACTTTTGGGCTCACATAACTATTGAGTTAAAAGGCCCGTTTGACCAATGATAAATTATTGACTCATGTCTGAAATGAAATTTTCACAAATTAGGTTAAATATTGATATGATTAATCTTATTAAGGATTGATTTTAGGTGTCTAAAAGTAGTATTTTATTTTTTTAGAATTTTTTTAATATAATATTAAATTCAGCTTAGATTAAATTAACATTTAAATAGTTTAATGTAAATAGATTATTATTATAAAATTGATAAATTACTACATATTTTATAATAAAAAAATTTAAATAAAATCATATATTATAATTTTTCTTTGTATAATTATTATATACATAATTTCCATTTCTTTTATGTATATAAATAAATAATATAATTTTATAGTTAAAATTTATTATATATATTTAGTATAATGTGATAATTTTCTATATTATAGATAAAAGGGATTATCCATTTTCAAAATAAAAATCAGAGAATTATTTTGTATCCTCATAATTATTTTTTAGTATAATAATTAAGATAAATTAATATATCAAAATATTAAATTTTAAAAAATAATAAAATAAAAGAAAAATATTTAATTTTTTTAAAATAAATATTTTTTATTAACATTATTTAATTTTAAATATATAATATAATAATAGTTTGGTTTAATTTATAATTTAAATTTTTAATTGTAATATTAAAAAGAAATAATCCAAAAAACTTAAAATAATTCAATTTTGGTGAGTTTTTAAAATATTTAATAGATTTAAATTATTTTTTTTTATCAAAATACCTTAATAAAAAAACTTTGTTTTCCTTTTATCTTCTTATTATTTAATTTTATTCATTCATTTCTCAATTAATTACTCCATTAATGTCATAACTCTTCACTCAGCTATTCTTTATTAACTCTACAGTGGTTAGTAACTTTGACTTTGGTTCTTGCATGGCTGACTCACACGTGTCATGATGTGGTTCTCGATTAACACGTGTCAGGTGATTTGAATCCCTCTTACGTCCTTAATTGTGATTATAAGTAACTATGGTTGACCAACAATGACGGTTCATGCATGTCTTTAACAGTAATATTCTTCAATCTCTAAGGGCATTTCTGTCAATAATTAATAAAAAGATACAAATGCTTGCATCATTAAATTTTAATGGAACTAATGAAACTAACTATTCTTTCTTAATGTTTAGGATATGATGCCATAATTATATTTTAATATATGTTAAAATTATTTTTTTAATTATATATAATTTATATTAATCTGTTTAATAATGTATTTATAAAAAAAATATTTTACTAAATTTTTTTGTAATAAATTAATAATTATTTATTATCTTAATTTATGTAAACAAGTTCTAATGACAATAGATATGAAATGGAGAAAGTATATTGGTTTAGTGGTTTTTTTTTTCTCTTTTATTGTACTTTCAAAATTTAATATATTTATTTTTTATGAATTTGCTTTATATTGTTGTAAAGTTTTTTATTTTGTTTATCAATTTAATAGAAAATATTAACGTAAATGCTTATTCGACACTTTATTATATTCTTACATCAACTTGTAATCTGTCACACTTTTTGTGTTAGTATTTTTTTTAAATATTAAGTAGTATGATATATAAAAAAGTTAAATATAAACTAAGAAATATTTTGAAATTAAGAAATTAACATAGTAAGAGAATTAAAGTAATAAAAAGAAAAAAAGGTTAAGAAAAGAGAGTGATAAAAAAATAAAAGTGCAATGAAATCAAATATATGTTCTTTCGTTTTGGAATCTCACGGTGGTCGGAATATCTCCGGCGCCGACAACACACCTTTCATTTTTTCTTCTTTTTGTTAAAATTACGTACCATGCCACTCCCCTTTTATGTCTCTTCATTGAAGAGTGAGAAGAAGATTGAAAAAAGAAATTGAAGATGTAGATTAATAATGCATATCCATTTTAAAAAAGTAACATTATTTTTTTACCATGTTGTTTTATAGTTATTATTATCTTTATTTTATAATATTGCAATTTAACATTTTTAGATGGATTAAAAACAAAAAAAGATATATTTTAAAAAATAATTTGACTAAAATAACGTTATATTCTTAAAGAGTGTATTAGTTTTAACAAAATAAACAATATAATAAATTTAGAAACAAATAAAAATAAAAATAAAAATTTAATTAAAATTAAAATATTAATTAATTATTAGTAAATCGGATATTGGATTCGGATTTTTAAATAAAGTTTCTGATTATTATGTGATTAAAAAATGTTTTTCTAAAAAGAAATTAATGAGTAATCAGATTTTCGAACAAGATTAAAAATATCATACAAACTTTACATCAATAGAATTATTAAAAAAAATATTAATTAATTTATATTTAAAACTAAGGAAATCTTAATTTAAAGAAAAAATTAAATATATTTTTATTTTTGTATTTGTATTTGTTTTAAAAAATTGTCTTTAATCATCAAATTTTTCACTTTTTAAAAATATATAAATTTAAATTTCTATTAAATTAAGAAAAATTAATTAAATATTAATTTAAATATAAAAATAGAATTAATATTTTCAAAATCAGAAATAAAATGATAATAAAAATTGAGTGTGAAATCATGTAAACATTAGGGAAATTGGAATTATTAGTAGGAAAAAGGTAAAGAAAAGTAAATTAAATTAAATTAAGTAAACCCTAAAACAAGTAGAATAATGATTTAACTGTGGAAGCTGTCCTTTATTTGCAGAATGACAAATTAACATAACATGGCTTACAGTCACTGCAGAGGGTCAACTCACCATTTTTTTCCTAACTTCCTTTCTTCCTTTCTTCCACTCTTCATTCATTACTTCTCTCCCTCCTTCCACTCACCTTCCCTCTCACTAATCCATTTTTCTTTCATCATTTTCTTATACATTTATATTGCCACTTTTAATCAATATATTTCTAATCCATAACTCTTAATAAATATTATTTTATTTATTTATTTATTTATTTATGGACTAAATATATGAACATCATTACCTTCACTAAATAATAATAATAATAAGTAGAAGTAATAAATAGTACCGTAAGAGATGGGAGGGTATATTTATTACTCACATCTAACCCCCAAGTAGGGTCAATAACTTAACCATAGATTAGAACCAGGGTTAAAAAAACAAGTGGTTAAGAAGGGACAACCACATTATCAACAGTCCTCACTCAAAACATCATCAACATCATCCTCTTCTTTTTCTTTTCTCTCCTCTTCTCTTCAATTTTCTTCTCCATCTTTCTTCCAACTTCTACCCTTCAACTTCAACAAGAAACATTCATAACCCCCTTTAATTTTTTTTTTCTTTTCTCTTTTCCAATTTAGTTCTCTCCACACACAACATAACAAAGAAACCCCATTTTTCAGTTTCAGCAACACTTTTGATGAAGCCGTCACAAAAAGTGAAGGTTTTCGTTTAATTCTTATTATTATTAATATTATTACAAGGATGGAGATAATAACACCAACGCCACCAACAACAACCGTCACTACAACAAACGCAACCGCGAAATCGCCTGAACCCGACATAGAGACTCCCACCCGGATCCACCAGACTGCCGGAAACCCAAATCCGAGTCCAAAGCCGGTGTCTTTCTCCAACGGGGTCTTGAAGCGCCACCATGCAACCCACCGCGCCGCCCCGGTGGTCTACAAGGAATGCTTGAAGAACCACGTTGCGAGCTTAGGCGGCCACGCCCTCGACGGCTGCGGCGAGTTCATGCCGTCACCGGCGGCCACCCCCGACGACCCCAGCTCCATCAAATGCGCCGCCTGCGGCTGCCACCGCAACTTCCACCGCCGCGAGCCCGAGGAGCCGCCAATTTCTCCGGTGACGCATCATGTTCTGGAGTACCAACCCCACCACCGCCATCACCCTCCTCCGCCGTCAGCGCCACACCGGAGTCCTAACTCCGCCTCCCCACCTCCGATCTCCTCCTACCCCTCCGCACCCCACATGCTCCTCGCCCTCGCCGGCGGCGGACTCTCCGTCGCGCCGGAAAACACCGCCGCGCCAGCACCGGCGCACCACTCCCGGAAGCGTTTCCGCACGAAATTCACCCAGGAGCAGAAGGAGAAGATGCACGAGTTCGCCGACAAAGTGGGTTGGAAGATGCAGAAGCGCGACGAAGACATGGTTATGGAGTTCTGCAACGAGGTTGGTGTCGACAGAGGAGTCCTCAAAGTGTGGATGCACAACAACAAGAATACTTTCGCCAAAAAAGACAACCTTAATGGGAGTGCCGGCATCTTCAGTGCGAACGGGATTAACCATGTTGACACTGTAAACAACAACGTTAATGTCCTCGAACATGAACGCGACGGAATCAACGGTAACACCAACAGCGACCACAATCACAACCTCGGTTCTTCTCATGATGTGAACGAGTACGAGAATGATAGTGGAACAAACGGTGGTGGAACAAATGGGTCTTCTTCTTCTTGAAAAAAAGGAAAAAAAAATGAGAATAATGATATGTTTAGATGATAGAGTAATTAAGAGGTGGTACCAGTTAATTACTTAATTAGTCGTTTTTTTCCTTTTTTTTTTTTTTTCTATTTTGATTTAATTGTTTAGTTTTGGTTAATTAATGAGATGATCACCTTCTTAACATGGGAGAGATTTGATTTTGATGATACCCTTAGGGAATTTATATTTCTTGTTTCATTCCGCTGCTTAGTTATTGAAGTTAAATGTTTAGTGTCGAGTAATAATGATTAGTGCTTCTATTACTCCAACCTCATTTGTTTTTCCTTTTTCTCTCTTTTGGCTTTTGTTCTTCTCACTCTCACTTTTGGTCTTTGGGATTGGATTGGATTTGCTTTGCTTTGCTCTGCTCTGCTCTATCTTGTGTTAGTGTTCTTTTTGGTTGAGAAGATGATGAAGATGATGATGATGAGGGTTAAGAATTGAGCACTTTTTTTCTCTTTTTTCAGTCAGAAATGGAATAAGTAATTATTGTTAAGATGTGTCCGAGAGATAGAGGCAGAAAGTGTTAAGGAGGGTTCTTAATTGGTAACAATGTTGTTATTCTAATATTCGTCTAAGAAGAAAGGTAATGAAAGAAGAACAGAAATTATATTATATTAGGGAGGGTTTGTGAGATTGTGGGTAATCTAAGTATGGAAAATGTACTTGATGATGATGATGTGGGTAATAATTATGACAAGAGAAACCTTGTTATTCTCTTAATTATTCTCTTTAATCAAATGTTGAGTCAACCTACAAATATGCTTTTTTTCCCAACACTTTATGCCATAAACGAGAGGCTAGTTAGTTTCCTTGTTTGAGTTGTGTGGTTTGGGAGAATCTTAATCCTACTTTATAAAGATAATGTTATTTAATAGTTTGTAATCTAAGTAAGGATTTTTTATGCATTAATCTGATTGCATGTGATCTTGGAAATGTTTTGTAGGGTCTTTCCTTTTAAGGCAAGTAGATGAAGATGAGTTTATGATTAAGTAATAGTGATAATAATAAAATAATGAGAATGATATTGAGTAAAAAATATATAAAAATAATAAAGGGAAAGATAAAGATTAGTGAGAGAGGGACAGGTCAGAAGGTGTGGTGGTGTTGTGTTGTGTTGTGTGTACCAGGGTTCACATTATGGGTGCATTTTGTTTTTGGTAACCCCTTTAATTTAATTTATTATTATTAGAGTTGTGTGTTGGGTCCACGATGCATGAATTTTGGTTTTGGATTTTGGTGATTGATGAAGTCACTAATCTTGTTTTGGTGTTGGGGTCATGGTGCTCCTAACAACCCAGGCATGGGCTGGTCCTAGCTCCTTAATTGCACCTTAAAGACACCCATATTTATTAATAATATTTTTGTAATTTTGATGAGGAATTGTTGTATGAATTCCCCCACTAAATGAAACAGTAATGATGCAGTGTTTGAATTAGTCATGTTTGGCACATTTTGATTCCAAATGCAGTGTACTGGATCGAGGATGTGTTAGAAATTCGAATCATATCTGCATTTTTCTGTTTGCTTTATAATAAAGTTTTATTAGGATTGCACTTCCTTGCATGTATACTGTTCAAAATACTATAGGCACTTCTAAATTATTTCCCTCATCCCTTTTTCCTTCGTAATTAAGATATATATATTTGTGTTATGAATATAAGATAGAGTAATATCGAAAGGTATTTCAACTTTAGATAATAAATAATAAGGAAATATAAATTTATTTTCTAATCAAATTTTTAAAATTCAAAGTTTATATATTTTTCTTATTTATGTATTATTTAATATAAAATTTTATATTAAATTTAAACAATTTACATGTGTCTTTGTTAAAGGTTAACCATGGTTGCATGATTTTTTTTTCTACCTAAAACAAGATATTTTAATAATTCAAATTCACTAAATTAACTATCCAAAACAAACAAACAAAAATTACCTATGATTTCACCTCTCTTAACAAAGTTTTTTTTTTCTTTTCCCATAAGTACGATACAGTAAAATATCAAATTTATGTTCTTATATTTAAAGAACTCAATTATCAACCTATTCTAGTGAATTTTATTAATAGGTTTTTTTTTTCTGTAATTATATTAAATGTAAAAAGTACATTAAAAAAATATATTAATTAATGCAAGGTTTTCAATACAGTCTTTTACATAGAAATCTCTTTACATAGAAAGATTAGATATCTGAAAATAAAATCCATAAAACTTTACAATATGCTTAATATTATAAAAATAATAAATATATATCTAATTCAATTTTATAATTAACTTTAATGTAAAATTTACACCAATTGTATTTTAATTACATCTATAACTATAAACTTTATAAATAGTTAATATTTCTTAATTAATTTTTATGAAAATATTCATTTAATAAATCAAGAAAGAAAAGTACATAGAAAAGATATTAAAAAGAGTTTATTATAATTTTAAGAGTATTTTGATTTTAAAGAAGAAAAGATAAAAAATATTTGTATTCTAAATTAATACAAATCGTTTTTCTTTTGGATTGAAATTGTAGAAATATTTTTATAGCTTTAAACTGAATATATATACTAATTGCTAAAAAGAATTTACTAAAAGAATGTATTAGATGTTACTTCTTTTCATGTCTCTATTGATAAATTTTTTTTAATATTTGGGTATATATAATCATAATGAAAAAAGAACTACAATAACCAAAGTTGAATTTGAGTCTTTATTATATAAGTAGATTTTGAAGTTTTCAAATTGTTATTTTGTAAATTATTCTACCGACATAATTTTTTTTTTTAATTTCTTAATTAGGCTACCACTTCTTGAGTTGGTGATGAATTAATTTCACGAAGCACAATCGTGATAGAAGCATGTTCTAATGATCTTTTCGTTTCATAAATTTTGAAATTAAATTTTAAATTTCATGCAAAAGAGATTTTATTTGATATATTTCTTTTTACTTTGTATTATATAATCTAAGATAAATAAAAAGGAAAAGAAAATCTTCATAGTAGATCCTGTTAAAAAAAAATCTGCATAATCAGATATGCTTCCATGTGAAGCTATAATCTTGAGAAGAATCAATGAAAGAAGAAAGTAGAAAGCCAAACTTTTTATTTTAAATTAAAAATCACATAATTAGTCTCATTTCAGGGTTAGTAAAATCCAAAATTTTCAATGCAGTTTTTTTTTTCCACATATGCATAAACCTTTTTATGGAATATTTTTTTTATATATATAAGCTTAATTATATATACTAAAAATTCAACAACTTATGTTATCTTTATCAGGGCATCATAGTAATTTTCAAATTGTTAAAAAATTACTACGGCATTAATAATATTTTAAAAAATTACAAGAATATATTTTAAAATAAATTAATCAAAATCCACATCTATTTTAGTGGTTTTAAGTATATAATTTTGTTACAATTATGCTATTTGATATGTATACGACACAACTACTACAGATAATTAATAATTAGAAATTGTAAATATAGTTTTACCAAAAAAAAAATTGTGGCGTAACCCTAATGATAAGGTGGGTAGTACAGAAAGATTCTTTCCCTATTCTCCTGTCTTTATCAATAGTAACCTAACATTTTCATGTGCCTCAATAAAACAATTAACATTCTCTCATAATTAAATGCACAAAACATGTCATTTCAATTTCAATTCCAATTAAGCTGAATTTAACTCTCTTAGATAAAGTGTCACATTCAAATTTTGTATATAAAAAATTAACTAAAAAAATGTTAAAAATTGCTGATTACTGATAAAAATTACTCATCAATTTAATAAAATAGATGAAAGAATTTAAAAGTAAAAACCCTAACCCTTTATCATGAGATAATTGTGAGTATTGGTTTATGATTGAGGAATGGTGATTAAGGAAATAATGGATATATGGTGTAGTATAGTTATCTTAATAATGCATTTTTGCTTAATATAGGAATTAACTTTAATTGGGGTTGATATGCAACTTTCTGTCCTTACCTAAAAAAAAGTTACCTATTTTAAGTGATGATGTGATTCTTCAAAATTTAAATAATTTAATTAGATGGATTAATTTTTTTTTTCTTTTCTAACTTGGTAAACTATTATTATTTGAAAATTGTATTTTTTTTAAAAAAAATCTACTTGAAATTCTTGTTGTGCGCATGTTAAATATTTTTGACACGTGCTTCCGACAGTGTTATTGCTAGCCAAATGGACCTAGTAATTAGGCAGAATTAGCAATCAAATCACTAATCAAATCATATACAATTTTGGAAGTTGATGTTATTCACATATTTTAAATTTAAAACACGTGCTTATACAAGAGCAGGTAATAAATGAAATTAGATTTGAATAATTTTAAATAAGATTTTGAGATAAAAAATCGAAAAATATGTTTTTAATTATTTTATTTCTTTTTTCTAAATTTATATTTAATCTGATTAATTTGATTTTGTAAACTTTTGAACATATATGATTTAATCATTTCTTATATCTAAATTCAATTTTTTTATAATATAATTGATAAAAAGAATAAATATGATTTTAATATATAATATAAATTTAGAAAAATTAAAACTGCATTTCTTTTAAATTGGAGGATTTTTTTTTTTTATTTTTGGATGATTTAATACAGTTCTAAATTTTAGGACTAAAAATATAATTACACCATAAAATTCAAATGAAAAACTTGTCTTGTACATATTTACATTACATTGCCATATAAAACTATTTAAAATAAGAAAATTTTCAAATAATAAATAAATTGAAGTTATTTTTCTTCTTATCACAAATAACATGAAAGTGAAACATAGGTTAATATCATTCACAATATGAAGTTAACCTAAGGAATCTAAACAAAATTAGTCTATCAGCATTGAAATAGATAAAAAAAACTAAATCAAATATTTGCAGAGGCTTGAACTGATTGGAGGAGACAGAGATCAGAATTTGTATCTTTTCTTCTGCACTTTGTGTAATTTAATTGATAAAAAATGACCACAATGTTACTTTTTGTAGTAACTATGAAATATGAGAGGTGACATTTGTGATAGAAGTAGTGATTCATATACATGCACTGACAAAGAACAAAGGAAAAGTCACAAAATTTTGATATGTAGAGGTTTATTGGCATATATAAAGCTCACCTGTACTGTACAGGTAAATGAAGTATATATTATATGGTGTCAGTATCTTTATTCGATGCACATGAAACTTTCTAAAGTAATTTCAGTACAATTTTCATTCAGAACTACACTGCTAAGTACCTACCTACCATTTCTCCATAGCTATCTCAATAATTCATCCACTTCCTATCAAATTCTCATGCTAAATAATCTTTTAATCTAATTTATCAAATAACCACAATCAATATATCAGAATATGATGTGTTTTCATCAGTAAAATTAATGTTACTGAGGTGAGTATTTCAATTTGTTGGATGACGAGGGTCTGTGGAACTGCAGAATATGATATGCTGCTAGCTGCAATCAGAGAAAATGTAGTGACAGAAGTGATTATTTTCATAAAATTATATATAAAAAAAGAAACTCATGTATTTATTGTTTTCGTTATGTGTAGAAATCTTTAAATGTCTTTAAATGGTTGATAATTGGACAATATATATATATATATATATATATATATATATATTTGGATTGAATACTGAGAAATTTAATGAGTATGGGGGAAGCAAGTTGCAAAGGTCAACTCTTAATTAAGGGAAATTTCTGAGCACACAAAGCAAGGAAGTTCAACCAAATAAAGTCCACCTTGGACTACTGCTATCTTGATTGAAGAGAATTTTAGATTTTACTTTTCCTCATAATAAATGTAAATTATGGTACTATTTCATTATCCTATTTTGTTTTAATGTTTTTAATTTATCTCTTTATGATTGTTTATCACAAGAAATCTTCTTAAAGTTTTATATTAAATTGCAGATGATATAATAGAAATTAAAATTGTGATTAATAAATCTAATTTGAAACTAAATTAAGAAGTTTGTATGTAGCAATGCTATTTTTAAAACTTTAGTTCAAACTTTAGAGTTTGATTATATGTAACACAGAATAATATAAAAGATAAGTTAAAAAAGGTATACAATTGTAGGGAAAAATAACAATTTTGTGCTGTTGACTACCAGAATAAATACTTATTTACAAAAGTAATTGAAAAATACTGTAAAATTAAATTGTGTGTCAATCAATGAGTTCAGAAAATAATGCATCTTATTAAATGTTTTTAAATGTGCACAAAACTTAGGATAACGAGTTTAATTTAAATACCTTCACAATAGTCTAATCAATAATATTATAGAGTAAGATTGTTATTGTTTATAATATTTAAAAAAAAAATATGTTTATGATAATATTTAGTTAATGGATAATATCAGAAATTTTATACTAGCAAAATATAAAAATTAATTAAGCTCGTCATAAATTGCAATATATTTTAAAATTTAATAAAAATTGATAGTGTGAAGATATTTTTTATTATCATTAATTATAGATTGTTAGGTAGAGAAGTTTATTTATTTTCTAATAATTTTTTAAAAGTTATATATAATGTCTCGATTTTATAAAAAATTCTTTATATTTTTATTTTATAGTGTAACAAAAATTATCATGAAAAAGAAACTCAAATTCATTTGGACATACATAAAATTTAAAAGTATATGAAATTTATTTGAAGAGTAAGTTTCACCTGGTTGTTCCTAATTATAATATTTTAATATATCTGTCATTTTTTTTATTTATTATTTTGACATTTTGTATATTAAAGTTTTTTCTTTTTGTCATTAACAAAATAATAATTAATTTTGAAAATTTAAAGCACAAAGTAAATAAAAATTTTTCAAAATAATAAACAAATAAACTCAAATAGTATACAATACAGCACATATACAATCAATTGATTATTTCCATTTTGGAAGAAATTGGCTCATGACATCATCATATATCATCATTTGTTTTTATAATTGATTTTTTCCCACTTTGCAATTGGCAACAGGTGATTCATATAGTATATTTAAGGTTAAATAATTACAAGTCCATGAACTATTATTTTTTTCTAAATTGGTCCTTAAATTAGTAGTCTTTGATGTTAGCTTTTCTAATAATGATTTACTAATTCATTTTTATACATATATACATGAATTTTTATATTTTATTTTATGCACATATTCATGCATTTTATATTTATAATCTGGCATTTTCATAACCAAAAGTTTGAAGAAATTTGAGTGTGTCCTGTGGCATTGGCTCATTAACCTAATTTTCCGAAAGTGAAGTTGGATTTGGTGAAGATTATGAAGTTGTACTAAGGTGACCCAGAAGTGTGGCTTGCAACAGAACATGCTCCATGTGCCACTATTTAAGAGAAGTTGGCAACTTTTCCAAAAATAAACCATTACAGTTCTGGCAGGGAACCTTTGCTAAAAGGAAAAGATTAGCACAATTGGCATACTAATTCTCTCTCTTTCTCTCTCTATCTCATGTTTAGGGCATGCATGAGAACAGTGTATGGCCTAGGTCACAATATGGCTAGCCATTTTCATTGGATTCTCAGTCCCTCTTTAATTAGTATACCCTGCTTTGTGTCACTATGTGTACTTTACAAGGGAATGCAATATGTCTAGTGCTATCTCTAGCTTGGATTCTCTTTTAAACTCATTTGTGTCAATGTGAGTGAGTATAGTCTTGTTGGGTATTTTTTTGTATATCTACCATGGTATGAACTCATTTTCAAGAAAGCTCCTACAACTTTGGAATACTCTACAACACTAAACACATTTTATTTTAATTGTGTTTCTAGTTTCACGATGATTTGTTTTAGTTTTTTTAAAAGTTATTTTAATTATATATATTTATTTTAAAAAAATATTAAAAATTTTATATTATTTAAAAATATAATTAAATTAATATATATAAAGTAGTATAAATTTTAGTTTAATAAAATCAGTTTATCTGATAAAATTTATATTATTTTATTTATATTAATTTCATCATATTTTTAAATGTGAGATTTTTAATAAAAATAAATTTTTTTGTCATTTTTTTTATATATACTTATGTTTTATTTAAATATTTAGGAGATTTATTATGAATATAATTTTTTTTAGATATATAGGATTTAGAGATTTTGTAAAAATTTGATTGAATTTGAGGAACTTGTTCAGAAATTAGATCTTTGTTGACTAGAAAATGAAATGAAAAATAATTAGGTGAGTTGAAAATGGAATTTTGAAGCAAAGTGTTTAGTTTAAGGTGACACGTGTCCCTTGCATGAGCAACGGAAGTTGTACCCGTCACAAATAATACCCACTAACATTACACCTAACATTCTATTTTGATGTATGAGATTGCTTATTAGTTTATCAAAATTTTCATCATTAGTAGTAAATCGTAAATCACAACCACATATTCTAATTAACATTTTTTTTTTACCCAGATCCAGTTAAATAAATAATAAATAACAGTTTTCGGTTAATTGGCTTTGGATTTACTTTATCTAAAGTTCAATTCACCGTTAGCTTTCAAAGCACATAACTTTTTTTTTTTTCCTTTTTCTTTTTCATTCTTGGATTTATCATATTCAAGTAAATAAATAAGGTAAAATAACTTTTACAGTGAAAATGTATGATGATTAAACTCATAAGAATAATAGAGATAGAACCCAAAAAATCATTAAAAGAAAGAATAATTAAGCAAAGCAACAAAATGAAGAAAGGACCAGTTATTGCAATGAGTCAAGAATGGACCACACAATTATTTCACAGCATAAAGATTAGGGCATTACTATTGCGGTGGTCCATTATATTTTTTATGTCTTATCTCCAACGATCTCAATCTTCAATATTCTTGTGAAAATTCTTGCTTTGCCTCTTTCTTCCATATATTTCAGATTCAGATTGCATGATTAATTCATTAATTTTTCTGCTAATTATATACACATCACACATTGTTTTTCTTCCTTTACTTACATGCATAGGGGGGACCCAAATTAGGGTTTTGTTCCATTGAAATTCATGTCCAAAGATGATAAAAAAAGGGGTTGGTTCTAGAAGAATCAGCTTACTATGAACACAGCATGGTAATCACGATTACTATAAAGTGAGTTATTATTTCGTAGGTGCATGAACTTCTTTTTGTAGTGGAATTTAATATAAAGAGTATTCAGATTTTATCTCTTAAATTTCTGTGTTTGATTATTGTTTTAAATAAATTATATATTTATATGTATAATTGATACACAATGGCATTAAATGTTATATTTATTAAATATAAAGCATTTTATATTAATAAAATTTATCCTAAAAAACTATTTTTCAACAAATAATTAACTACACATCAAAAGGAATCTAAGAAATTGTAAAAAATTTAATCTACAAATATATTTTAAAATTGAAAAAAGAAAAAAGAATAAATAACTAAACACTTATATTTCTCTTATATAATGTTAATAATTGTTATTAAATACTGTTGCGCTTAGACTATTACGTTGTTAAATAAAAAAAAGTTTCGCTTTAATACAATATATTTATTTAATTTAATAACTGTAATGATAATATATATATATATATATATATTAAAAATATAAATCTTAATTAAATTTATATATAAGAAATTTTTATTAAATAAAAATTCATTATGACAATTTTAATGTACACCTATATAATGTTATTATTTATTAAAAATAATTTATAAATACATCTTAAAGTACAAAAACTTAAATTTGATTCAAAACTATAATATATATATATATAGACTGTGAAAAAAAATTAAAACAATTTGTAATTCCAATGTAATAAGAGTGGTGATAATATAAGTATTAAAATTTATATAATTAATTTTATTAATATAATATTTGTATAAGAAGAGGGATGGATACAGTTACTTCAAAAATAAAAATTATAAATCTATTTTAATTTTTATTATTAATTAAGTTAATTTATTAATTTACTATAAGTCATGTTAAATTAATTTTATTATTTTTTTATTAATTAAAATGAACTATTTTAAACTCTTTTATAAGTCATGTTAAATGAAGTATTTATTTCTTATATAATTTCATAAAATTTATACAGTTTATCGTTTATATTTCATCAACAAAAATATTACTTGCCCACATGAAAAATTCAAATATGTAAAGAATAAAATTTCTAATAATCTTGATTAAGTATTGATTTTTCTTATTTAAATTTTAATATGTGTTAATTTTTACAAGTTCTATTTTTTTAATTATTTAAATTTTTTTTAACTATTTTTTAATATTATATAGTAACTGTGACATTTTTTCTAATTTAAAAATTTAGTAATAACTTCATTTTTATTAAATTTTTATTTCTCTAATATAAAATATTTTAATCCTCCAATGTTATTTTCAAAAATTTTAAACAATTAGCAACAAAAACTGTATTTTTTTGAAAAATTAAAAGTGAGTATTTTAATATTTGTTTATGAAAAGAAGAAAAAAAATTATAATATAATATTTATTATGTACTAACATGTGGGTGACAATATAATATTCACTTAAGATGTATATATGAATATAAATATTCCATAGATATTCATACTGTACTTATGTATAAAATAAAAAATAATTAAAATATTAAAAAAAATCAAAATATTGAATAATTTAAATTTATATTTTTTTATTAATTTTTTATGTACAGAATAATTTTACTATAAAAAGATGTATAGATAGAACATTCATAATTTTCCCCCTATTTTAAACATTTGTAATAAAAGCATTCACCACCATCACATAAGCAATCATAACATTTTGTACCACATAAATTAATCATCTACACAATCAATTATCTAAAATTGATTCTTTTAAATCTTTGAATTTTCATTTGAGAATCTATTTAATTCACTTGAAATTTACCACTATATCTAAATAGAATAAAGACCCACAATCATAGAAAAATAAATGGGACCTATTACCGAAAATACCCACCACCATCTTCATAGTTTCGTAATTAATAATATTATTTTTAAAAATACTTCTTTGATTTCTTTTCAATTCTTTTAAGTCAGAATTTACAAAGTTGAATATCATATTAGTTATTTTTTCACGTTGTAAAATAACTATCATTTTAACTATATAAACATTATTTTTTTTAATATTGTTTTAAATCAATTATTTTATTTTTTTATTCAAAGTAGTGTATTTGTGGATAAAGTGAGGTTATTTCAGTATAATTATTTTATAAATTAATATTTATATGTTTATATGTTTTCTAATATTTAAATAATTTATAATATGTTTATTTATTGTGTTTTTTTTTTCCATTTCTCTCTTTTTTTTTTAAAAAAAAAACTTTAATACAACAAAACATTGTCGGGCTTAGAAAAGCTGAGTTTTTTCGACATGTCTAGCAATTCATATATGTAGGAAAAACTAAACTAAAACATGAAACATGTGATTGAATTCTAATTTGTTGTTCCAACAAGTGTATGAGTTGTATTAGTTCTTTCCTTTCGAATCATGTGAATGAAAAATGTGGAGTTGACAGAACCCTAAACCCTAAACACATGTTAATATTTGTTGTGAAGAGAGTAATATGTTTGATGCATATACCAACCCAGAAAAGGAATTGAATTTAATGGAGGAGAAATATTGAAAAAGAAGGGAAAAGTGGAATAGTGAATGGCATGTGAAAGAAAGAATGAAGAGGGGATTTGTCTAACCTAATAGGGTAAACCATTATGCTTCTTCTTGCTCTTCACATGCTCCTTCTTCACTTTCATAGATTCATTAGGGACCATGTGACAGTGTATTGGCCCATAAGGTGCCATTAATTCGGCTTCTAAAGTACTTTTTCAACTCTTTAGGGTTAAGAGAACCTTCACCCTTCCATCCACTTTCCCACTCTTTTCTTCATCCTTTCAATTACATTACATTCTTTTCGACAATCACAATCATCTCACCAATTTCCTTACTTAACCTTCCCTTAACACACTTTTCATTCCTTCAATTTTTCAATTCTAATTTATAACTTTCTACCAAACTTATGTTTTTTGTTAAGTGAAGACATAACATCATCAGATTATGTCTTATGGGAATAATTTATTCATGAAGTCATTACTTAGTGGAACTAAATTAATTGTGAAAATTAAAAAAAAAAAATTTTATAAAATTATAGATTAAATAATTTTGGATAATATCCAAAATTAAAATGAATTATTTTTCAAATAAGCATATATTTAAGACCTATTAAAAACAAAATGAAAACTATACTGAATAAATAGTGGTATTTAACTTTTTACGTGGGTAAATGGGTTTGAATGTTTGATACAGTACGTTGTGGCCCAAAGAGAGGTTACGGCCCAAAGAATTGTTTTTCTGAAGAGACAAAAGGCCCATGAATTGTGCAAAACAGCACAAGATATTTTCTCCCTACACCCTATACTTTTCCAACTGCACCCCGTAAATATATTTAATGAAAAAAAAAAACATTTTAGAATTCCTAGCACATTCCGGAAAATACTATCCTGAAAGTATAAAAAAAAACTTCGATAATCACATTTTAGGCACACAAATAAGGGGTGAGGAATGTTCTGAAATGTAAAATTAAGAACATTGTTAAACATATTTTAGATTATACATTTTAAAATAGGTCAAACATATTTTAAAATAATAATTTTAGAATGTATATTTTGAAATTATATAAAATAAAACACATTTACCTAATTCTGAAAAAAAATTTGAAATACATAATTCAAAATGATACTTTCATTATTGTGGTTATGTTGAAAAAAGAAGAGGAAAAAAAATTGAAATTTAAAAAATATAGAGGTGCAAAGAAAGTATGAAGTGCAGGAAGAAAAAGTTCCAATGGGAATACCAACAAAAACAAAAAAGCCCAACCTTAATGGGCTAGTATATCTAATTTGGGAATTTTTTTCTTACACTCCAAACTTTTCTTTCCTTTACCCACAAGTTTATTGGATGGATAAAAAATATGTTTTTTAAATCCTTTACAAAATTTTAAAAATACTATTTGAAATGTATTTTGGGCCTGGGCCTAACCTAAGGGATGCTGGGTAAGATATGTGGGAGTGCGTCTATTAAAAGTTCAATTTTTTGGTTATCTAGATTTTATTGATGGACAATCCAGTCCAACATGGTTCAGTCCGAGTGGTCGACCCGGTTCGGCCCAAAAACGTGATGAATCGGGTTGATACATTTTGATGATTCTAACTTTATAATTTGAACAAAATATTGAAAACTACCATTAATATTTCTCTAAGGTAAAAACACTAAATTCTATTAAGTTTATAGTTGTGTCCGAAAAAGGTAGTTAAAGGAGATCTTAAATTTGTACAAGTTATAGAATTTAATTTTAATAGATGCAAAATATTTGGTTATTTTACCTCATTGGTTTATTTTATGTTCTTAATTAATTTTGTTTTAAAAAATTAATTTAAATTTACTTTTATTTTATATAGAATGAATAATTTTGATATTGGTTTTATATAAAAGTTATTTGTTTTTCATCCTTCCAAAATTGAAATCTTCGTTTGAATCCCGAATATTAAATGATATTCATATCAACATTTTAGATGGCATTGTATATGATATTATATCAATATGTAACACTTCTAAAGTATTTTCAAGTTCCCTAAACTTGATATTATTTATTTAAAATGAAAACTAGGAAAAAAATAATGATTTTAAAATTTAGAGGATGACAAATATTTTTCAAAGAATAACTACAATAAAAATCCACTCATTTTATAAAAACTACAAATAGTAATTTCAAATTAAAAAAAGAAAAAGAAAAAGAACCCGAACTAAAACTTTTGTTCGTTAGGAAGATTAAAATATTTAACCTAAAAATTTATCATCGCCAACACTTGCCAAACAACGTATAAAGAGTTACAAAGTAACTTCTAGATATAGTGAGTGGTTCATGCAAAATATTAACAATTTCAGTGCCATGAATTCACTTATTTGTTATTAACAGATATAGTAATAATGGGTGTATGTATAAATTGTTGTGCAGAATTTAGAATCTTGGCACAATGAAAGATGCATAGGAAAGCAAATGAAGATACATAGCATTAATTTCTACCAAGTGCTGAAGAAATAAAACATTCCAGATAAGAAAGTTGTTTATTTTGGAGGAAGAAAAATGGTTAATTATTTGATATATGTATGGGGGTAACTTAGAACTAGTTGTGATGGAAAAATATTTTGAGAATAGACATGTACCTGATTCAGTATTAACGTATACCTGAAACTTTGTTTCCTTCCATGCTCAATGCCTAACTTGTCCACTTTTGCTTGCACCACCTCACATGGAAAAACATCTATGCAAACAAAAGTGGTACTTTGCTATCTCCTTTTATGAAAGCTAGCTATAGGGCACAATAAGTGTCTTCCAAATTCTTCCCTTTGCACATTCTACATGTTAAATTTAGTTAGCAGCCACTTGTTGAATGGCCAAAACGATTAGTGTTTGTGACATTCATCTCCACTGTTACATGAAATTGTCTATCAGCATATGCAAAAGGTATGCACCATTCTATTCTCATTATGATGCCTTATTAGTTCACTTCTACTACACTTGCACTTTAGGGTTTAACCTAATATATCCAACTTCTTCATATATTATAGGATAAAAAACACTCACACAAGGTTAGGGTAGTTTATATATCTCTGTGCTTTTGTTTCTTTTGCTGCTTTTGTTGCTTTTACTGTCATCAGTTCTAGTAAACAAATGACAGATAACAACACTAAACACTAAACCGTATTTTCATATTTAATGTGTTAGTTATTTAATGTCCAAGTATGAAATTATACTCATAATATGTTTAATTTTTCACAATACCTGGTACATATAGAGATAATAATAGAAGTGAGAGAAATTTAAGAGAAATGGATGATGTAAAATAGAACTATATAGACAGAGAAAAGGAAGGAGATGTAAAAAAATTGGGTGTGAATAACATTATTCTTTATTTTGGTTCAATTTTTTTTTTCACTCTATCTAGTTTGATCTAGCTTAAATCAAATTTTAATAAGTAGTTAATGAAACTTCTTTTTTTCAACAACCAACATGATTAGACATGTGGACCGTGAAACTATTGAAAGTGATTTCAAACGACACTGGCTAGTGGATTGGAGATTTATGTGTGATCATTGTTGCAGAGATTACCAAAGCCAGTTATTAGTGCATTTAAGAGAGAGTGAAAGAGGTAAGGGAATTGTTGTTAATTAGCATCATAAAGTTTTACTTAGGAGATTGATTGATGAAACCCTTTTGTTATATAACTTGTATATGATTGCTACTTTGTTACACTACACAAAATAGCACACTAGGGAAACTGGCATGCATAATATATAGTAAAATTGAAATCGAATTCCTGAACACTGTCTTGATCATGGAAGGAAATTTAATTTGGTGAAAACAATACCAAAATAGAAAAAGGGGAAAAAAATGGAAACTAAGAAAGGGCAAAGCAAAGTGGGGTTTGGTATAGTGTGGAATTTGCACAGGATATGATCTGGAATGGAATCAAAATCAGCATCCCATGAAAAGACAAAGAAATCAAAGAAACCAAAACCAAAACCAAAACCAATTTTTGATCTCATCAAATTTCAAACTGACAACTGCTTCACCAAGTAGTCACTAAGCAAATCCATAACACAGGTTACGAACACATGCTCGTAGACAAAGCAACAACAAAACACTAGTTTAATTGAGTAACTTACATGTTTGGTAGCAGTACTTCTGAGAAATCATTAACTACTTTTTCTCAGACAAAAAACAAGGAATTATATTTCTTCTGAACTAGTTAAACCAAATATGTAAGAAGAGAAGATGATCAAAACTTTCACACATATATCACAAAAAAACAACCTTGTGAGTTGTCATTACACTGTCTTTTCTCTTTAGACACATCAACCTCAAAAACACATGGTTACTACTCTAGAACATACATACATATACACATATAAATATATATATGTATATATATATATATATATATATATATATGTAAATTCATACTAGTTCAGCAGTATGCTAAAACCCAAATACTTAACAAGTAAAAGCAAATTAAGTTCACAAAATATATTACAAGGGAGGAATAGTAGCATAATTGTTGAGGTGTATATAAAAAGCTCTCATGTGCCATTGGAGGGAGGTGAGGAGCACTCACACACTACTTCAGTTTCAACCTGTCTCTTGTGGAAGTTCCTGTGGCAGCCACATGCAGCACAAGTGAGAGCAGCACTTGTCCCTTCTCCACCACTTGCCATGAACTCTCTGCAACCATCAACAGCATACCCTCCAACGTTTGCTGCATGATTCTTCTG
This sequence comes from Macrotyloma uniflorum, assembly GCA_016859785.1. Classification (NCBI taxonomy): domain Eukaryota; kingdom Viridiplantae; phylum Streptophyta; class Magnoliopsida; order Fabales; family Fabaceae; genus Macrotyloma; species Macrotyloma uniflorum. The sequence continues at coordinate 1,572,286 of BDMB01000009.1, read as the reverse complement.
GCACTCACCATACTTCACACTCCTAACACTTCTCTGAGGCTCCTCTCTTCTCACAACCACTTGGCGCTTCCTCATGTTGTTGATTTCACCAGTTGTACTACTGCAGTTCACCCTTAAAATCCTTCTTCTCTTCCCTTGTACCTGCTTCAAAGCTCAAACCCTGCAAAGTTATACCATGAAATTTTCAGAGAGGTTTGGTGAATTAAAACCAGAAACTGAGTAAAAAGAAATAAGGGGTAGAGAGAGATGGAGGGTAGTACAACTTACTTGCGATGGATATGCAGAGCCCTAACCCTAGCTGTGTATTTATAAAAAGATGAATTTGATGTACTCTATCAATTAATATTAACAACTCAGTGGGACCTACTCATAAGTCATAATCACCTCTCTTTCTTTAGTGTATCTACTATTCAATCATGTAACAATTAATTAATGCCAAAACCTCCATTAATTGGAGTATAAGAATATATTGGATCTTTCTGTAAAAGAAAAGAATATATTGGACTTTAACTGTCATGCATTGGCAAGATATTTTCTTTTTTTCACTATCAACTATTAAAAAATTATCTTTGAAATATATTTTTAAAAGAACTATTATAAAAAAGAAAAAAAAAACATTATATATAATAATATATAATTAAAAAAATTGTAATATTAATAATATAATTAATGCAGAAGACGATTATGTTGACTGATAAAGTTCATTAGCGATGACAGGTGGTAATACATCATACTTTTTTACTACAGAAAGGATTCACTGGAAAAACTATTCAAATAGGTTTGACAAATTTGCGACGTAATGAATTAATATTTAAGGATTCGTCTGTGATCTAGTTAGAGTATTAGATTTAAACATCAAGATTAGGTCTCGACCATGATTTTTAGTTGCTAAAGTTAAATTTATAGCTCTGTCTAGTATGTTATTTTTAGATTGTTGTGTTGATTATTATAGAACATTGGCAGATAGTTTGACTTTTGTAGATTCAGAGAATAGAGTACTTCGCATGCTTTCTCTTGTTTCAGTAACTTTGTTTAAACTGAATCGCACTATACCCAGTTTTTCTTTGGTATTTGACTAGCATTAACTTGATAATACAAACACTTAATCTGATAAACAAATTTTCATGCATCTAGATGTAGTTTTTAATATGATAAATAACTAATGAAGATTGTTTTTGTGTAGATATAGTGAGGTAATGGAATTCATTCCGTGTCTAATTAATTATCCTTTGAGATTGAAAATGAAACGAATGCAAAAGGATTCCCACATATATGATGAAAAGCCTCAATAGTGATGGGTTTAATTTGGAAAACTTTTTGCTTTTCACCTAAATAGTGATGGGTTTACTTAGCAAAACGATAAAGATGGGTTTCATTTGGAATGACCAGCTAAGCCAGATTTAAGCCTCACACGTACCATGGCCCCTAACTTGATTGTAAAAGGCAATTTTGTGGGGTGCATTGATACGATACCAATAACATTTGTCTATAGCGCTTGACCTAAAAACGTGTGTATGATAGGTAAGCTTTGCCAAACCTGTACGATAAAAACTCACATTGATTCCTTTGTTTGCATGCATGTTTTTCTTTATCATAATCCATCTTAACGATTCATCTTATTCGCCAACTTCTTCTTCTTTCAGTATCAATCACCCCTAAACATTCACTTTTCTAAACTTCCTCTTAAACTCTCATCTCCTCTTTTCTATAATCACTCTCTTCTTCCTCTTTAATTACTCACTGTATATTACCATGCCAGAATCATTGTTTTGGAAACCCAAGCTTCCGTTTATGGCTCCCATAAAACCTTTTAACCAGTTAAGTAACTTCAATTTTAGATTTCTACCAAAAATTGACCAACCATTCACCCACCTAACTTTGTTTTCTTAGACAAAAGTTAGATACGAACGAACCCATAACGCGTTATGCAAATCTTCCACTGTCCCAAGATCAATCCATATATAAATTATATGTTTAGCTACCAAATTTAATAATTTTCTCTGTCCTTTTCGGAGAATTATACTTTAATAATGTTTTTTCATGCTGTAATATTTATAAATGGAAAAGTTTGGTTTTGGAAATATATCCAGATTAATTTCTGCATGTCAAAAACTTTTTGTCACGGTATACTTTATGCTATTAGGTATTATAGAAATCATGCCCAATATGAAATTATATATATATATATATATATATATATATAAATTAGACCATACTATAATTATTATAATATATTTACCTTCGTAGCTAATTACTTAAATATTGTGGATGACTTTCTAGGTGGTTGATGGTGTTTCTTATGAACCACGATCTGTTTATATAATGTAGTCGTCTATGATTTGTGCTAAGAAGATCTTATGGTTTCGGCATTTTTGTTTTACATGTTATTGAGTCATCTTCTAACACTTATGTGGTTGAGTATAACTTATACCTATTTATATATATATAAAAAAAAATTGTTGTAAAGAATCCAACAATGAAGGGAGAAACTTATTAAGTGATGAGGAAAAAGAGAATATATATATATATATATATATATATATATATATATATATATATTTGGTTATTTAACTGTCTTCCAATTTAGGGTCTAGCTATGTGTCAGCTTACCATCTTCATCAAATTTTCGACAGTGTACGTTTCCATGCAATGAAAATCTGAGAAGATGTGTTTATTTTATTGATTTAGGATTCACTTGCCAACCTAAGTACTTCCTAAGTGAAGTTGTGAAATTATACGTAGGTTCATATAACTTATTAATATTATTTTGAAGTTATGTTATTGATATGAAGTATTTATTATTTTTTAGATAATTAATTTTGTTTTAAAATGATTACAATTTTTAGTAGAATCTCTCTTAAATATGATTTTTTTATTCACAATATTTATATCCAAAAAAATTAAATGAATCTAAAATATATGTATATATACTATACACTCACTAAGTACTATATAATCTATAATAACAAATTGGGGTATCATACATGAAGAGTTACACCACTCAGCAATTTCCACCTTCATTTGGGTAAGTGCATCCATGCATTCATGGTAGCTATTTTTTTAATTTTTTTTTTCAATTTTACTTGAATATCAAATTATATTATATTGTTTGAAAAAAGTTAACACTATTAAGACCATTTTTATTTATTTTTTATTGATGTAACTTCAAACAGATTTACATTTTGTTTTTTTACTTTTTTTTTTTTGGAGAACGATTAAATATCACGATAAAAAAAAGGTATTCATAGATTGAATTGAATTGGTTTGAATATGTGTTAGACAATACACCTCGTATACTTGATATAGATATACATTTTGGCCACATTTGTTACGGTATTTTATACGAACCAAATTAAAAGTGGTTCGATGTTTTTATAAGAGCTAATTTAGATGATGGTCTCGTGCATTAATTATTTAATTATGAGTTTTTTTTTATTTTGATAATAGTAACCTAAATATATTGATGTCTAAATTTTTTCAAGAGTTTAAAGTGTTTAACTTCCCATAATAAAGTGTCTAACTTTCTCTCATAAACAAATTATTTTTGAAATCTTATTTCAACTATTTACTTGCATAGTCAATAAGGATTAAAGAAATAAATTTATCAACGAAGTGAGATTAATAGAATTAAAAATCATCAAAAGATTGAAAAAATCTACTAGATACTTCCTCCAAATTCAAATGTAAACAAAATAATTAATGTTTGCATCGATTAAACAATTAGCTAATATAATTTAATTTTACTAACTGTATTTTAAAATATTTTTTTCCTTTTAAAGTATCTTTCATTAAAAAAAGTAATTGAAAATAATATCTTAATCAATTGAAGAATATCTTAAAATAATATTATAAATAGGATAAATATAATTAAAATTTATTTATATTTGAGTTCATAATTATTTTTATTCTTAATAATTGAGTATGAATAGAGTATAGACAAGGGTGGTTTATTTAAGAAAGGGACATTGCTGTCAATTTCTAAGTTGTGTATGAACCTCTTAGTAATATTTTCTCATTAATGTTGTCAAGACTAAATGAGTTAAACACATTTTGCAATCTCTTAAATAAAATTTGGCTAAGAAAATAAAAATATAATGTATGCAAATGGAAAAATAAATGCACTAAGTGATGTACATTTTGCTAATATTTTAAAAGATTGACATTTCTAATTAATGAAATTAGAAATTTATTTGATATGAAAACAAATATTTGAGTTGACTTGGTCTTATTTATTACTTGGCTATTTATATTTGGTCGTATTTTAGCTTTTCACTTTGTCTTTTGATAGTTTTAGAAATACTTCGTTTAATTATTAACAATATTCATATTGGAGGAAGTTTGAAGAAAGGTCTATTTTTCACATATTTTCTTTGTTTGTTCTATATAGAATTTTGGTTGTCTCACTAAAAACGTGTTAGTTTTGTTACCCTAAATAAAAACAATTTATTATATTTCAAAGGAGTTGCATAGTACATGGAAAAATCCTCGACAATGTCTAAATTTACATCTTCCATGGTGACTATGAAACTTAAAATGTGGAATGTGAAAACAAAGTGAAGAATAAATATATTTGATGATGAGATTTGGTGTGTGTAGAAGAAGTGGATGGTGTGAAGAGTCATGTGTAAAGATATATATAGTTTGGTTCTTGACATTAGAAAATAAGAAAAAAAAGAAGAAAAAGAAGAAGAAAATGTAATAGAGTAAAGACAAAAATTCCTAATGTTTTAACTGACTGTGATCTAGGGTTAGGTAATGCTGGTATGTGATATTGATGGAAGAGTAAAGGAAATGCTTTTTCTCCTTATCTATTTTTGGTGACCATGTGAGAACATTGTTCTTCAACTGCTTCGTAGATGCTCTTTTATGCCTAAAATGAACAAAAGTGCCCGACATCACCATTACTCCATCTCTTTTTCCTCGTCACACAGGGTTGCAAAAGCTAGTTTGGTCGTTAAACCTTTCTTTTCCCTCATCTATTTATATTTCAACTTTAAATCATTAACTTTAATATATATATATATATATATATATATATATATATATATATAAAATCTCACAATATATACTAAATTATAATATATAACTAAAATATAAATCTCATTTTAGACTGATTTTGAGGGTAAGTTAAATTCTTACTCACTTTTTACATGATATCAAAATTTAGTTAAAAAAATTATTAGATCTAAATTGAATTACTTATTAATATATTAAATCTTGATTAACAGAGTTGATTAACAGAGTTGTTGAATTTAAATTGAATAACTTGTTACTAGATTATGATCTCTTCTAAATGATTTAAAAAACACCTTTAAATCAGTTTTGAGTATTAGTTAGACACTATAATCACTTTTTATAATTTATTTTATTATTTTTATTATTAATTTTGTTGCTATTTTTATCTTCTTAATATATTTTTTGTATGATTCAGGGTAATTTAGAAATTACATTTTTTTAATTTTATAAAATCAAGAACACTAAATTAATTTCACTATCACTAATATTTTTATATAAATAACATATTTAAAAAATAGAAAATTTTAATTATTTATTTTTGAAAATAATTATTTTAGATGAATAACATATTTAAAAAATATTATAAAACAACAAGTATTAATTTTTAAAAATAATTTTATATTAAATATGTGAATGATACCTATAAAAGATATATTTATTTTATTATTTCCATATAATATAATATTTGATGGTTTTTAGTACTCGAGATCAAAATCTTGTCTTTAATCATAACATGACATTAAATGTTATTTCATTATAATACATAACACCATGTGGTATCGTGTGTCTGGATCAAATGAAATTCTGTCTGCTACGTCATCACTAATCAGTGAAATTTTTTTAACTAAGAAATCACAACAGTAAAATTTTCCATTAAATAGACCAAAATGACAAAAAATTTAGGGACCAAAACAATAAAATAGATATGTTAGAGTATATTTAAGCCATAATACTAAAAGATTCTCTCATTTTTTTTTCAAAGTAAATTCTAGCTTTAAGAGACAATATATTTGATGTAAATAGTCATAAATAACTTAAATAAGACCATGTCTGAGTTCATGAGAAAATGATTAATATCTTACTCACCCACCATGATGAAATTACTTGTTAAATGACCTAATTTTTATAGGTCCATAGCTTAAAAGGAAATAAATTCACATGAAAGAAAACAATTTTAGGGCGACAACTTTACAATTCTTGTTCCAATTTTCCATTTTAGAACATAGGTATCCTGTAGAGGGAACAATTTAATTTTATTCAACTCGAGTAAAAAAATTATAGCCATAAAAATCTCTTTTTTTAATGCAGTTATATATTCATTTTTCGAAATTATAATCAAATTACAATAATAAATTTGATAAATTGACATAGTAATTAGATATCTATATCCTCGACATAATAAATTTGATAAATTTGAAAATATATCTTATTAATATAATATAATGTAAACAGTTAATTCATCTATTTTTCATTCTCCAATGCACCAATTCAACAAAATTTGAAGACTTTTATAATAAACATAGAATCATATTCTAACTAGAGTTTATGGAAACTTTTATCTTTGACTATTTGAATGACAACTATTGTTGCATATAACTCAACTTGAATAGCATTATTTCTCAAACTTAAAGCAAAATAACCTAAAACAGTAATATTTTGATCTCTGAAAAAAGTAATATTGTGGAACTTTCCCATCAATAGAGAATTTGAATTCTTCTAGAGGATTTCATATTATCTGTAAAGTTAGAGCCACCAACTTAACAAATTCAAAAATAAGGTTATGAACTCACAAAAAGTTCTGGAAATTTGAGCTTATTCGTGTGGAAATCTTTGCTACAATAAACACTCATGCAATTACCAAAAAAAAGCAAACTTTTTTGTATTTAAAAATAAGAAAAGTTATTATATTTGAAGAAATTACTTAAAAAAATGTGTATTGGAGATGGTTTAGATACTAACCAGAGAGATTAAATGTATTTGAAATATGATGTTTAAAGAAGTTATCCCATGATATCAATATCTTCATCTACTATGTAATGATTGAAAGCAAATTGCAACACAAGCTGTCACAAGAAAGTTTAAATTTTTAGGAAGGAGAGAGAATAATGAAAGTGATTGAAGGAAATTAAAGAGAGGAAGTTGATTAAGATGTAATTAAAGAGTTGATGATAGAGACTTAATCATATGATGGTGTTCTGGAAAGATGCAGAAAGATGAAGTTATTTGCTTCTCAACTACCCAACCCATGTTGTGATCACATCCACTCTTAAAGGATTAATCATTGTGATTTTGGGGTCCTAAACAAATAAAGCATCTTAACCCTCTTAATTAACCACAAATATTATTATCATTATTATTTCTGGTTTGAAATTGTACTAGCTAGAAGTTGATGCAAAACCATGACAAAACACTGATAAAGATGTGCAATAATGCAGATGAAAATGGAATCATGCAAAATATGATTATTTGAATAATAAATAAGATCCGTAGAAACTACTGAAAACAAGACCCTGGATTCATACCCTGACACCAAAACCTTACCTTGCCCAGACACTAAATATTGAAAGCTGTTGTCATCTTCCTTCATGTAAAACAATTTGCCTTGGATGGTGCACTGTCTCTTTTGGACCACATGATATCGCCATGGAAGCTCACATGTTATCCAAAAAAACCTTCTAGTATCTCTATAATTCTTTCAAATCTTCTATTTTTATTTTCAGATAAAGAATCATTTTCGTTCTGTGGTGCCAATTTAGTTTCTAAAACAAGGAAATTATGATTTTGTGTCTAAATCTGTAAAACTCTGATAATTGCTTCATTTTTTTATACCAGTTTCAAATTTTGTTTGATTTTATTATTAGTGATTGGTAAATATTTTTTCTTTAATAAGTAGTAGTGTTTTTTTAACCCCTATCCAAAATATAATGAAAGTGTTATAGCTATTTAAAAATCTGTTATTTTTAATTTATTTTAAAATTTAATACAAGATTAATAGCAATTTATTTATAAAAAATACAATAATTGAAATTAAAATAAATATAATTAAAGTAATTTACCTCTAAAGATGATTGAAAATATCTCAAAAACATATTCCATCAATAAAAAAAGTTAAAATTTATATAAAATATAGAATAAACGACTTTAATTGTTACATAAAATTATAAACATGAGGACCAATTTCTTATTAAATTGTACAAAAGGACGTAATTATGCCTTTCTATAAATTTGGGCAGCCAAATAATAATTTTGTTCATTTAGACTAAATAATTTACACATTATAACAATCATAGTTAACCCTTTATTCTTTGCAAAGACAAAATATATTAGATGATAGGAATATATGAGGGGTATTTAAGGAAAATAGTAACACATGATATAGAGGTTTTTTTTTTTTTTTTCAATCTCAGGCTTAGTTATTTTTTTATTATTTATTCATTTAGTTCAATTTTAATATTTTTATTAATAAAAAATTTAATCAAATTTCTTAATTTTTAGAATATAATAATATAACTCTTTTATCAATTGAAATTTAGGTAGTTGATTTTATTAATCATCACTACATTTTTGGTATAAATTGTATTAACTATGTGTAAATTAAAACCCATCAATTATTTGTTACCAATTATATTGGTAATGAGGTAAAATGTGATTACATTTCGGTGTTTCTTTTTAAAATTAAGAGTATTGAAAATTTTCTTAAAAATAAGACGAAATTGAGTATAATAAATATAAAATAAAGACTAAAAAGTAATTAAATCTTCATCATATCAAGTGTAATTCATAATTATTTTTCCAAAATTAACACTTTTTCAAAATTAATTTTTTAAAAATAATATATATATATATATAATTATAATATAGTGTAAAAAAATATTTAATATTTAACTCATTCTTAAAATTAATTAAAAAATAAAATTTATAATTTTATTTATATAATATAATTAATCTCATCTTAAATTATTTTAAAATTTCTAACCTATCAATCTATTAAAATTTTAAAAATTAAAAATATTAAATTTTTTTATTTTTAAAAAATTAATAAATAAATTTAGTTAAAAAAATATATAATATATTTATAATTTAGTATAAACATTATTTTATATTACTTATTATTATTAATAACTTGAAATTTGTGTTAGATTGGATTTTTAATTATGTGTATTAAAAAAATTAAATTTAAAAAGTTTATTTTATCTCACTTAATAATGATTGTTTTTAATCAGTACGTGATTTCATAGATATTTCATATATAATAACTTTTATAAATTTATAATTTCTATTTTATTAAATACTAGGTTCTTAATTCAATATTATTTATTTTGATCGTTAAAATTGTAAATTGAAAATTTGTGATTGGAAAATTTCTCCAATTATTCTGTTTTCAAATTTCTTATTTTTTTATTCTTAAAATTAAAAATTTTATTATTTTGATATATTGGTTAGTTGTAAATATTTATTTATATATATCATTAAATTATCTTATATTTCTCATTTAATTTTAATGACATTTTATTATTAAAAATATTTATATCTTTTTATGATTAGTGTTATCTTTTAGAAATTTTGATATTATCATGTTTTCAATTTGAAATACTAAATATTTAGTTTATGAAATATCATCTCAAAATAAAGATAAAAAATATATATGAGAGAATGGATTGTCATATTCCTTACATTTCACTAAATAAAATATTTTATTTATACAATCCTATTTTCTTTTTTGTTTTCTAGCTTTTATTTATAATTTTTTATCATATTTAATACATTAAATTCATTCAAAGAAGCTTTAATCCAATTATTAGAAAAATAAATTGAATATGAAATTATAATAAAGACTTATTATAATTTGTCTTAGATTATTATTATGATAACATATCCAACCCACTTTCCCACCTCTCATTGGTGCCAATGCACATAATCAACTTTAGTAAACCATTTTTAGATGTTAAACAAAGATTAACACATAATAATAATAATAATAATAATAATAATAATAATAATAATAATAATTTTTTTTTTTTTTTTATCCCACACTCTGTTGAACTTTGATTCCTCTTAAGTATTACCAAAAACTTATTAGAGTTTTATTTAGTAGCAACAAATTACTTGTTATCAACATTCAGAATTTCCAATCTTTAGTTTTCCACTTCTGATCTTTCAACTCTTTTCCAAGCCCTAACATTTAACTAAATATGTAGAGCATAATTTGTTGAAAACACTGAAAATTCTCTTTTTCTTTCTTCTTCAAAACTCTTTCCTTTGATTTCATAAGCCTTGTGTCTAGTTCTATCACAGTCATGAAAATTCATTCACTACTTCTTCTGCTATGCATGCATAACTGTAATTTAAACTCATTTGTTGATATTCTAATATACATGATATTTGGAATCTATTCCACATAATCAATTAGAATTTTTAATAAATTATGGAATATGTAAGATTGAATAAAATGGGTTGAAGAATATAGAGATGATGATCTTGTAGTAGGCAATGATGATTAGGGTTAGGCACAATTGGCCCTAGTCTAGTAGGGAAATAATTAATTTGTATACACCACTGTTGTCATATATCTTATTAACTTGTTTGGAAAAAAGTTAGGGAAATGATGTGTGTTGTAAAGTGTGTTTCTTTGTCTTCTAACCCTAAAAGGAAATTTTATAAAAAAAATTGGTGAATGATTATGTTCAAATGACAATGTTAATTATAGACATTTTCCATTTGGGGGAAATGGCCAAATACCTAACAAAGCCAGAGATAAAGACCAAACCCCATAATGCTCATCTTTGACTCTCTTTTTTCTTTTCTTTTTTTAATATCTTTGGCTTCAAATTCACACAATTTTTACCCTCAAACAAAATAAAATCTTATAATTTGTAGGATTTTCTAGGTAATTAAGTGGCCATGTGAATGGAAATGAGGTTCTGTAACGGGGTGTGGAAATAGAAATTGTTTTAATTTCTTTTTATAGAAGAAATTGTTCTAAATTTTTGTTGTGACCTAAATTATTTTTATTTTTAATGTTAAAACATCCTTTATGGTGAATTTTTCAAACAATTAAATTGAATTTATGGTGTGTTACTATAATAAATTTTTTCTACATCATTCCATAACACTTTTTAAACAATTAAGAAAGTTGATGTAAAAGTAGAGAAATTTGAAAAAAGGTTTTACCATCTAAGAGATTTCAGATGGTTAACTGCAATTTATTATTATAATTTTTGTCATTTATAAACAACAAAAAAATTGAATTCACCGAGAAAATTAGTTAAATATATTTTAAAAATATTCTCTTTTTTTTTTTTTAAAAAAAAGCAAAAACTATTGCAATCAAAGGTTAGAAATTAATTATAGGTAAGATATTTTAATGAAGATATCATTAAATAAAGTAAAATTAATTAAAATTTGTTTATATTTAAGAAAAAAATATGATTTTTTTTATTAAAGTTGATAACGGTAATGTTTTAAAATGTAATTTAGAATCCTGGGTTGGGCTTTGACAAATTTTGAAAATAGTTGGGCCTACTTCTATTTTATATACGGAAGAGATATGTCTTAAGGCCTTCACGACCCAAAACATGACCCTAACTTCTAGCCCTGGTAATCTTATCCTAAAAATGCAAAAGCCCATGGAGTTTTGTTTTTGTGCTTCAAATTTTAATATTTAGATTAATAATATATTACTGGCATTTTCTTTTTCTTTTCTTTATTAATTAGTAAACCTTGTATTACATTTAGTTTTACTCGCAATAAGTCTACGCTATATTAAGTCTATTTATTAAATAATTTGGATTATTTTTATAAACTTATAGTTAAAATTGTTAGATTTTAAGAAAATTTAATGTAAACATTCATAACATTAACTTTCGCATTTGAAATAAGATATCCATTCGAATAACGTATTTTAATATAATATAATATCATATTATATTGTATATCAAACAAGGATAAATAAATACATATAAAACGTGACTTTTTACTATTAATTTTGATAAGATTAAATATATAACATGAGTGAACAAAATATATATAAAATAGTAATGCAAGAAAAAATAAAGTGCTAGGAAATCAAAAGAAATGAGTCATGGACAAGTATTCTATTGAATCTTTCCACTTTTTTTTTCTATTTTTTTTTTTGGATTTTGTGTAGTTTTTGTACAATTTTTTTTATGAATAACTTTATTGTTCATGTTCTTTATTTACTTAGAAATTAGAAGATTTAATTATGTATTTAATTTCATTTTCTGAAATTTAGAGTGAATTTAATTTTTAAATTTTAAGAAAAACATTTTATCATCTTAAATTTAAAAATATGTCTTTGATTTTAAATATAAAGAAGTGAAATTATTTCTTAAAATTATTGTTAATTACAAATAATAAACTTGAGAAGCTAAAAATTTAATTTTTAAAATTGGGAAAATATTTTTTTTTAATTTCGAATAAATTTTAGAGATTAAAAAAAAAGGTGATATGACAATGCAAGTTGTATTGATGAAAAAAGAAGGTAGGCAGTGTCATGGATTTGTCCTGCCTGGCCCATTCTTTTTGGTTTCCAAAAAACACGCGTGAAAAATATGTGAGAAATTCTAATTTGTTGTTGAAATTTATAAATATAATAATTTATACTTATAAAAAGAATTTATCTAATGTGTTTATATTTTTTTTATAAATATTTAAAAAATATATATAAGTAAAATTAATTTATATATAAACTAATTTATAAAAATTCTCTCATATAATTTTAAAAAAGATTAATTTATGTATAGAAAATTTCTAACTAAGAAGAAATCAAATTTATGTTTCTCTTTATATTCTAAAATTTATATTTTTTTTATTTTAGAAATAATTATGAACAAGTATATCCAAACAAGCTCATTTTAAAAAAATCTTCATTAAGATTATACAATGAACATGATTTACAATCAAGACAAATGGTCATTTCAATAAAAATTGAAATTTGTAATCAAACAATTATATATAATTTTATAACTAAGACTTATTTTTAGGATATTGGAGTACTATTTTCTTAATATCTCTTGCTTATAATAAAATAATAATCAAACTCGAACTTTCTGGTAGAAGCATTAACTCCATAACAAAGTACAACTCTCCTAAAATGTTAAACTTATTAATGAATATTTATAATGATCTCACAACCAACCATATAAGATTTTGTTGTTTAGGGTTTATTGATTAATATTTATAGTGATCTCAATATAATCATAATATTTGGTTGGTGTAAGTTGCAGACACTTCAGGGAATTAAAAAAAGAAAATTAACCTAGACCACACAAATAAGCTAAACAACTTAAAAATTTGGTCTTTAAATAATAAAATATAACAATTATGTTTTATTATTAAATTTTATAAAATCATTTAACTATAATTTTCACAATCAATTTTTAGAAATTATGACTGATAGATTTTTCATCTTTCTAATAATTAAATCAATACCCTTTATTCTTCTTAATTTGTTTTATATTTTTTTGTAAATTAATTAAAATAAACCTAAAAGTATAATTAATAAAACAAATTAATGTGATATAAACCGGACAAATAACATATAAATAGGATAAAAAATTCTAAAAAATTTCCGAAATTTAAAAAAAATTGGAATGAATATGAATTTTATGTTAAATATAAGAAGAGAGTTAATATTGCAAGAATAATAAATCATAATTATAAAAAAAAATACAATTTCATTTCTTATTTAAAATTTCAAAACAAAAAATTAGTACGTACTTTTTATTTATATGTCATTTAATTTTCTATTTTTCTTCTACTATAAAATTTCAAAATCTCTGCATCATTTTAAGTATTAAGAGACGTAGTTGATTAATGAATGAGGCTAAAGATTATGAAGATACGTGCAGAATTGAGAGGGTACCTAAGCAATGAAACTAACATGAATGATTACAAGATAAACACACATATACTACTTTATTGCAATGATTAAACTCACAGAATTTATGTGGAGCGATTTTCCATTAATTAATGGTATTATGTGTCTTTTTCTTCAAGTTACGTGTATGGCAATGCAAGCTGTCAAAGCAGTGTGCATCCACATGGTGCACTAAATGCACCATGAGTTGGTCTGATCAGAAGGTCATGCTTCGGAGGCACATGATTCTGTCGTTCAGAACTTTGCTCTTGCTGGCAACTTGAAAAAGATGCTCAAGCTTTTCTCATGATACATACAACATTCTTCTTCTTCTTCTTATGCAGATTTGCATACATAAGTAGGTGTACGTTCACAGATACAGTACATGTACACACAATATACTGTATATATGAATATGTGCGTATATAACTCTTTCACACCTCATCCAGTTAATGGTCAAAACCAATAATGCTAGGTGGGGACTTTATTATGTTGCAGGATGCCATACCTCTCCTATGTATTTAAAGTCCAAGTCATTTTAGTGGGGGGGCCAAAGAAGGTAAACAAATCTGATATTCACCTAATACACACTGCAATGGAAGCTTCTCTAACAGACATTTCTATATAACATGGTTCAAGTTTAATATATTCAATTTTAAACTATGTACCCAGTTTGTGTTTCTTGCGTCTGATGATGGGTTTTTTCCAATTTGTTATGTCAGATACTGATTTTGTTAATAATATTGTGATTATTATTCATCTGATGAACTTTCACCATGAAAGTGTGTTTTTTAAGATTATATCACTGATGTAAAGTCATCAAAAATTAATTTCGGTTGAAAATTAATGAACTATTTATTTTAAGAAATGTGAATGAATTAAATGAATCTTAATATATAGTACAATCAGTCCATGATTTGCGACCGAAAATATCAACATTAAAAAAATGAAGAAAAAAAAAAGCTTTCCTAGCTCTGTAGCTAGCTATTTTTTTTGGAACTACAGAAACAATATGAGGTGACTGAAAAACCAAAAGTCTGAAACAATAATTCTAGGTTTTCCTGCCCCTCTGCAAGAAGCAAGGAGCACGCCAGAGACTTTGTATAAATTTATATTTCGTGTTCATAATGGCACGCAATGATGTTTGACTACGATCAAATTTTTTTTCTGTTACTTGGTAAGGTACATAGGGTTTGGAGAAAATGTAATATATATGTATATGTATATAGTAAAAATGAATGGTTCCGTGTAAGAAAGAGAGATTGAATATCTATTTCTTTTCCCATAATGGAACACATGAGTCTTGAGGAGGGGGTTAAGTGTTTTTTGTTATCCCTTTACAGCATGGATGTTACTTGCAGAGGCAATGAAACTATAAAACTGAAAAATTAACCTGAAAAAATGAAAAACACGAGAGAGAAAATGGCCCACTTGAGCATTTATGGTGAATCAATTCTTGCAATGGTATCCACAAATGGACATATTGTTAGAAGTTACAGAAGGTGAGAGAGTGAAATGGATCATGTTATATTTGTATTCTTGCAGATGATATGATGGTGTTATTATTGTAGATGACTTTTGTTGACAAGGTTGTGAAATGGATCAATGTTTACATCAGATCACAAGGTGTGAATATTTGCAAGCATATGATGAATGTACAGCTTTCAAAATATTTGCTTGGGAAAAAAGTGTTTTTCTTTTGTTTTCTTTTCCTCCCCACACCTAATTAAGTGAAATTATGCTTAAAATTTATTATATATATTCATTTTCGATTTAAAATAATAATTAATCTAATAAAATAAAATAATTAAAATTATGATATAAAGTTAATTTTAATAATTATATTAAAAAAACTCATATTTTTTATTAAATAAATTTATAAGTAATATTTAAAATAAATAAAAATATATATATATTTTTTAATTTTAAACCATTATAAATTTTTAGTTAAAAAGTTAATAAAAAATTATTTTTTATTATTTTTTTAAAAAAATTATGAAAAATCTCTCAAAACAAATTTATAAAAAAATATTACAAACAAATTAATAAAAAAATGAAAAAATTATTATAAATAAATTTTAAAAAAATAAACTTATAAAAAATATTTAATAAATAATTAATTTTTTTCATAAAAATTTTTCATAAATAAATAATTTTATTATGTTAGTAACTAAAAAAAATTGTTAATAAATTCTAATGTTTTAAGATAAATAATTTATGATTTTTTTAATTGATATTATTAATTAATGTAAATAGTAGAAAATCAATCATTTAATTCAATATTATAAATCATAAAGATGAGATTTATATTTTATTATATATTATAATTTAATTTAATTTTTAATTTATACGGAATCATCCCCTTATTAATTTTAGTTAGATGGAGGGATATTTGTATAATAGACCATATTAATCGTGATATTAATTTGGGATTTTCAATGTGCGTCCACAAAAATGTTAAGAATCACACATGTTTGATTTTGGCTCAAGAGTAGGTTCAACCTCCAAATCTTTGTTTTCTTCTATCAAGTTTTAATAGGGATGTTTAAGTGACTAATATTAGACTTAAAAAATAAAGAACAAATCCTTTTCAAAATAAATTCATCCTTTTATTTTTTTTCCAAATGATAAAAAAATTGTCGAATATTTTAAAATTACTAGGAAATTTCCTATGATATGTGGAAGTAATCTACTATCAAAATCTTGTAGTGTATACGGGTAAATAATTAAAACTTTTTAACTAAGAAATTTATTAGCTAAATTGAATGTGGCAAGTGAGTGTTTGTGTAGAAGGAGGTTATTGGTAGATCTTATTAATTAATGTACTAATCTTGTAGTTTATTTATACTTATACCTTTTATTTGACATTGCAATATATTAGGATTAGATTACTCTCTTCTTAATAAAGTTTTAATTATACCAAAAAAAAAAAGTTAAATTGTACTTTTGATTCTTCATTTTTTTTTTCAAGAGAATTTAGTCTGATAATTTTTAAAATTTAATAGACTTAGTCGTACATGTGAATTATTTGCCAAACAATTAATTTGTGTGACTATTATGTGGTAAGGAGATAATGGTTTTGAAAATGACAAGTTATTCATGGTGCCACTTGAACCCATGCCTCTATGGATATATTAACATATACATTATTTTTATCTAATTATAAAAATTAATAAAATTTTAATATGAAAAAATATTCTTATTTTAAATGAAATTTATTTATTTAGTAGTTTTATTTTTATTTTATTAAAATGATTTCTCATGTTCAATTTTATTAAAAAAAAATCATATTTTTAATTGAAGTTCACTTATTAGATTTTTTTATTTATTTTGAATACAAAATTACATATTGAAATTTCATTAATTTTTTATTTAACTAAATTTTTATAAGTCAAATAAAAGTAAGTAAACTATGTGAATTTAAAGCAATTTTTGTATAACTTATAAATTTATATAATAGAACAAGAAATTACTAACCCATACAATGGTTGTAAATATAATATATTATAAAAAGAAATAATAAAGTAAATTAACTTAAAAAAAAATGTAAAAAGTTTCAGTTAACTAATTCAACTTTTAAAGTTTGTATTATTATGTTGACTTATATATTCTTGGCATAAAAGCTTTCAAGGACCATTTCATTCTTTTCATATGATCGATTAATGGCTTAAACTAATTGAAATTAGGAAGAAGCAGTCATCTGAATTAAACTTTAATTCCTGATTAAAAGAATGAAACAAGAAACTCAAAAGGCAAAAAAAACCAACACCATTGAACTTGTCATTAAGAGATACAAACTTTTTGCAGTGAGGCATTTAATTGTAGGATATGATAATATAATGATGTTAATATTGGATTGGAATATACACTTCTTGGAGCAAAAGGGGTCGAAGGCCAAGGTGAGATTCAGATTTAGTCTCCTATAACTAAGAAAAAGCGACGAATTGAACTAACTAATCTAGAAGCTAGGTTTCTCTTGGCAACCAGCATCATCCAGAAGCCATTTCTCAAGCAAAGAGAAAGGCATGTCTATTCCAGCAATATCAGGCTTGCTCTCGTCTTGAAAAAGAGTGCCCTCAGGAGAAAGAGACGGTGAAAACTCAGAATTTGAAGACTCCAAAGAATCATGACCAAACAAGGACTCAAAAGTCTCAGACAATTCAACACTGTTTGTGCTTTCTTTTGTTGTTCCTTCACTGGAAGCAGTGTCAAATCCTGCACCAGCCAAGTTGTTGAAGGAGTTTTGAGTAGCAGCACGCGAGGCTTTTGGTGTGTTTTTCATCCACCCCTTCAACAAACGAGCTATGTTGTCAGCACTTGAGGCATAGGATATGGATTGTGTGGGTTTGGTGAAGTTATAAAAAGAGGCAGTATTTGAATTTGACTCAGCTAACAAGGTAGTTGATGCCTTGTTTGGTGAGAGAGCTTCACTGAGAGCTTTCTTGGCCATGTGGATATCTGTTTGAAGCCTTCTTTCCCACTGGCCTCTAGACATTGGCTGAGAAACTGAAACCCCAACATGTCCTAAGCTTCCTTCAGAAGCACTTTTTTCCAATTTGTTCAGCTTTTTTTTCAAATAGGTGTTCCAATAGTTTTTAATGTCATTATCTGTTCTTTGTGGCAGGTATGCAGCTATGGCAGCCCATCTACATCATAATCAATGTGCTTCAGTTTAGCATGTGATTCCAAAAAGAAATATTCATAAGGAACTTCCCACAAAATTATTATAAAGAAAAAGAGGAGTAGAATTTGTATTAAGATTTATTATTATACTGTATATGATAACAAATTCAAAGTAAGTGCTCATGGCAAAAAGAAGTTTAATTAAGCAGCTATATATGAGATGAATTTACCTGTTCCCTAAAAGTGCTTGAAGATGGATTATCATCTTCTCTTCTTGTTCGGTGAAGTTGCCCCTTTTGATTCCTGGCCTCAGGTAATTAGTCCATCTAAGTCTACAACTCTTACTGCACCTTGACAATCCTGAAAGTTAAACACAAAAGAAAGTACGATTTCAGATCACAGCTAAAAGAATCAGATTTTTCCATAACTTGCTAAAACCAAGACAAAAGAATCAAGTATCCAATCATCTCAAAAACCACCAAATTAAGATCTCAAAAGTGGAAGATTGACTAACCAGTTTTGGCAGGAACAGCCTTCCAATTGCCAGGACCATGCTCCTGTATGTAAGACACCAGAATGATGTCTTCTTCAGGAGTCCAAGGTCCTTTCTTCACACCTTTATCACAACAAGGTGGTCTTCCCATGTCCCCTTGTATGTACCCTTTTCTCTTACTTCACTATATTTTATGTTATATAGCTTCTCTCTATAGTAAACAAGCTATATACAATATCTCTCTTCTCTCTTAGATCTAGTGTTTCTTGGTTTTGCTCTAGTTTACAATGTAGCAAGGCAAGAGTCAAAATGAAGGGTGTATAAATAGTGGGAAATATAGGGAAGGAGAGTGTGTGAAGGGTCGCTGACTGAAGAAAGAGAGAGAGGGAAAGGCAAATAGTCAAAAGTTGACAGCAAAAGCATTAACTCTCTTGGGGAGAAAGAAGGCCAAAGTCAGCTCAGCTTTGGAGCAATACCTCTCTTTGTGCCTCTCAAAACCGCGTGGGGGCATTCAATGTGGCTGCACTGGGAAACCTCTATTATCTACTACTCCTTTTTAAAGTCTCTAAACCCAGCAAAGCAAACATTAATGTTAATTAGATAAAGCTGGTGACTCTAGCAAATCCAAGCTTTAACAACATACCTCTACTACTCCTACATTATGCCCTTCTTTGTATGCTTCTCAACAGTTGTCAATTCTGATACATCTCAATTCTCAATGAATTCACCACCTCCTTTCTCTTTCAATTACTTATCAATAACCTTATCAATGAATTCGATCCGATATTTTGTTATATTTTGTTAAATTAAACATATAACATATCATAATAGAAGTAAATTTTTCAAAATTATTTCTACCCTCTCATATATTAGGGTATTCAATAGTCAATATAGAGTTGGTGCTTGGCCAATCAAGTGACCAGTTTAACCTTCCTGCATCCAGATCATTCATATAATGCAAGACCATAAATGATGATAAGCAATTGGTTCAAGCAATTTTGTGATGGAAAACCAAATCCACTTCAAATTGGTTATATTTTGTGACATTCATAATAAATTTCCATAAATGACATTTGAAAGAGTAGGCAACCATACCTAGCCACACACCCTTTGAAGCTTTCATAACTAGTGTTCTTATGTACATAGTATATTAATTCACAAGGTGAGTGTCTTTTATGTGTTTTCTTCGTGTATTAAATAATAACCAATATTTTTATTTTCACATAATTAATTATAATAATGACATTTTTTTAATGCTTTTTTATTTTCAATTTCGTTTTTAATAAAACTATTTTAGTTAGTTTTGCTTTGTAAACTAAGAAGCATTTTAAAGTTGAACTCTTTAATTATAGGAGATAAGTTTAAATTTAAAATTTAGAGTAATTATAAAATAATAATGTTAAATAGAGCTAAACTAGTTTAAATTTCTTTATATTTTACCCTATCAAACACTTTTTTTTTCTATTATTATATTTAGGTGGTAGAAGTAGTATATTGTGAGTATAGAAGGGTGCACATGAATATGTCTAAATGCATTTAAAACACTAGCTTGATTACGAAGCTGGTTATATAAATAAGGCATAATGGGTGTAATTTTGATGATGTATTGAGTTAAATTTGAAATATCATTCCAATAATATATTTATTGACGCATTTAATAAGGTTTTGCTTACAAAGAATGAAAGTCAAATTTAGATTGCATTTCCATGTGAAATTCAGTCGGCGAAGTGTGTTTTCTTTCACGAAAGGGTCAAACAGCAAGACTCGAACAAACCACTCGTTTCGCATTGGTTACCACACTAGCTAGGGTTATGTGACCATTCACGAAATAATAATAATAAAATAAATAAATAAAAAATTATCCATTAATTAAATATAAAATTTAATTATAATATATAAAATATAAAATAATTTGATTAATAAAATGGTTAAACTTAAATTAAATAACATGTTAACAAATTATAATCTGTTTATATATTTTTGAGAAATTTGATTAAAATGGTTGGATTTAAATTAAATTAGTTGTTAATAAATTATGTTAAATTAAAGAAAAAAATTTCTTTGAATGATACTATTTTTGAAGCAACAGAAGGAGCATATATGAAAGAGTGTGTGTGAATGTAGGGTAATAAATTTTTAAAGCTGTGGGTAAATAGCAGGAGTAGAGTAAAGAGGAGTACAGCTAACAAGTGGTTTGATTTTGACTTTAAACTCTGAAGTGTTATGAGAGTATTAAAGAGGTTAGGCATGTGGCTCCTATGATGACAATTTTGAGTCGAAGTTCTTAAAGAAGAGGCCTAAACAGAGGAATTATTGTGATGGTATTGGACAAATTGACTGTGAGGTCTTTCTCTAAACACATGATAGCAGACACAACTTCAATCTCTTAATGCAGGTGTCTAATCTCTCAATAACACACCACCATGAGAATTCATTCTCGCTCTCTCTCCACTAAATCAACCTTAATCTCTCTCATCTATCTCTTATTAAGTAAACTATGAAAGTGAAGTTTTGAATTTGTCAATTCTTAATTTGACTTCTTCATTCTTCATTTATCAACTTCAATTACATCGTCCAATTAGAAGTTTCTCTTCCTATTACTTTACACTTCATTAGTTCTTCCTACTTTTTTTACCTATTTCACGCCAAGATTGTGACAAAACGATAAAATAATACTGATAAATGAACTAACAAAATTAATTAATACACATACATAAAAAAAATTAATACACATACATGAGAGTAAAAAAAATTTCACATTAACTAAAAATAATATTAAATTATAATATTTAAGAAAGATATAAATCTTATTTCTTAAATCGATTTTGAAGATGAATTAGTCTTTATAATTATTTTTTATATAATTATAATTAAAGTTAAAGATCTAATTAATTTTAATTAATATTAAAGATGGAATTAGTTTATAAATTATAGATTTAGTTTAAAAGACTAATTTTTATTTTCATAATTTCAAAATCTAATTAAAACTAGCAAGTAATTATAATTTTCAAAATTAATTTCATATTTTCCTCCATTAAAGAACGTTGATAGGACAAATGATAATTTTTTCTTTTCTTAAAACATTTAACACATTTGCATCTTAATTCTATTTCAATAATTAATAATGGATTTATACTTTTAATAGTTATAGATAATCCTTGTCTTTATACTCTCTGCATATCAATGTTATTATCTTTCCATAAACAATTTTTTTAGTATGTTTAATTAATTATTTAAGATAAATCCATGTCAATTGATATTTGTTAAAGTATATTAAAAATATTAGTGTTGTAAATCTCAATTAAAATTTTCAGATGGACTAAATCCATTGTTATATGATTAAGGCTGAAAAAATGGATTTAGTTTAAAGTTCTGATTAATTATTTGTCAAAAATTTATGAGTCAAGTTAGGTATTTCAATTTCAGTATATTACTCTCATCTTTATTTTTAAAAAAATATTAATTTAAAAACTTTTTATTAATGGTTTTCAATCAAAATATATATATTTATTATTATTAATAATAATTTATTTATTTTATAGATTTAATTTATCTAATACTAAAATAATTAATTTTAAACTAAATTACTAATATATTTATATTTCTAAACTAAAATTTTCTATTTAAATTAATTTTATCAAATAAATTACTTATACTTTATTTTTTTGGATTCACTCATATGTTTGTCTACTTTCTTCTTGATAAGTTTAGTTAAGATTTTTAACCATCTTATCCAAGGTTGAATTTGAGATTTTTGCCACCCAAAAAACCCTAAAGGTTAAGCTTATGACCTTAAAAGTTAGCTTTCATTATTACTACTATTATGTTAAAAAAAATTATTATATATTCAAACAATATATTATATATAATAAATATACATATTTTGATATTATTGATACTTATAATTAAATAATAAGGTTTAATTAATAAACTACATCTAAGACTATCAACTTCAGAAATTCAATATCTTGATTAGGTTATCATTGATTTGATTTTTATAATAATGGATCAAATTATTAACTTAGCAATTAGGTCAACAATGTCGGCATAAGTTGAGGTTATAAAGATTTAAACAAAAAATTGGTAAAATCCTTTCACCTTATAATTACTTTTAACTATAATCACTTATAATTTGTGACTCAAAAACTTCATTGGCATGTGGAAGATCAAAATGATCACACTAGAACTCAAGGTGTGAGATTCCTAAGAAGAAATTGTATGTGAATAACTAAAAAAAATTGCAAAAGTATGGTCATGGAAGAATCCTTAAAGATGACAAGACTTGACATACCCAACAAAGAAGTACAATGACAAAAAAATACAATCAAGTCCTCATGAGGTAATAAGTTGGATTTTTAAATCTAAAACTGTGCAATAATAATAATAATAATAATTTTTTATGTATAATTAATTATTTTTTTCTCAGGAATTAATGATTTTTATATATAATTAATTGATAAAAATAATTGCATAAATATATTTATGAAAAGTATTTTTGTTTTTAATTTAAAAGCTGGTGTTAATAGTTGATTAGCTCTTAAATTGTGGTGTTGTTTACGAAAATTAAAATGAAGCATGACTTGCATTAATTAGTTGATTTGGAAATAGAAAACTAGTGACAAGACATATCAACAACCAATCCTATAACTTCAAAAATAATGTTCAATGCCAAGAAGATTCTTTACTATCTATAAATGTGAAGCCTTTAAAATCCTTCGATTTTAATCTCTAACATTGAGACCATATTTTTTCAAAGATAGATTGAGACGAGAATAAAGCTGTCTTAGAGAACAGAAAAATCAAATCATTAAAATTAATTTTCCCTTGTACAAATTTATTGAAAACTAATTTTAAAATAGTTAATTTCATTTTAAAATAATTAAACTTTATTCGAATATAATAAAAAATATCAGTTTTTAAATAAAATAAAAATATGTGTTAAACTTAAAAGGGGTTCAGAAATAATTATTGCTTAAACATATTTTTGTCTCTCGTAAAAGTAATTAGTTAACCTCTCAAATTTAAAATTATCTTTTTAATCTATCAAATTTAAAAATGAATTTTTCAATCTCAATATTTAAAAAGTGTTATTATTAAGTTTCACAAATCTATAAATAATTCTTTAACCCTTTGGGTTTTTTCTTTCTTCTAATTTAAAAATAATTCATTTAGTTGAAAATTTTATCATTAAAAAAATCTATATATACGTGATTAATAATATATTTTTTTAAAAAATTTAGAAATAAATTTTATAATAACTTTAAATTTTCAAGATTTAAATTTTAAGATAAGTATGTTGATGTTTTAAACCCCAAAAATCTTGTAAAGCAAAATGAGATATTTTGTTTGCATTGTCTAGCCACAATATTTTAATTTGAAAATAAAACTTAGTTTAACAAAAAGAAAAAATAAATCAAATCTTATTTTTCTAATTAAACATTTAGTAGCTATTATGTAAACAAAAATCTCAACAACATCAATTTTAAAAATCAAAATGAATTACTTTAAAATTAAAAAGTTAAAAAAATATTTTTAAATTGGGGATTGAAAATCTATTTATAAATTTAAAGGACTAATTTTATTTTAATAACTAAAAAATTAATTTTAAATTTCAGATACTAAAACAATTACTTTTAAAATTGAGAAATTAAAATAAAATTTGACTAAAATTGTAACACCTTGAAAACCTATCATTATCATTTACACTTATAAAATAATTTATTTTTCAAAGAAAAATTAAATTTTTGATGTTTGAACTTTATTTTATAAATATCTTAGTGCGGGATGCACAATAAATATGAATTGGACATAATTTGAAAGAGTGGATAAAGGAAAAGGTCAACAAATTATGAATGTATGATATTACATTGGCCTATCAAAATAGAGAAGATTTATGGTTAGTTAGCAGTCTCTCTAGTTGAAGGGGAATTGAATTTTCTAGGGTTCCTTTTCATAATTAATTGGAGTCCAATGTCAAAATTCAGGTAGAAAAAATCAATATAATAATATAATTATTCATTATTCGTGGAACAAGTTTTGAGCTCAAAACCCATCAATTTTGAGGGTGACTTTTTGCTTCAACTTCAAACAAGCAAAGTTAAGTTGCCCAACAAAAAAGGAACAAAAAAATTGGATCTGGGCTCAATAGGGTTCATGAATTTCATCAAAACAATATTTTATATGTAGCATTTGAAATAATTTTATCTTGGTTCTCACATTTATTTAGTGAGTTTTTGCAATCCTTTTTGAAAAATTCATCTAGTAAAATTAATTTATATGTATGTTAAAATAAAAAATTTAAGTAAAAAAGTTTTTGCATAAATTAATTTTAATTTATAGAGGAGTTTAATTTACTAATTTTCTTTTTTTATAGAATATTTATGAAGAATTTTGTTCAAATCAATCTTATAAATAAAAAAGAAAATATATTTTCTCAACCTTATAATGATAAATCAATTAAATTAAAACTAAATTAAAATATATTAAATACGTATAAATTTCATTTTATAAATAATTAAATTTAAAATTTATTTATAATATTGTACTAAATTATATAATTAAAATTTAAAAAAAATTAAGACCAAGAATTAAATTAACCCAATAAAATTAATATTTGAGTTCATGAATTAGTTAAAACATGTGATATAAATAAAACACACATTATAAATATATTAAGTTTTGTTGATAAACTTAATTATTATTACCTTTAGTAATTTTTTTTTTCATTTCAATTACATGTTATTTCATTCAAAGTTTTGTTTAAAAAATCTAAAAACAAAATTACTTCAATTAAAATGATATTATGAGTAAAATAAACCATCTTGGGAGGAAGAAAAAAGTGGACATATATTATTCTCTATAAATAAAATGAAAAAATATTTTTTATACACAAAATGGAAATATATTGGAATATAACATTATATTATGGAATTGAGTTTATGGCATGTGGATATTAGAGTATGTTGTGTCATGTCACAAGAAGAAGAAGAAGAAATAAATTGGTAGTAATTAGAGGTGAGAATTTGGTATATTTCAAGTCATTTGGTGTCCTCTATTTCTTCTCCATTGTCACTTTCAACCTACTCTATCCATTATGACTCTTGGAACTTGTCTCTCTTCTACATTCTTCTTTCCTTCTTTTTCATGCCAACCTTCATTTTCTTTATTCAATTTATCCATTGGATCAACCTATATGATATATATGATATAGTGGAGTTATTAAAATTAAAAACTATATATTATATCAAATTATGATTTTAACAAATAATAATACTATCAACCATCTTTAAACACTAATCAAAATCAAAAGTTGTAAAAATGTGAATTATTACAAATACCACAAAAATATTCACACCCACATAAATTATATTCAATTTATTATAACTTCTTAACAAATTTTTTAAATAGATACTTGTTAGCATTTTTTTTATTCACTATATTAAACAAGTGGAGATGAGCATTATAGTAACCATACTCATAAGAGTTTTTGAGTGAGTACAATGAATTTTTCATCAAAAATAAAAATAAAATTATAATATAAATTACTTATACATAATGCAAATTACATTAAGACAAAAGAGAAGCTTGCTCATAAAAAAAAAAAAAAAGAATCTTTAACAAGTTATGAAAATCATATATGAAGGAAGAAACATGATTTGATGATGGCTGAGGTCCAATTTGATTGTTTTAAATTAAAATTAATAGGTCCAATTACTTTGACAACGTGAAGTAGGCTCATGATGGAGTAAGCCCATGAAAACATTAACCCAAAATTAGTTTATTATATTGCATTGAAGTACACATATAAATTTTCATATCCAAATAATATATAAACTACACTATTAATTAAAAATTATAAGTTAAAATCATGATTAATTTATATTTATTATATGAATACATATTTAATTTTATCATAATTTTTAATCAATAATTATGAGTGTATTTTATATTTTAAAGTGTATAAATGAACCCAATTGTTTATCATACTAGGTCAAATTGTCTTTGTAGTTATATATAATAGGTTTTGAAGTGACCCATGATGTTTTTTTTTTGTTTTTTCCATTGGAACATTATTATGTGAAGCAAGGTTTCAATCTTCTGTATTTTTATTATTATCTTTGGCCGAACAAGATGTTGATTTGATTTTTTATATGATAAAATTGGAAGTTGAAGGAGACATATTGAGAGTGTAATTGAGGTGATGACAAATATACAACTTTCAATGTATGAATCCAAAAAATAAATACATATTTCTAAAATTTAGAAAATAAAAGTATTTATTTTGATTAAAAGAACAGCATACTTATCTTAAAATATTTTATTTTTTAAAACGAAATATGAAAAATTATAATATTATCAGAAAGCATTCATTAGTGAATTGAAGTTGTGACCAATTTCATTGACAACAAAAAATTTGCAAGATAATGACATTATATGTAGTTCTAGCAAATAATCATGTTATTCTTTTTGTAAGCTTCTTTTTTCTCTTTTCTTTTGAACATGATTTAAGATAATGACATTATCTTTACACTTAATAGTAGTTCTTCTGTAAAGTGGATCCCTAAATCATTGATCTGCATGTATTATTTTTTGTGGCATAAGCTTCATCCATGCACGCAGGGTAACTTATGAAAAAGTAAACCTAAAAGTAAAAGCAAGAAATTGAGTGAATAGTAAAATAACTTTTTAGAACATTTTCAATTATGATGCTCATCAAAGTTGCTTAGTAATTATTCTTTACTATATTAACATGATTTTTCTATAAAAATTTTCATTACTATAGTCATGTTGTAATTTGAAATTGTGTAATGGACCCTCTTTTTGCTACAAAATAATTAATTTGTCAAGTTTATGCACTCAATGGCTAATCATCAACATGTGTGAAAATTTTGCAGTGCACATAAGCCAGAACAGTAATCATATACAATATCTTAGCTAATTATATTATAATTCTATCCAAGAAAAATGTTCATGTTTATTCACTAGTGAAGTATAAAAAAGAGAAATATTGCTAATAATTTAGACCCACCCAACTTTTTTTTCTTCCCCAAGAATCATTCTTTCTGATTTTCCATCAAAATAAGGTATTAAATTGATAATAACTAAATCAAGTGGGAACATCATATGATATAGAAGTATCTTTTAAGATGAGAATACAAAGTTGACATGATCAATTGTGTTTAGTCAAACTAAACACTAATTAATCTCATTTAATTAACCTATTATAGATAATATAACACCACAATAGACAACTCATGTGACCCAAAACTACACAACATGACTCAAATGATTTGTTCTTCCAAAATTTCTTATAAAAACAATCTTTTACAAAAAGATGAAAACACTACTCAATCATTAATGAATCTTGAATGTAATTTTTTTTAAAAACAAAAAATTCTAAATTTAGATCCTAAACACATGGCATCATTTTTTTTCCTACCCTAATTAAATTTTGAAATTTAGTAAAAGTGTTCACATATAAGTGTGCATCAAATTTATTTGAAAATAAAATCTGATAACATGACTTAATCATTGAGAAAAGTAAATCTCATAACTCCCTTTTAACTTTAATTAGGGTTTTGCCTTCTTTTTAGGGTTTGGAAGGAAGCTTCCTATGGTTGTGGCATGCAGGCCAAAGGTAAAACCTAAGGCATAAATTCCACAGCCACTCGCACACAATAAAGAGTAAAAGAGTGATCTTTGTTTGGGCCAGGTCAATCCACACTAGTCAATCCATGTTGTCCTTTTCTCACACACCAAGCACAAGTGTAATAATATTTCCATCAACTAAAAAATCCACTGAAAAAACAGAGTTGTGTCTTCACTTTTATCATTGTAAAAAAAGCAAACACTAACAAGAGAACTGATTTTTTAATTAGTGCTAGAGAATTGATTAATAAAACCCCAAATTAAAGACAACTGTTAACCAGCATCCTAAGAGTATCCAACAAAGAATCTAAAATAGAAATTCCAATAAAAACTTTCTAGTTTTAATTGATTTAAATATAAATTTTTTTACAGTAATAATGCATAGAAATTTTGTTAAACAAATGATAAGGTAGCAACATACATATTGTTGTTGATACTTGTCAGAAAACAAATACAGTGCAAGTAGCATGACATGACTTCAATTCATGCAATTTATTTAGTTCTCTCTGAATGGATGCATGGTTGAGTTTTCACTGTCACAGAGTATGAATTTTCAGTTACTTACAGATGCATAAAACCTGCAACCTTTGTTTGTATATGTAGAAATTTAGGAGTAATAACAAAACAAAAATTGACAGAACTTTCAATTTAACATAATTCCCCGTTTTGTGTGTCTCGTATCAATGGAGCATATAAAAGAGAATAATGGTCGATAGAATGAAATCCCCTCAATTCATGGGAATTCCATGGCTCTAAAGCAACCCAAGATAGGCTCAAAAGTCAAAATCAAGTAGCTGACATGGTCTTTTCTTCTCTGCATCCTTGCTTCCAATATGGTTTAAATCTCTTCTTTATTTTTCTCTCAATGATTAAACCTTGAGTTTTACGTACATATCTTAGTCTTTATATTTACTAGGTCGTGAGAAATTGGAGGTACAAATAAGAGTTTGCATGACCTCCCCTGTTTTAATTGCTCTGTTTTGGTTTAATTGAAATTGGGAAATTAGGAAGCAAGAACTGGATAAATGAGAATTCCATGAAAAACCCACTTATTTTTCCAAGAAAATACATCATATTTAAAGAAATTTTGGACCAAAGGATGGATCTTTTCGCATGGTATGTTTGGATTTTCCTCTCACAGCTTGTGGACACTCTGTTCTGGGTTTTCACCAGAATCCTCATGAGGTATTGAAATTGAAGTTTTCATCACATCATAAGTTAAACTATTAGCCTCTTAAGCTAACTTTTTTCAATCTTTTTTTTTTTTTTTTTTATTGCAGATACTTCAGTCATGAAGCAATCAATTCAGATTGTTCTTCAAACCTTTGCCATGAAAACTATCACACTGATCCTAACAACTCTCAGATAAAAACTGAGGCTGAAGAAGATTGGTCTAAACATTCTAAAGACGCAGAGTTCAAAATTGAAAGATTTGAGGAAGGTAATGACGCTATTCAACTCAAACAGGAGTGTAATCATCAAAATTATTCAAATGGTTCTGAACCAGAAGCGAAGTGCAATGAAGATTGTTCTGAAACAGTTACTATAACTAACTATATGGGAAACTTTGGCCCTGAAGAAAACGAGAAAATGAGGTTGGTTTTCAAATTCCAATATCAAACTTGGAACTGTAGTGAAACTTCTGATTTTGTGGATAAGGCTCCTGGAAACACCAACAAGCAGGAGTTCATCTTAGGTAAGAGTTTCAGCAGCTTCTTGGATGAACCATGTGTTCATTCAAAATATTTTTCTTTGGAAAATGATTCTGCTGATGAATCAGAAAGAAGCTTTGAACCAGAAAGTTGTGTTGATCAAGTAGTGAGGCCCCAGATTAGGCCTTCTTTAGAACAGCCTGATGAATATGAAGTGGAGAATCTGAATGCCAATGTGTTTGTTGAAGATATTTCAACGGTTGATAGTGTCTTTTCTGAAGATGATAGCATTTGTGTAAGCTTAGAATTAGATTCTATGACCAGTTCTGTTGGAGATGGATTTTTGTCAGACATAGATTTTGGAACCACTATTAAGCTTAACACATCGGGAAACCATGATGAAGAAAATGCAGTCTTAGAAAAAGAAGATTTGGACTTTGAGGGTGAAACAAGATCACAGAGTTTTGATGTTGAAGATAGAGACGCGATAGTTGGGATAAGAAAATTGGAAGAGACAAGAATGCAACAAGATTTAGATAATATTGAGAACATAAAGTTGAAAGGGCATGGTTTTCAAGATAGGCATGACAGGAGCTTGCATGGTTCAACAGGTTCAGATCTTGAGGATTCCTACCGGTTTGATGCACAATGGGAACATCAAGAATTGATAGAACAGCTCAAGATGGAACTGAACAAGGTCAGAGCCACTGGTTTGCCTACCACCTTTGAGGCACAAGGGATAATGAAAGACTTGAAGCCATGGGAAATTGATGAAAATTTCAAGCATCGTAGTACCATAAATAATCTCACAAAATTCTACCAGAGTTACACAGAAAGAATGAGAAAACTTGATATCTTAAATTACCAAAAACTGTTTGCCATTGGTCAGTAGTTCTAACTTTTCATCTGTTTTCACTCTATGCTTTTCCTTTTTCTTATCTTAACGTGTTAAAGGAATTTGTGGTTAATTGATTATCAATTTCATTCAACATGCAATCATAAATACCTAAATCATTATAATAGATAATGAGTATCTACTAAATTTTATTAGTTGGACAGTAGGAATGCATGAATTCTCTTAACACCATAACACATAGTATTCATATATATAGAGGCGTTCATTTTTATATTCTCTGGTAAAATTTCCATCATTAATGAGTTTAGCTGTTTGAAGTGTTCCTCAAAGACAACAAATAGTTACTGAGAACCCTTGTTTGAGCATTAAAACAAGCAAATTAATATTTACTTAAAACATAATTAATGCTTTTCAAAAAATAGAACTTTTAGTTAAATACTATCATATACTTCATAATTAAAAATTGCATATTCTATAAACTGCTCCTATTTTTCAAGACAAGTAAGTCAGAAAAAAAATGTTCTTATATAACTTTGATTTAGAATCTAATTGACCTTTTCGCAGTGCTTAGTTTAGTGTTTAAGAATCCATTCACAATATCTTTTTTATAAGTGCCATGGCATGTTATATAGGTGCCCTGAAGACCAAGGACCTTATGATATCATTTTCAAGTCGTGAGAATTCTTCTCCAGCTATCACATCCTTCCTTCCACACATCTTTTATCATAGTAGACGTAAGAAATTTGAATCTGACCCATTGAAGAAGTTTAGGAGAGAATTTTACAGTGACTTGGAAATGGTTTATGTGGGACAATTATGCCTTTCTTGGGAATTCCTTCGGTGGGAGTATGACAAGGCCTTGCAGTTATGGGAGTCTGATCAATATAGGTTTCAAAGTTTCAATGAAGTAGCTGAGGAGTTCCAACAATTTCAAGTGCTTCTGCTAAGATTTATAGAGAATGAAAGCTTCCAAGGTCCAAGAGTTGAGTACTATGCCAGGAATCGTTGTGCTATGCAAAATCTTCTTCAAGTTCCAGTTATAAGAGGTGAGAACTTTCAATATACAGTCATTTTTTTTACATCTATCTTTAAATGTAATTTTGTGGTTACTTTCACTTTCATAATGTCCTATGAGCCAAAGTTTTAAACAATGATCGCCATTTTAATTTTTTTTCCTGATCTTTCACATAGTAAAAGATTACAAACAAAGCTGCATAATTAAAACACCTCTTAAAATCATGATAGTGAGGCTATAGATCATCTTAAAAGAATAAAATATATTTTTGTCTCTCATTCTATTTTTTTATTTTGAAAGTTTCATATTATCTTTCTCAACATGTCTCACCAAGTTATTGTATTTTAGCCTTTTTAAAACCTTGTTTTGAACTATGTGGAGAGCCATATAAATATCCATTTGTAAGAAACTAGTATCTAATGTGAAGAACCTCAATTGACTGCAGAGGACAACACCAAGGATGAAGAGAAACTCAAGACAAGAGATGTAGATAAAGATGAAATCACAGATGACATGCTTGTGAAGATTTTGGAAGAATCAATCAGGATATTTTGGCATTTCATTAAAACTGATAAAGATGCATCTAGCTCGGTTCATAAAGGTCTAAGAGAAGCTCAAGTAAAACTCCAAGACCCTGCAGATTCAGAATTTCTTAGGGAGATTCAAGCAGAACTTCAGAAGGTAATTGAGGCTTATTAAACAAAATCTTCTTTCCTTATGTGAAAAGGGTTTTATGATGTTTCATCTTTTGTTAACTATTTTTTTTCATTTATGCAGAAGGAAAGGAGACTTAATGAATTATTGAAGAGCAGAAGTAGCATACTGAAAAAGTTCCACAAGCATGAGGAAGATAGTAGAGAACATTTTCTTCACTTTTCTCCTCAGGTGGAGATAAAATTGGTTTGGAGAGTGTTAAACATGTCAAAAATAACAAAGGATCAACTAGTATGGTGTCATAATAAACTAAACTATATCAATATTGTAAACAGAAGGATACAAATAGAACCATCTTTCTCACTTTTTCCTTGCTAGTAGTTATTTGTTAGTTTGTAAATATGTTACTCCACATTTAGATTCAATTTGGATATATTGAGAAATTTGTATTCTTTCTCCACTTAAAGTGTTTCTGATATAATGTTTACCACCTGCATTTTAACTGTACAAGGAGAGGCTTGACAACATAGATCAAATTCAACTATGTCAAGAGGAAGAAGGTTGACAAGGTTCTATTTAAGCATAGATCTTGGATGAATTATACTTGATTGTTATATAAACCAATAAATCATTTAAAGCATAGAAAAATCAATTGTTAAATCGATAATTTATCATTGCATAAAAAATTATAATTAATAGTTAATAGAAATTCTTTCTATTTAAAAATGTACTAATTTTAATTATGAATTGATTCATATTATTTTTAATTGATATAATTAGCAAAAATGTATATATATTTAAATTGACTAATTTTACCTAGTATTTAGATAATTCTGTAAAAAAAATATATTTTCATGAATAAAACTAAAATTACTAGTTAAAATAAATTTACCGAACTTGAGCTTGGAAAAAAATAATTCAGGTCAAATTTTAATGCAAGGGAATAATTAATTAGAAATGAGAAAAATAGGCTATTAAAAATTAATAATCTTATAATAATAATAATGATGATGATATTAATTGTAATTTTTTCAATTTTTTTTTTGTGTGTGGTATTTATTGTTGTTTTATTATTTTCTTTTACTTTATTTTATTTTATTCTTGAAGAATGGGCTGATGAGATGGTTCAATTTGAGAAAAAGGAGTAAACGATTGGGCCTACGTTAGCCCAATCTGATGTTTTTGAAAAAGAAAATTCTAAATTAAAAGAAAACGTGGCTTTCGTGTCCCAACTAGCCCAATTAAATATGATTTTTAACATTAATGAAATTTAAATAAAATGAATTAAATAAGACAATAAATAAGGTAAATAAAATTTAGTGTTCACACTATTGAATGTGGGAGAATATAAATAATTAAGACTAATAATGTATAGCAGCCAAAGAATTTAAATAGAAAGTATTTATTGAAAACTATAATAAAAAAACATTATAAGAGTAAATTAATCATATTTTTTTATTGTTTTTTATTTTATTTTATTTTAAAGAATGCAAACACTATATTCTCTAACTTATATTTACTATTAACTAAAATTGATCAAATATCACAAAATTTCGTAAATTTATTTTTATTCCTTATCACTTAGTTTTCCAGATATTTTCAATTCAAAATGCTATTTTATAAATTTTTAGCTTGTATTAAAATATTTTACTTAACATATGATAGTCATATTACGTTTTTTTTTTATTTATCCATAAAGAGACCTAAACCTAGTTTAATAACTTGAACCAACAATATTTTTTTAATGAACCATAAATTACTTTACACTATGATTAAACTCTTATTTTAGAAAAATACCTTTTAAAGAATTTAATTAAGAATACTTAATCTCAAAATCAGTTAATCCAAAAAGCAACTAATGGATCATCCTAAAGTAAAGAAACTTGCTATCTCTGTATAATAATTGTATAATCTAATAATTATTCATGTATTTATTATTTTTTTACATGCTAAATTAATGCATAAATTAATAAATAACTTCTTTCACTCTATATTTATTCATTTTACTTCTAAAATCCATTCTTATCCAAAACAGTGATTTCTAATTTTTGTTTATTTATTTATAGTCAAGTGTTTTTATAGTATAAGCCAAAAAATAAAAGTCTACATTCTCTTCGCAGAAATCTAAATATGCTTTCTTTTAACTTCTTAGCCTTTTTCAACTATACTCCAATGAAGAAGAAGATTCCAATAGTTTTTTTTTTCAATCTTTAAAGGCATTATGTATCTCTAGCAACATGTAGTTTTTTTGGTAGAGTGAAGATGAGTTCATATTTTATGCTTTGAAGCCTAATTTTATTTGAATTTATATTTTAGACAGAGTAATTTTTCTATAAAATACTTTCAAATTTTAACAAAGTATGAGATAAAAATAACATAAAATTGTTTAAATAATTAGTTTTAAACATTTATTTTATTTTTGCGAGTTATCTACAAATATTAAAGTATTTAGAATTAGTTTCTATAAAGAAGTATTATCCGAATATTATGAAGAAGAATAATAGACAAATAAACTAATAAAAAAAATTAAAAATATGAAACTATATGTACATCTTGGTAAATATACCAAGTACATGAAGCATATAATTAACTAGGGGTGTTCGCGGTGCGGTTTGGTTCGGTTTTTCGCTAAAATTTATCCGAACCAAATTTAAAAAATTATTTGCGGTTCGATTTGGTTCGGTTTGAAATAAAAAAAAATCCGAACCAAACCAAATCAATTTTAGCGGTTTGGTTTGGATCGGTTTTTGCGGTTTTTTTTTTTTAATTTTTAATTTTATTTTTTTATTAATAATTGACTATTTTTATCTTTTTAAATAATAAATTAATAAAATTATATTATTGACTAGATTTCATATGATTAGATAAAGGATTGGAAACAAAAAATGATAATATTACTATTTAATTTTTTGCACACTTTTGCTCAATTATATTTTATAATTATTTTTGGTATTTTTAGTACCAATTTTTATCAATATATTTGTCATTACCGATTAAAAAAAAATATAAAATAGAAGAAATGTATCTTTTTAACCATCAAATCATATATTGTTTTAATTTAATACCAACAAAATAGCAATATAATATTTGACAAAACCACTAACAAAAATACACAAAAAAATTCAGGTAGATCAATTGTAAAATGTCAATAATTACAACCTGTAAAAAATAAAACATGATTAGTTAAATTCAAATTGCAACATTTCTTGACACTTTTTATAAGAAAAAAACATAATTTGTTAAGAAATCATCATACCATATAAAAATTAATTTCTGTAACAACTAATCAGACTCAACATCAGAATTCTTTTCATGTAGTGGTAGGACTGGACAAATTTCTAGAAACATATAAAATATAATAATCAATAGAATTAAAAAAGTAGATAAAAAATAATTAGACAATAAAAAAATTTAGGTAGAATATGAAAATACCCATTTCAATTCTTTCAATGTCTTGCAAGTATTCTTCAATCTCTATTGACCATGGAGAGGGTGAAATGGTGTGATGAAGATGGATTTGAATAAGAGTTAACGATGAGATAATGAAATCAGAGTAAGGGAGTTTCAAGTAAGGAATCCTGGAACCCAAAGATGCGTCTAATGAGATGAAAGTTGTAATAGACAACAATGGTAGGTTAGGTTTTGGTTTAGGGTTTAGGAAAATAAAATTAAAAATAAATATAATATTATTTAATAATTGCGGTTCGGTTTGATTTGGTTCGGTTTTGAAATGTCAAACTGCAAACCGAACCAAACTGCGCGGTTCTGAAAAAAAAAATCCAAAATGATCCAAAAATTTGCGGTTTTAATCGGTTTGCGGTTTTTTTTTTGGGTCGATTCGGTTTTGAACACCCCTATAATTAACCTCCTTGAAACAAATAACCCCTACACCAAAAATGAATCATTCCTAGAGAGTTTTGCAAGTGAGAGAATCACATGAATAAAAAAGATAGACACACCCAAAACCTACAAATTTTTGTGTCTATTTTTTTCCCTTCACATGACCTGTCACATGAAAAACTAACTTCAGAAGATCTATTTCCCAGCACATGATTTATAAAATTTTTGGCTCTTTTCTATGTTTCTTGGTGGTAGTTACATTCAGGTACATATAACTATAGACAAGGAAACAATGATAACCCTTGTACATTTACAAGTAAAATCAGTACCTAATGACATTGATTTTAGTGGTAAATATACTAAAATTGTAAAAATGGTAAACCTGATCACAACCACCATGAATGCCCCCAATTTGTTTGATAAATCAAGTGTAGCATTTATTGGTGGAATAGGTAGTGGACATGTCACTGGGGCAAGGAGGGGAGTCCCATGCCACAGAAGAAGACTTCCATGCATCATATGGGGGAAGCAAAGTAAATGGAAACCCAGTGGTTCTCCCAATTGTTTCCCAATCTTGTTGTTCTTTTGTTACTGTTGTTACTGTTTCAGTGCTTGTGTTTTGTTGCATATAATGAGGTAGATTGATTGAGAAGCCACTATACTGTGGTTGGTTTGGCTCTTCAAATGTTATGTAGTCAGGGTTGGGAGAAAGCATGGAACTGGCATCTAGTGTGCACTTGGTCTGTCCTGTGTAGAATATGAAGTTGTCTGCAAGGTCTCCTTCTGAAGCAGGAATTTCTGGTGATGGCTTGGGAACTGTGCTGTTGTTGATGGGTTTGTAAGTGGGAATATCTGAAGCTGAGAAGTTGGTATTGATTTCATTATTGGAGACTTGGTGTAACTCTTGCTTGTCTTCACAAAATTGAATGGCTGGTGATCCTAGGTGATGGTTTGTTGCACCCTGTGTGAACATGTCAGATACCATGCTTCCAGGTAACTGAGAGATCCAAGGGTGAGATAAAGCTTTCTGTGCCATGGAAAGGGAGTTGGTTTTCTTGAATATCCTACAGATTGCCCATGAATCCTGAAAAAACACAACACTTTTTTCACTACATGAACAAGCAGAAGTTAATTTTAATAGGTGATTCTAACTTGGTGTATGGTGAGAGTGTGAAAGGTGGAGTTAATTTTAATAGGTGATTCTAACTTGGATAATAAGGATTGGTTTAACTAAAATCCAATTCTGATCGTGCATGATCAAGATTAGTCCCTGTAACCTATCACGTTATCACTTTAAATGTTATAAGGAATTGGTGCAATACTTACACTTGGAGGGAGGCTTTTTTCTGAGAGTTTTTTGGGAGGGGCTGAGTCTGATATGCAAGGCAGCCTAAACTCATGCATCATCCAATCAGTTTTCAACCCTTTGGCAGCTCTTCCTCTGTAAAACACAAGAGACTTCTTCAAACCAATGCACTTCCCTTCAGAGGAATATATAGGCCTATCAGTTCCAGTGGCCTTCCAAAACCCAGCTCTTGTGACTCTATTTGGACGCGCACTGTTCCTGTATTTTCTGTCCCTTGGACAGTAGAAATACCACTCTTTCTCCCCAGTACCTGCCAGCTCTTCTTGTGCATAAAAACAACCAATGGAACCAAGTTAAACTTAGAAAAGAGTTATCAAGAACCTTAGGTCCTTCAAGATTTAGTCAAAATGATTTCTCTTTACAGTTTAAAAATGATGGTTTTGGTCTTTGTATTACTGAGTTTCATTTTCTGACTGAACTAATTATACTTCATTTTCACTTGATCAGGAATAAAATTTGAAACATTTCCAAAACTTCTGCTTTTAAAACGAACGAGGAAAATTTGGTTGCAAATTAGTCAGAACCTATATGTAAGAATTGTGTGTAGCATAAAGCAAAAACAATAGAAAAAGAGAAGGTAGAAAACAATGAGTGTGAGTCATAAGAGTTCTTACTTGGAAGGTCCCATGGATCATATTTGTAAATATCCACTTGCTTAATCAGTTCAATAGGAAGAGACTTCTGCTGAATTTTTCTCTTGAGATAGAAATCAACAAGCTCTTCATCAGTGGGGTGAAAACGAAATCCTGGCATCACGTCATCAATCTTTTCCATCTCATTCCTGTCCTCCATGTTCACTCTCTCTAATTTCTTGTCCAAAAACCAAATGCAAATATATAGATAGAGGCTTCTCTGGATGTCAACACTTATTCAAATATCTGTAAGAAGCTTCAACTCACCTAGTAAGTGACAATGAAATATAAGATATTATATTATAATAATTCTCATAGATGGAAACACAAACATGTTGTAGTTTACAAATTTTGGAAAACAAAACCCATTATTTATGTGCTGTTCTCAAATATGAATAATGACACATCAGAAGTTTCAAGTTGTGCTAACTCACAGTGTTTGCAAATTTGATTTGTCCAAGGTCATGTCATGTGCCTCCCAAGAAGGTTTATGTTCCCAAAACTTCTGCCTCCCTTTTAGGATATGGCTCCAATGAAAATCACGATGACTTTTGTGTTGAGAAGAGGGTGTGTTGGTAAGCTATTTAAGTTCCTTGCAAAGGAA
Organism: Macrotyloma uniflorum; assembly: GCA_016859785.1. NCBI lineage: Eukaryota > Viridiplantae > Streptophyta > Magnoliopsida > Fabales > Fabaceae > Macrotyloma > Macrotyloma uniflorum. Next base: position 1,533,009 of record BDMB01000009.1, on the reverse strand, counting down.
GATGTCACTAACCAAGTCAAGCAAAAGTAAAACCCCTTTCAATGGATATCTCTCACTCCCACTTGGCCTAATATACGTGTTACTGTGAGAATGAATGACCAAAAAAATAAGGATCAGAAGAGACTGCAGAATTAGAAGCATTATGGGGTATTTTTATATTGTGAATATGTGTTGTGATTGTTTCACTTTCATTGCTGATGCTCACAAACATTTCCTTTTATCTTCAACAAATCAAAGACAAGCACAAAATGACAAGGCAAGCTTCTAACGTAATTGTTTTTTCATTTTCTACATGTAAATAATTCTATTTTGAATTGTTCCTTTGTGAACTATACGGGAAGGACCCCATGCTCAATATAATACTGTTAATGTTGCTTTCGGTATCAGAAATTCTCTGCCAAATTCCTCTCAGGACTCTTATAAGACAATTTTTGTCATTTTTGTGCTAATTCTTGGATTGCAACATTCCCTTTTCTATGCCAAACTTTTCACATCTTATATTCCTCATCTTCCTGTCACAAATATGAACGTGTGACCTGTCATCAGTGACAATTAAAAAATAATTAAAAGATAATTTTTACTAAACCTTCAAAGTATTTTTTATACATAACTAGAAATAATACATATAAATGAACTATATAGAAAGTATGTTCCGACAAGTTTCAACAGAAAATGTTTTCTTATAGAATTATTGACAGAGAAGTTGTGGAAACATGAACATAAAAGTTGAAGAGATGGTGAAATGAGATGGCATAAAATTGCTAACCATGCCCCTTATGGCTAGGCAGCTATGTAGCAACTTAGGAGTCTACTAAATTCGTAAAGATCAAAATCCAAACGTGGTGAATTTACAAAATCTTAGGCCTCGTTTGATGCCCTTGTTGTCTCTTTCGTGTGTCTTTGGGTTTACAACTCATGTTGGAAAACTGATCAAACTCCTGCAACCTAAGTCCCTGTCTCTGTCTGCACATCAGAACTATGTTCTACAATAACTTAATATTTCCAATACATACTAACCTGGTAATATTGGATGTCTCTTCATTCTATTACTTTTTGTTAAAAAGAAAATAAAAAGTAACAATATAAATTCAAACAGACCAAAAAAAAAAGGATCTAAATAGGAATTGCATGAAACATTATTGATTCCATGTCTGATGAATGGTTTGATAATTAATTTAATGTATTGGAATTTGGAATATTCATGGTTTCAAACACTATAATCATCTTTCACACGAAATTGTGTGTAATGGAGTGTTATTTTCTTTTGCAATTGGTTGATATAAGTGAAATAATGTCTTCAAATCATCTTTGTCTGGTGGATTTTTAATAAGAGATCTATTTTAATACGTTATCTAGATGAGTGATGAACTTTTTAAATGTTATGTTTCACTTAATTACGAATTAGTTTTTTTTAGCTATTTTCTTCTTAACTTTTCTCTTTCATTTCGAACATTAATTTTTTTTTTCATACACTGTTCTTTCTTATTTTTTATATTATGATCATAAAAAAATTAGTAATTGGTAACATTTATTATTTCTGAACTAAAATAATTAAAGATATTTGTAGTAAAACATAACAAGAAAGATATATATTAAAGAGTTTTGTAATAAGAACAATTACGTGAGGACAAGAACTTAAGCATAATTTTCCCCTTAAATCAGAATTACATGTTCACATTTCACAGTGACTCATTTAAACGATAGATTAGTAGTCCAATAAATTTAACTTAGTTTTACCTTTCTTAATATATCCAAACATGTTATTATATTTTAATCTTATATTATATTCTGCTTTATTTATAAAATGTATATCATGAATATAAAACATGACTCATGTTATGTTATTTTATTTTGATACCTTTGTCAATTGCTACCATGTATCTAATTTTCTTTACATGTTAATATATAATTGTTAAACCAAACAAGTATGCATAATCTATTTCTTATGTGAACTAGTTGAAAAAAAAGCCAATTCCATCACTTTCTTATGTAGTTTCCAGTATTGCTTGCGCAGCAATATATGAAACTGGTAACTTTATTAAGCTCAAAACACTGAATGAGTTCACATAGTATTTGACTGAAATCAATACTTTTACGTTTTTGAAATATACACATGAATCATATCTTCATTTTTATTTTCTTTATTTTACCACAAGTTTTCAATATACTATACCACAAGTTTCCTTCAATCCTTAGATTATAAACTAATTTCATTCGTTATAATATGATTATCACTTGTTTCACTAGTAACATCTTTAAGTACTAAGATTATATAAATTCTTCCGTTTTTTTATATGGAAACCATGTAACGTTTTTCAAACAATCAAGGAGATTTCAAGTAATAATGTATAAACATACATTACATACCATCACTTTGAAATCATATTTAACTTAAATATCATGATGTCTTTTGAAAACCATATTTGTCAAACCTATATGCAAGAGACCAAATTACGAGTAAAGTATTTTGAAACCATGCAAATGATTTATACTATCTTTTCTTTTTTGTTAATTGTACAAAATATCTGCAAATATAATACATTTGTGAGTTTATAACACATCAATGCATATAAACCATTTCAAGAATTTTGTTCCTCAAGTACCACAGGCAGCTCCAACTTTTCACTGCCCCTCTGAATCATCAAGACCACTTTATCCCCTACATTATAGTCATCCAAAGCTTTCAACAACTCTGCTTTGCTCTTGACCTGGCAAGGATGCACCAAAAACAATTAAGGTCTGTTTGGTAAAGAGAAAAGAAATAGAGTGAATGGAAAAAGAAAAGGTAAAAGGAAAAAAGTGAGAAATAAAGAGAAATTAAAGATGAGTGGTTGAAAAGGAATAGCAAATAAATAAAGGAAGAGATAGAGAGATTAATGAAATAGACCAGAAACTGCATCTAAGTTTTGTCCATAAAATATAAAATGAATATTTTGGCTTTCAAAAGAGAATGATTTAAGCAGTTAACAAGAAGTTTCTTCAACAGAGGACTTACAGGCTTATTGTCAACTGCAACAATGATATCTCCAAGGACTATATTTCCTGCAAATCCCCTTGTGGTGGGATTTAGCCCAGCTTTGGCAGCAAGACTATTTGCAGGAACCTGAGAAACATAAGTTCAAGAGAGTTAAAGAATGATTTAGAAGTAAAGTTTAATTACAGTATAAGAGAATCTTGAGGATTTACCAGAAGAACAAGAGCTCCATTTCGAACATTAAGTTGGTTCGCAATTAAGTCCGGTGCAACATCCACGTTTAAACCAGCTCTAACAACCTTAAATGACAAGTTATAAAATCAAATATAAATAAGTCATAATAAATATATAAATCTTAAAAATTCTGCAGGTAAAATGTAAAAAAAAAATATTATATGATTAAAAAACATAATGTAGGACTAGCAACAATTGTTTCCCTGTGCTTTCTTCGCAAACTAAACAACTATGCATTTTATCTCTCTATAAAATCTAGACAAATAATGTGCCTTTCTTATTAAAAGATAAAAGGACCACCAACCATGCAACCTTGTCATATTAAAGATATCAAAGTAAAGATAAAGATTTGCCTAGATTGTTTCTGCATATTTGTGGTTCCATGAAACACTTACTTTTCCGAATTGAATGAGCTGTGGAACAATTCGTAATACAGTTGAAGATGGGATCGCAAATCCTACACCAGCTGATGTTCCTGCAATAGCAAGAAAAAAGGCAAAAACATGAAGCATACAAAACTAATAAGAGCAACTAGAACTGCAGCTTAAAAGTTATTTCCCCATGCAAAGGAAAGTGAATAGATCAACAATGTAGTGAAGGGAAAAGTGGTAGAAATTTTTTGACAAGTGAACCCAAAAGATTTCCTCAGCTATCATATTCAAATATATATATCAATGTTCAGTAACATGGTCCAATTCCTTCTGATTGTGATGGTAATATATCTTGCCTGTGCGAGTAAATATTGCAGTATTAATCCCAATTAAGCTTCCTTTTGAATCGAGAAGAGGGCCTCCACTGTTAGCATCATAGGAAAAGTAAGAAATGCAGCATTTGATGTAACAGCCAGTTAAGACTTAATATCATTCGACTAAGTGAACTGCACCAAATTCAACGAAGTATAACCTGTTCCCAGGATTTATTGCTGCATCAGTTTGAACACCACCACCAATTGTTACCCCAGTTTGACTAAAGATATCTCGGTTAAGTCCACTTATAACCCCAACTGTGAGGGTGTGATCGAAACCAAATGGATTTCCAATTGCGAAACATTGCTGCCCAACTTTTAGAAATGATGATTGTCCCACCTTGATAGGCCTTAAAATATCTTTAGGGGCATCTACCTGTATTTGTAAATTTGTTAATATCTCATCATGTGTATGATACATGCACAATTTTATTAACTACCTAAACGAGATAGACAGTTATTAGTCTACAGGCTTGATAGCTTCAATCTGAACACAGGTAGATTGCATATGACGTTTTGTTTGATTTATCCTACTACTAAATGCTCCATTTCACTAATATTAAAGAAATGCATGCGCACAAAAAAACACATCATGAATGCTATTTTAATTAACAAAGAAAGCAACTTTTAGCCACCATTATTTTAATGCACAAGTAACACGAATGAACTCAAGAAGAAGATAAGCATTTAGACTTTGAATAATGAATTGATCATTTAATGGAATAGATTATCATAGAAGTAAAGCAGAAACTAACATACAAAGATATCCAACATGGAAGCAAAATGTTATAAGGTGAAACAGAGATGTTGTTATGTAGATTGCTTATGGAAATCAGACAAATGATTTACAGAAGAAAGAAATTCAGAAAGTAAAAAAGAAATCATGCCTTCAAGACAGCAAGATCCTTTAAACGGTCAGCTCCAACGAGTAGACCTTCAAAATTCTTTTGTAACCTTTATAATGGAAAGTGTCAAAAATCAGAATTAAATGTATTAGTTTGAAACAGAAATTTAACAATATATGCAAACAGAAAAAGATGTCTACATGAGCCTCACCCTTCTGATGCTAGAATATTAACTCGGGCAACCACCTCACCAGCCTTTGCGTTTCTTGAAAGGGCATTGCCAATTACTGAATAATAAATAACAATCACAAGTCAGCACTTGGTCTGGAAAGCCTACCAAATACACTAAGATTGGAAAAATATGCATACAAATTAACTAGTGCATACATAGTACATAGCATTCCATTGGAGCACGGCAAGGTAAGCGGCAAAATGGGGCTAAAAATTTCAAAGAAAGGGGCAAAGGGGAGATAAATCAAAAGATATTAAAAGCCAAAAGAAATTCCTACTAGTTACATTAAGTGCACATGCCAAATCAAGAAGTCCAACTCAATGTGATCAAATACAGGAGAAATGCCCGATCACATACAAGAAACCTTATGCACATTCACTCAGAGAGCTCAATAAAATCTTTCTGAAGAAAACCAAAGCTAAATGTGTGTATTGTTTTAAATATAGAAGCCAGACATAACATAGAAACTGTATTTTCTCCACTGATTCTCACCATGATAATTTGTCACAATGTGGCCCTCCTCATCCCACACTACTCCAGAACCATTTCCTTCAGGAATCTGGTAGTATAGAAACAAAAAACGAATTACATTGCTTGATATTCTAATGTAGGACGATAAAAACCCTATCATGCTCATAAGATAGAGAGAATATAAAAATAAAAAAAACTAGAGTCCTTGACAAGACTTAAATGATTTAACATAAGATATTTTAGATTAAGTACTAGTTACCTCAACCACACCAGTTACATTAAGCTGAGGACGTAATGTCACATCAAATATATTAACAACAGAATATGTATTTCTTTCAAATAGTTGGACAATTCGATCCTGCCAATCACAATGAATTGGAATTAACTACTGCTATAAGGGTATAAAAAATGTGCCATGCAGCGACAACAGACAAAAGAGGGACTATAGTTGAAAGCTGACCTCTATGGGAAAGAGTGGCCCAGAAGAAAACACAGGAGGGGTTACTTCTTCAAGTGTTACTGAAGGATCTCCTAGTGCTAGGGCTGTACATTTACAATTTATGACATGAAGATAAACTTTGCTGGTAAACACTAAAAGAGACTTGCATAAAAGAATACAACAATATGTTCATAATGAAAGAAAATAGAAAATTAGAACACGCTGCTACAATGAGATTACTGCACTTCACCAGTTCTGTATTTATACTTGATAACATATTACAACTATGAACTCATGACACCATTGGGGACCTAGAATCACCGCAGACACATTTAACACAGTCCAAGGTACAATCATGATCTAATGATTAATTTTTTGTCTTCTAATATTACATGAACTTTATGAAGTTAAGAAAAAAAATAAAGGTTAAGATTGAAAATTCTTTCTCTCTGACTGCAGAAAATATCCATCCCACCATTGGCAAATCAAAGCTCCATGTCCATGTAACAAACTACTAATCAAAGTCAACAAACCAAAGGTGATAAAATTATAATTTTTTTAGCTATACCCTGTTAATAATTTGATTTACATGCACTATGGGTGTAACGATTTTCACATTGTCAAATAATTAGAATTGGGTAATATTATATCTTCCTACAAATCCTCCAAATAATTTATAACGAAAGTATTAAATGAAAAAGAAAATGCATTTAATGTCCAGAAAATATGAAAAAAATATTCAATTATTTTATCTAGTAAGTAGGAGGATTAGTGGGAAGAGACTATAGGAAGATTTAGAACTATTCTTAGAAATCACCTAAGGAATGTTTTACAAAGTAATAATTGTAGAAGTCTAACAATTTTACCATGTCATACATTCATAGCAATATAAAATATACTGAGTATATTTTGCTTAAATGCATTTGAAAATGCTTCAAGTAGTTATAAAAAAGTAGATAACATGGACCGTTGAAACTAAGTTCAAAAGTTATGAACTTTCGAACATTCAACCAATCAAACAAGTTGAACACAAAAGCAGAACCGTGCGGACCTGACAAGTACCTTGAAGAACAAAAACAGGAAAACATAGTTAAACTCGCCACTAAAACGCGTCGTGTGGGAGATAAAACAACCTTCCTCAGCATTGCATCAAAATCCAAAGTTTCATCTTGAACTTGAACTTGAACAGTGCTGCTACATGTGTAATCAATCAAACATGCACACATCAATAAATGTCAAAACCCAATAAAAGCAAGTAACACCAACAACGCACTCTTGGATGCACAAAGAAGCAAGAACCGGTTTCTTGGTAGACTATTTCAATTGTGAAATTCTTCGAGAAAGAGTTTCTTGAGCATAAGGAATGGGAAAAAACGGCGCTCTAAGAGCATTCACAAAGACTCAAACTTTGGAAATGCAACCACAAAAGGCCCACACCCAGATGCAGTTTTTTTTACTGAAATCTCAATTTGCATAAACAATGGGGGTACATAGCATACTGGAGCGAACCTGATGGATGAAACGGCGTCGTTTGGGGAGTGTTGTGAGTGAGAGCAGACAGAGGACATTCCATCAAAGCAAATTTCACGGCGGCTGAGGACACAACTTCTTCTTCTTCTGTGGGTTGGCACTCCCACAGAGCACAAATTGCATGCTGATAGAACTTGCATTTTCTGATTTGGAGTGAAAAAAATGCAAACTTGGAAGCTGAATTTAGGGGAGGGAAATGAAGAGGGATAAGGGGTTAAGGGTGCCTCTCTATGCTTGGTGCTTCGAGTTTCAGATATTAAATGTTATATTTTCAGACACAACAGAATCTATGGTTGAATATTTAAAAGAAAGAAAAAAAAAATGTATATAAACTTCTACTCGTTAATAAAATATTTATTTTAAATATTATAGAAGTAAATTTTTAATTTTGACTAAAAATGGTATGAGAAAAAGTATTTATAGAATTTATGTAAATTTTGTCCTAAAAAAGTTATAGCTAATTTTGATTGCAAAATAATAAAGTGAATTATCAAAATGAAATTCTAATTCGAAGTGAACAATAGTATTTCTAAAAGGTATCGAAATTTTGCCCTTATATTGCTAATTAATTAAAAATTAATCGTATTAAATTTTAAAATAATTATTATAAATCTTAAGAATTATATTATATAAAATGCTATACAACTGGATTATTTAATAAAATATTTTTATGCATATAAATTAAATTTATAAAACTATTATTCAATTGAGAAAACTTTTTATAATTCAAAACTTTATTATGGACAAGGAAGAATTTATATCTTATATATTTAATTAGTGGGGAAAATAATTTTTAGATGAAATAAAGTAAAAGATAATATTTGATAACTTTTACTTAATTCTTTTTTGTTTTATATAATACAAATAATATATCTATAAGATTTTTTACTTAATTCCATCCACATTCTTTCAATTAAATAACTTTATTTTTTTCTTTCATTTTTTCTTCAAATCATTATAATTTTATTTTTTATTTTTCACTTCCTAAACCGATGAAAGACTTAGAGAAACTAAATTGTGTTATGGAAATATTTATTTTACATAAAATTATGGGAAAATAAATAAATAAAAGCCATTAAAATCTTCCATTGAAGCCTTAGATTCTCTTCAACATCTAAATCACCTAACCAGACCCTTCCCTCAATTTTCTCTCCTTCTCTCAAAACACACTTCCATGCCCTAATTATTAACAAATTCAATTCATCCAACCCTTTACCTCTCCCTCTCATTTCCACCATTAAACAAAACCAAGCAGAAGACAATAAAAACCCTAATCTGAATGCTCTGTGTCCTCTATCATCCTCTCAACTGAACCCATTCCAATGGCTAGAGGCTTCTTCCAATTGTGCACACGCAAGAGAACCCTCTCAAAGCTTCAAGCTCTTCTTTTCAACCACTCCAAATTCCACACTTTTCAGAACCCGGTTTCCCCAATTTCGACCCGCTACTCAAACCCGCTCTTACGCCCAAGATTCTCCCAAAGTTCGAGACTTCCCTGCGAAAGAATCCACCCCACAAGGCCTTTTTCCGCCACCGGAGATGAGGGCGGCGGCGCCGAGACGCGGGAAAGTGAGTTCGACGCAGATTGTGGTAAGGACGTTGATTTTGAGCTTGGAAATGAAGCTTTTAGCAGTATTCATGGTTTTTCTGAACATGAGAATGTTGCAAATGATGGTAGTAATGAATGCAATTTAAAGATTGTTGAATGTTTAGAAGAATGTAGTACTAGTAGTAGTGGTAGTGATAATAATAATGAGTTAGGGAAGAAGAGTGAGGAATTTGTCCTCGTGGCATCACGTGACCCTGTCGAATTGTACCGCGAAATTTGCGATGTGGAACGGGGTGCAAGGCTGGATAGGTCAGAGTTTGAGGTGGTGCGAGAAGTGTGCCTTTGGTTTGCCAAATCAGGTTGGGCATCCAATCAGGCCCTTGCCATTTACATTGGTTTGTCATTTTTCCCCACAGCAGCACATAAGTTCCAGAGGTTTCTCTCGAAGAAGTGCCCTGCTGATGTTGCCAAGTACTTGGTGTATCTTGGGCCGAGCGATGAGGCGGTGAGGTTTTTGTTTCCTATATTTGTGGAGTTTTGTTTGGAGAATTTTCAAGATGAGATAAAGAGGTTCAGGTCTATGGTTGAGTCGGCTGACCTCACCAAGCCTCACACCTGGTTTCCGTTTGCGCGGGCAATGAAAAGGAAGATTATTTATCATTGTGGTCCCACGAATAGTGGCAAGACTTATAATGCTTTGCAGCGGTTTATGGAGGCAAAGACTGGGGTTTATTGTAGTCCACTTAGGTTGTTGGCTATGGAAGTTTTTGACAAGGTTAATGCGAAGGGGATTTATTGCAGCCTGTTGACTGGGCAGGAAAAGAAGCGTGTACCATTTTCAAAACATGTAGCATGTACTGTGGAAATGGCATCTACGCAGGAATTGTATGATGTGGCCGTTATTGACGAGATTCAGATGATGGCAGATCCAAATAGAGGTTATGCATGGACAAGGGCTCTCCTTGGGTTGAAGGCTGATGAGATACATTTGTGTGGTGATCCCAGTGTTCTGGATATTGTCAAGAAGATCTGTCAAGATACAGGGGATGAGTTGTATGAACAGCAGTACGAGAGGTTCAAACCATTGGTGGTTGAAGCTAAGACGCTGCTTGGAAATCTTGAAAATATTCGGTCTGGGGATTGTGTAGTTGCATTCTCTAGGAGAGAGATATTTGAGGTTAAGTTGGCAATTGAGAAGCGGACTAAACACCGTTGTTGTGTGATATATGGTGCTCTACCACCTGAAACTCGTAGACAGCAGGCTAGTTTGTTCAACGATCAAAGTAATGAATATGATGTTCTGGTGGCCAGTGATGCAGTGGGAATGGGCCTGAACCTTAACATTAGAAGGGTGATTTTTAATAGCCTTTCAAAGTACAATGGTGACAAAATGGTTCCTGTTCCAGCATCGCAGGTTAAGCAAATTGCAGGAAGAGCTGGTCGGAGAGGATGCCTATATCCTGATGGACTTGCCACAACCTTGCATTTAGACGATTTGGACTACTTAATTGAGTGTTTGAAACAACCTTTTGATATTGTAAAAAAGGTAGGCCTGTTTCCATATTATGAGCAGGTTGAATTGTTTGCTGGGCAACTTCCAGATATGACATTCTACAAGATTTTAGAAAAATTTGGTCAAAGTTGCCGTATGGATGGGTCATACTTCTTGTGTCAACATGCTCACATCAAGAAGATTGCTAATATGTTAGAGAGGGTCCAGGGATTATCTCTAGAAGACCGTTTTAACTTCTGTTTTGCTCCTGTTAATGTTAGAGACCCAAAAGCTATGTACCATTTACTTAGATATGCCACATCATTTGGTCAGAAGCTCCCCGTAAATGTAGCTATGGGCATGCCAAGAAGTTCTGCTAAAAATGATGCTGAACTCCTAGACCTTGAGACTAGGCATCAAGTATTATCTATGTATTTGTGGTTATCTAACCACTTTGATGAGGAGTCATTTCCTTTTGTGAAGAAAGTGGAGGCAATGGCTACAGACATTGCCCACTTACTGGGTCAATCTCTTGTCAAAGCTAACTGGAAACCTGAATCAAGGAATAAAGGGAAACAAAAAACTGAAAAGAGTGAAGGGCAACAAAAAACTGAAAAGAGTGAAGGGCAACAAAAAACAAGGGTTACAGTTGGATTACAAACTGTAAAAAAGGAAACGAACTATTCAAGGCCAACATCGATTTTAAAATTATACGAGAAGTAAGTCTCCCTGGATGTATCTATCTACCTTCTTTATCCAAGTATTTATTTAATTTCACTAAATGTTGAATGGAAAGATCTCTCCTGCCGCTAACTTCTTCTGTTTTTACCGTCTAAGTAAGTATATGGCTTCTTTATCTAAGTTAAAGGCTGGTTATGGTGATATCTTATGTGATTTTATTGGCTCATCATTTTGGCATAAAAATTATGATTGTTGAAAACATTAGAGGGGGTAAAATGCTATTGTTAAAGGTAAAAAGGGTCTAATTCAAAATGAACAAATATTATAGGGATCGAAAAGAAAAGTAAATATATTAGAAGGATTAAAACAAAATAACTAGTACGAAAACAAAAGAAAAGACATTTTAGGGACCAAAAGTCATACAACAAAGTTTTAGCATCCAAAAACAAAAGATGACTATGTTTAAGGATGAAAAACTTAAAAGTTTAAAGTATTTTCTGGTGTGTTTTTTCTAAATTTTTTACCTTTTGAATTTTTGGGTGGCTGGTGTCTGGTGGGAGTGGATCAATATCCAGGAGGGAGAAATGCTAACAACATTCTCTCAGTTTCTTTTCTAAAAGTTCAAATTAGTTAATCTCGTAAATAAATCACTTTTTGAAGTAAGTATTAACTTTTTGAATAATGGACCAATATTGAAGAGTGTACTGAAGAGTATATTGCTAACATCTCTCCCATTATTGAGTTGGTGAGGTTAACACTGTTGTTAATTTGTGGAGCTTGTTCACTGGTGATATAATTGTAGGGTAAACTTGTATTTCTAAGATAGGAAATCGGAAGGGTCCATGGACAAAAATAATTACTGTGGAAGTCTGAAGCTTCTGATTTATTAGACAGTAATCTATTGTATCTGCTTCTTAATTATGTCTATAACTTATAGTTGGAAGGGAGTGAAGTCACTTGTCAAAAATAAATAAAAAACTGACTGGCTCTTTGTTTCCTCTTGACCTCTAGGTTTTAAATTGTACGTGTTCAAAATTCATAGCTTTTTATATGATCTAACATTCTTTTTTTTTCTCTCATTTATATATTTATCCCATGGTCGTACCTACCTGACTACAAGTTTTTGTTTTCTTTTTCAGGAAACTTCATAAAATTCCTTAGAGCTTGTTAATTCAAAGAAAGTAGATGCACAATGTGATGACCCTAGAGGTAGTTCTGCCTAATATGCTCTCTTCTGTTGGGGATGTAGCTTTGGGGTTTATTTTCTGCTTGATAAGTACCCTACCAAATCAACATATACTTCCTGAAATGAATATGAAAAGTTGCTGGTTTTCTACTTCAATGGCAACTTCCCAATTTCAGATTGATTATGATTGGGCTTTTCTACATTATGATTTACTAACCAAGTCCATGAAGACACCTAATAGTAAAACTAGTTGCATGAATAGTTACCTCGTTCGGAAGGTTATACACAATACCTTATTGTCGTGTTTCATCAGTAAGTCAGATAATAAATGAACAACAGGATGTGATGTTTCACTTGTTTGTTTGTTTCTTTCATTGGTACATATCAAGTTCCACTTTATTCTATGAATGGTTGCTGTTCTAGTTCTTGTCATTTGTAAATTAGTTCCTTACGAACCATAACTTTTTTGGGGTTTCATCTTTGGTGTGCAGGTAATTTATCAAATTACAACTACAGCATAACAACTCATACCAGGGCTTTTACTAAATTTTATTCTGTTATTAGCTAAACCTGTGGTTGGACCTGTTGGTGCAGTGCTGCTCCGGAGCCAAAAAGAAAGAAAGGAAATAAACACATTAAGAATGAAGGATAATGACTTCCATAGAGAGAAAAAACGACTAGGGGTCATGCATTGTGCACCCTGTTTATGTAGATAAATCAAATTGGGCATTGTGGTGCTACAAGTGTTCTGTTTGTACTCAGATCAAATGTAGCCAAGAAATTTTGTCAAATTTTTTTTCTATGCTGACACATGAACAGACTTGAATGTTGTAGGCTCCATACGAGAATCTTTTTTGCATGCTTCTAATTGAACTCTTTTGAATATCTTGTGCCAAATTAGTAGTAGTCTTTTTTCAATGCTAGCATAGTTAACTCTGCCGTACTGATTTTGGCATTATATATATTTTTTTTAGATCATTTGTCATATCATTTAATTTCCAGATCTCGGTAACAATCCATTTAACCAGTATAGGAACATTGAAGGTAACAGTGTCAGCGAGTATTGCTGAGATGGAGTTGAAAAACAAGAGATTATATATAATAGAGATTTATGGAGTGGAGAAATTTTGATTTGTGTAGCTTAACAATGAACAAACATGTCAATCGTAATTCCCGTACGGGGTGTTATGGAGAAAAAATACATGATAACTTGACTAATTTCGTTATGCTCTGACTTCTAAGTTGATCTTTGATTGTATGAGAATTTTTTAGATTTTATTGTTGGTGGTATCTTAGTTTTAGCCAAATGTATTTCAAGATATTTTGGGTAAGATAAAACTAACTGAAAAGAAATGGAGTTGTATCAATTAGAAGTGTGATTCCAATTGGCTCTCCTATGTTTACTACCTCTGATCTAAGATTTCATTACTCAACTTATAATAATTAAAGAAACCGATTGACTTAATTTACAATAATAAGATTGTTGTAAAATTATACATCTTTTCGAAACTATCTTTGTCGTTAAGACTCTTCTCTAATTATTTATTTTCCAATACTATCTCTCTATTTTGATTTCACAAATAAAAACGAAAGGAGTATTTGTTTACATTTAACGTATTTTATGGCGAGTTTTTCTTTTATCTTCTTTAGAATAAATGCTAAAAATTAAGGTATGGGACATAGTTAATGGCCTGGGAAAAAATGAGCTTGTCAAACAAAATCCATTACAAAATTACATTCCAATTACAAAATTGTATACACAAAAATCCTAGTAAAGAAGAAAATAAGGATTAAAACTATCCCACACAGAGCAATTTCTCATCTCAGGGAACAAGTCGTTAGCAACATCACCGGCTATTTTCGCATGTGACTTTACAACTAACTTATATAGGTTAGAAATCAAAGGGTTTCTGAGAAATGGATTGATGGCCCTTCCAAGAACAACTAAATCAGGTAGTAGTAGTTTGGCATCGTTATTGCCAGATACAAGGGAAATGCAGTTAGAAAGAGCATAAAAACCGAGTAAATTTGCATATAAGGGTAAAAATGCATCTTTATGGTTACCCAGGCCTCCTATCCAATCATTCCCTTCCTGTTTCCCAATATGGTCTTCAGCATATGACACTAGTTGATGGGAAAATCTAACTCTCCACCGATGTAAATAGCTCTTGAATTCATCTTTGTCAGCCCAGGACTTCAAAATAGGTAGTTTTTCCATATTGGAGCAACAAATTTGACTGATCAACAGCTTCTCTTCATAATGATTGTCAATCTCCTTGTCAAAAACCCGTCTCACAAGATCTCCTTGTGGTGCTACACAACTTTCAGCACGTAATACCCACAGACAAAGATAATGAAAGTAATCTATCCAGTGACCAAAAATGGAAGAGAGATGGTCAAAAGAGAGTCTTATCACTCTATCTACTTGGATTGGAACCAATCCAGGAGTATGGTTGCTCCTATTTTTTTCTGTAGTAAAACACTTCTGAACATCTGAGGAAAGCCTCAATCTAACAGAATCATCCTCATCTTCCAAAAGCTTAATGCATGTGAACCATAAATCTAGTACTTGATGAGCATACGAATTCACAGCTTCATTTTTCCCAAAACAAGAAGATGAAGTGCCCAAGGGAATCTCGTTATTCAAAACAAATGAGCCAAGGAGTCCAGCCTGCTCAAGCAAACCAGATGCTATCAAAGATTCAGCTGCTGCATAGTGCATACTTGCCGGTTCAGATGATGTACTACATTGTTTAATCATGTTACAGAAAAAAACAATGCAATCAAACAACCAAACAATCTTTTCCTCCTGATTAATTTTACCACATACTGAAAACTCTATTCCTTCATTTGGCAGAATAGAATTTGCAAACAACATTGAAATTCTCTTGATGCATACTCCCAGACAGCGAACAAGGGTCTCTTGGGTCTTCGCATGTCTTGCTTGCTGGTGCAAGGAAACTAATTCATTCCAAAATTGCAACACGGAGTCAAAGTCCATTTCACCAACAGAACTTGGACCAGTGCACTTGTCATGACTAGCCTTTTCAAACTGCAGCAAATTCCAAGATACAAGGATCTTCAGAATGTAATTTGTACATCTGTGGTGCTTCTCTGATGCCAAAATATTCACCAAGGTTCCATGAAGGTTAGTTTTTGCCCAGAGTTGAACAGCCCTGATGTCATTACGGAATAGATCATAGACCTTACCACAAGGCTCCGATGCTTTCAGGAACTTCAGCAACCACTTCAGTGTTGCAAGTCGAACTTCATATAATGAGTCTGACAAGCAGCAAATCAACCTATCCAAAAGACCAAGAGATGCATTCTCCATTTCATCTTCAGGCAATGGTTCTAAACTGGGATGAGAATGTCTCGGTGGCATATTGATTATCTCTTCCTCATCTATAGGTGCATGAAAAAAACATCCAAAATAGGAAATGGCTGCTTGTTCACGAAGTTTAGCAATGGTTGAATCATAATATGACAGGTTATGTGATTCTAAATCTAAGCATTCTGTTGACAGCTCCAATAGCAGCTTGGAAATGGAACAGAAATGTTTTGTGATCTGGCATGCTCTTGCCATATTGAGCATTTGATCCAGAACTCTTAAGAATGTTTCAATAAGGATAGGGCATGGACAATGAGTTGGCCTTGCAATCCATGACCGAGGTAGAAGAATTTGGATCAACTCACCAATGATATGATCTTTCTTTGAGTTATCAGCAAGATTCCTACAATTTATATCCAGTAAAGCGCTCAACTGCAAGAGAATTCCGTGAATGAAGTTGAAGGAAATTGGAAAATTAGTTGATTTGGTCAGTTTATCTACACAGGGCAACTCGGATGCAATATTGTGAAGGACTGGTGGCAATTTCTCATTTGATACTATACTTGTTAGTGCTCTAGATGCAAGAACACGAACTCGTAAATTGCTTTGGATTGAGCACCTTCTAATCCAAGGCATGAAAAGGAAAGGGTCTAGCTCATCTCCAGTCTCACCAGCAATTGATGAAGGCTTGAGCCTAGATAAGAGAATCAGAATAGGGTACAAGCTTGGATGCAGATTATTTCCACGGATGGACTCTAAATCTCCTGAAGATGGACAACCCAGAAACTCTGTTGCTACTTCCAGTTCATTAAACAGAAATGAATGCAGTGACGGATACCTAGGTCCAAAATAAGTTTTAAGAAGTCATTAACTGTTCACACTATCTCTGAACATAAAAACTCATAACAGACAGTGATATCTAGAATTAGTGAAAGCACATATGAAGTTAAGATTTCGACAACGAGCCCATAGGCTGCATATAACTTAGGATTACATGAAAATTGAAAAAATGTTTCCCAAAGAAGTTAACTTTGAAATGATGCAAACATCATTAGTGGACAGTGTGAAGTGATATGAGCACGGAAAGGAATACCATATCTACAACCAATTTCCATCTGCAATACAAAAATGGACAAATGACAAGTGAACCATTTCCAAAAATCATCTGAGCATATCTATACTTATCAACAGACAAACAGACAATATGCAGATTAAAACAATGCTAGAAACCAGTGAATTAACCTGAAATATTCAGGAAAAGGTAATATAATAATAAATTTATGATTATGCCAGATATATATGTCTCCAACATGGGAGATGTTCCAATCTTAAAAATTAATTCAGTAAGCCTGTGCCCATTTATCAGTAAGCATATCATTACCAATGTGCTGATTATAGCCATCGATCAACTTACTAGGTGAAAGCCCAATAATAGTTTTATAACTCTAGAAATTATCATAAAAAGATTAAGATACAGCTTACTAGTCTTAAATGGTAATCATGATCTTTCTATAGGAAGTTCTTATATTTCCTTGGAGTTTATTCCCAGATCCCTTACCTCCACAATCAAGATCAACCCATGATTTATCAACAAAATATCAGGATCAGAACATATTTTAACCTACAGCTTTTGACCAAATTCATTAGTTCCATCCTAATGTAAAAAAGAGAATTTACTTACAATACATATTAGATCTTAAGACTTTGAAGGAATAAAAAGTTATTTCATTTCATCTACTCGTCTACCTTTTATCCTCTTCCATCGGAGGTTTCAATCTGAATACTGTCTTAATTGAAGTACTTTCTATGCAAGTAATAATATTAATAATCAAACTTCTGGACGCACTTAACAAAATAAAATTCAGCTTACATATATAAAAAAATTAGTGTCATATTTCCAACTATGGTAACATAACTGCAGACCTAACATGATGTATGCATGTATGATTTAAAAGGCTTATGATACGGATAATCTAACCAAGTATGTTCCCTGAAATCAAAATCACTTGAATTACAGGAGCTTAAAGCTTAAAAGAGTGGCCTTTTATGTTGTCTCATAATCAAAAATATGTATGAGGAATAATAATAATCAATTAAATAATAAGAAACTTTAAGCAGCATTTGGTATCGAAATCAATGCAAGCTCATCTTTGTGTATTGAATATGTAAAAAACCTTGGAGATAGAACAGCCTTTAGTCATTTGCCAGAGATGCACATGTTTGCTGGAAACGGATGTGTGCTTCACTAGCACAGCATTTTTGGTCTCATGTTCATTCTTAATTTCACATGACACAGAGTGGGTCTCCTAACAGAAACCCTATCTCTCAAAGACTGAAATACCAAAAAAGAAAAAAATAGGACCAGTGTCTCATAAAACAAGTAAGGATGGGATTTTCCCTTTGTCAACAGCGAGGCCCAATGGCTGTGAATTATGCGATAACAGTCATGATTCCCACTACACCAAATGCTTTTCACTACAGAGTCTGAATAATGGCCACAGGCCATACCACTACAGCACACCATTAAAAACTATAATTGCAAGGCATCTACCTCGACATAATTCACAGGTATTGCAAGCAGCATCAATATTAGAAGATTGTAAGAGCTTCTAGGATATTTTCTCGAAGTAATAAACCCATTTTTAGCAAACAACTTTTTGGATTAGAAATAAGAACATGTTCTTCTCATATGACACGATGTTAATAGATAAAGTAAGCATATCAAATAGTCATACCTATGAAAAAATTCAAGCCCAGTTATTGCTCGTCGTGCTGATTCCCGCTTATGAACATTGAGGAATCCGATCATGCGACGAACCAGAGCAGTATAAGCCAGACAAGCACTGTTTCTAATCTCCCAGTACGGTGAAGAGAAAGAGCGAATAGACAAAATCAAAGCCTCAGCAGAGAAACCAGACGTATCAGTAGCCAAGTTAGAGTCATTGAATGCAGCTCTTAGAACATTAAATGCATGTACTGTAGGAATGACACCTTCATCTCTGATCTTCGATGACATTTGTTTGACATTTCTTTCACCTTCCTGTGTAGAATTATTTTCATTTTCTGAATCCTGTGACCTGAATGGGTCACCATTCAAGCTATTGCTTTCAAGCTGATTCAGCATGGACCCATTACCTACATCTATAAGCCACCTTAATGCCCGTGGGAGAAGCTTCTTCGGAGTGCCTTCTGGCTCTGAGAGGAACAGAGCAATAAATGCAGCAGGTATTCCAGCACTTCTTCTCAGCAAGTCATCCACTAGTTGACCTTTGGCCACAGTTCTTTGCATAAGCTGCTCCATCCAAGACTCTGTCATTCTATGAAGTCTGAAAAGGAAGATACACATCTAAGAAATGGCAAAAACATGATTTCTGATAATAATGACCAGGTCATAATGATAACCTTCCTTATGTAAATCAAACAAACATATTTTTCTTTGTATTATGTATATGAGACAGAACATAACATAGCCCAAGAATCTTCATTACATAAACAAGTGCATTGTTCGAGAGTACATGACAAGATAATAAATTAAAAGTTTAGAACTCATTTACCACACATCACTGTTTTACCGTATGATGGTATAAATGAAGAAAATAGGAATTTAAATACCTAATTGCTTTAACATTTGTAAGCAAAATAAAGATACTAAAGAACCAATGAAGCCACCTACTTTAGGCATTCATTATTTGAAAGTACAACAACAATAAATCCATCCACTTAGACCTAGCGAACAGTCAATAGCAGATCCAATGAAATCTCCACTGTTCAAGAGTTATACTCCAACCAATACACCAGAGTATAACAGAGATTGCACAATACCACAAAAATACATAAAGCACCATATTAAAATTGGAGTTAGAATTATATGGGTCTGGATTAAAAGAGTGAATGCTTTACTTGATTATTTTTCTATTGCTTGGTTTGTCACTACTAATTCTAATTTTAAAAAGAATACCAAAATAATATTTAGAAATGCAGAGGTTTATTTTATCGAGAATTATAGTTATAATTGTTTAGATGGAGATTCAAGAATGCTTTTAATTATTTTGTCAATTGCTTACTAGTGTCAATGGGAATTAGAATTTTAATGTCAGAAAGCATAGTATACCAAACATGATATGTAGCATTACTATTATTTTGGAACATTAGGAAGGAAAGAAAGACACAAAAGCATCCCATAGCCTGTAAACTTCCATGCTATAAGGATTATATTTATGGATTCAATTCAGTGATGCATTATTTAGTTAATTATGATCCTTCGTCAAATGTTTTCTAATTCTTTCAAATGATATTTTATCCTCCCCCTAATTGGACTTCTTCTATTTACACTCCAATAAAAGTTACTTTTCTGTCAAAATTCATAATAAATAACAGATTTCATCAACACATAATTTCACTTCCTGTGTTCTAAATCAGATTGCCATCTTTTGAGCGTTCTGAATCAGATTGCCATCTTTAGAGTGTTCTATACACCTCATAGTTTCTGATTTATGAACATGTCTTAACTTTGGGTATTTTTGTTATTCTTAAGCATTTATGTGGAAATAAATTGTTTATCTTGTATCTATAATCTTCAGTAAAACAGTTATGCCTATCGGTTATTATCCCATTATAGCATTTTCGGGATCAGCTACTGATAATCCTATCAAGGATAGATAACTGCAATGAAAGTATAAATAGGGGTCAGTTCTCTGTATTCAGTAATTGACTAATTGTATCACATAATTTACACACAATATATATGCATTATCAATGATTCATTTTAGGGAAAAATAAATAGAGAAACAAAATCCATACCTTGAGTCACTAGAGCAAAGTAATCGATTGCAAAGAGCTGTGAACCCAGCCCTCGTCTTATCAATCGCACCATTATGCTTCATCTTCAAGAGGACTTCTAAAAAGTGATTCCCTATTGTTTTAAGTTGTTCTAAGTCAAGCACAGAATCAGATGAAAATCCATCAGTGTCAACAGAATGCCCCTCTAACTCAGATAAATCTGAACAAGCATTACTTGGCAATGGCACCTTTCTTATAATAGTCCCCAAAAGAAGGCTCACCTGAGGAAGAAAACAAAATGAAACATGTTGACTAACTTTGACTCATTGAAATAACCAATACGCTGTAATATGCTTTCTTGGCATAATTTCCACAATTATAATCATGCAAATTTACAGTGAAGAAATAATGAATGATAAGTTGAAATATTTAGTCTTTCTACTTCACCCTTTTGAAGAGCAAATACCCTACTATATCGCAATGCTTTAACAGTTCTTAGATATTGTTCAGGTTAAATACCTCTTTCATAGCCAGCCAGCAACCAACCATGACTATCTGATCTGATGAACTGTCATCCTGCGAAGGTTTTGAATTATTATTCTCACATTCAGATGAAGGCCTTTGTTCATCATATGGTATCTCCATCAAAATATTATCCTCATCAATCGTGTCATCCATTTCTCCAGGCAAATACCAAGCATCAGCAGAAACCACCCATAGTGCCAATGAAGTTATCCTCACTACAAGATTTAGAAGTCTTTGCAACAAATATCTCAGCTCCAAGATACTAGATGATAAGACATCAGAATTCCAGTCCAATTCCTCAAAAGTATATCGCAAAGCAAGTAATACACCATGGACAAAGCTGTTCTTGCATGCTTTAGAAAGATCTTGTTCCCCGTCACTTACAGCAGCATCCAGCCAATCAATCATTGATTTCAAATAAAGTATTACAGGATTCCTGGATTTATTGGACTGGCTAACTTCATTTACCAATTCAGACTTTGAGCCTAAATGGACAACATTTAATGAATCTTCAATCAACCAACCTAGCTCAAGCACGTACTTCTTAAATATAAGCCGTAAGGATAAAGCTCCAGCATCACTTTCCCTTACACGTGGACTGCAAACTAATTTCATTGACGAAGCAATTAGCTTCCTCAGCATGTCTTCATTAGAAATTCCGGGTAGTGGGCTCGGGAAATGGAGTAATATGTGAAATGAATTCTCTCTCAACCTGTCCCAACTATCAACAATTGAACCAACTAACAATAGTGTTGAATCAGATGAAGTCATCCCCTTGCTGTAAGGATAAAGGTGACTTCTTGACAAAGAACTATTAAACTCCTTACTACTTGATGAGTTAATAGACCAAACATTTATCATAATCAAGATGAGATCCATGGCCATTATTTTTCTCTTGTAAGGAGCAGAAGGATAGCACGAGAAAAATAAGAAGCCACTCAACCACCTCATAAAGTGAAAAAGATCATCAGCTCTTTTAGTTGTTGATTCCTCATTATTCCCATTAGAAGGATAAACTTCATCACCTTTATTATGCTCAAGAGGGTTCCAGTTTCCTTGCTTGAATTGTCTCTCCAGAGCTGTTCGAACCCTAGAGAAGAACTTACGAAACAAGCTGCTCCACTTCATCTGAAAAGCTGAGAAGCAACACCTCATATTCAGAGGCACAGCTTCCTTCATTAGAGTGAGCTCTAAATGAGAAGGCAGACTAGCTGTCTTGGGGTTTAAGAAAAGAGACTCAGCAGCATCTACACGCAGTGACTCGTCCACATGAGTCAATGCATTTACTAGCCACTGGACATGGATCCTAATATTTATTCCTTTAATGCAAACGATAGCATGACTTTCTATTCCCAGCCCGATCTCTTTTGTATTTGCTGAAGGATTTTCAGCCCAATCAATGTCTCCTTCAACCAAAGCAAGTGATCGAGATACCTTGAGTAATGAAACTAGAATTGCAATTCTCTGTTCAAGATTCACTTCCATGTCCGGATATTGCAGTCTGGTCTCATCCCCATTCGGCCCAACTGAGATAAAACTAAGCATGGGAAATATACTGTCCACGTCCACTTCCAGTAAAACAGGCAGAGCATAAGTATTTAAATTTGTTCGAAGTTTCGAGAATCCAGAACCTAGCCCATTAAGAACTGGGGGAAGACAATGCCCTCTATAGAGAGCATACCCACCTTCAATCCCATCACTCTCCCAGAACTCGTCACGCAAACACTCAAGGAAGCACTTCAGAAACGATGTGGCAGCACAGCAGACATCGTCATCAACATATGCCTGTGTTATCTCAAACAACAGATCTGGAGCCATATCCAACATTTTCCTCGCTCCTAGTCTCTTTGTCAGCAATGCCAAAGGAATATACCTCCCCTTACACCGTGACCCCAATGAAAGAAGATCCGATCCAATCTTCACCAAAAACTCCTTTATTCTCTCCCCACCCTCACAGAGGGAAGACTGAATGTCGAGGAAAAGGTCGAAAATGAGATGAACCTGCTTCACCGTTTGACTCAAAGGATCCTCCAAGTTATTCCAAATAATCCTAAGCACGCGCACCCCCATTTCCTCCGAAATTGGCTCATACTCCCCGGACAAATCAGTTAAATTCGCCAACAAAGATGCCTTAATCTGCTGCAAACAAATTTGCATCACCGTCAGCGCATGAAAATTGAAGTGACTATCAACAGGATTCTCACAGTACCTACACAGCTCAGGCAAAACCCCGTCATACAACACAGTCTGAACACCACCCAAACCACTAAAATGGGCATTGAGCAAGTCCCTAGAAACCGCAGTGAGAACCCCTCTTATCAAACAAAGCCTACTTAACACAGAAAGGCCACAAATCCCTGAATACAAATCCCCCTTACAAGGAATCCTCCCAATCACATCCCTAACGTCAACAATGTCACCATCACCACTACTCAAATCCAAACCCTGCAATCTATTATTAAACACCCCTCCAATCAACACCAAACCAAGCTCTTCTTTACTCACACAAACTTGAAAAGCGGCACACAAAGCCACACCAGCCGCCACGAAACAGTCCCTCGAAAACGCAGTTGAACTCAAAACACTCAACAGAACACTCACAATCCTTTCCATAACAACACCACTCTCACAACCCTCACTTTCGCGAAACTTGGAAGGAAACTTCTGCAGCAAGTAATACAAACAAGACAGAGCCTCCTGGCACTGTTCCATGACGACAGGCGAAGGCCTTGCCGTCTCGGAAACAACGCCGGTTAGGCTATTAACGGCGTCGGAGGCTACAAGGACAGCGCAATTTTCCACCACTGCGGCGAGGTAGTCGAGCTTGGGCATTCCGAGGACGGAGAGCGCGGCGAGCGAGACGGCGAAGCGCGGGAAGCCGTGGTTGTTGTGGAGGAGAGTGTTGAAGGAGGTGGCGAGGATGGAGCGGAACGGTGTCATTTTGGCGAGGGGGGAGAGGAGGGTTTTGTGGAGGGGGTGGGAGTTTTCGAGGAAGAGTAGGTGGAGGTAGAGTTCGGAGGCGAGGTTAAGAGGAGGTTGAGGTTCGGAGGGAGGATAGGATTGGAGGAGGTGGAGGAACGTGGAGGCGAGGTTTTTGGCGTGGGAGAGTTGGGAGAGGGTGGAGGAGAGGGAGGTGAAGTGGAGGAGGGAGGAGTGGAAGGGGGAGAGGAGAGGGTCGGAGAGGAGGTGAGGGAGGGAGGAGAGGAACGAGGGAGGGAAAACCACGGCGGTGTAGGTGTAGCGGTGACGGTGCTGCAGGGCGCGCCACTTCGCCGACGACATTTTCGACGAAATGCCTCACAAAACACACAGATAGTGTTAGTTTATGGTGTTTGAAGAGAAATGAAGGAGGCGACACGGTGGTGTTCGATGAAATGCCTTACACAGATACACAGAGAGTGAAGGAGTGAGTGTTCGTTTTCGGCGTTTAGAGAGGAAGGAGGTGCCGCGATGATGTTCGATGAAATGCCTCACTCAAACAGCGAGTGAGTGCTGGTTTTCGGTGTGTGGAGAGGAAGGAGGCGCCGCAATAACCTACGGTTTTTTAATCAGGATTAGTTATACTTTTAAGTCTTCAATTGTCATAATTATGTTATATTATTGGTCTTCCATTTTTTTTTTTCTGATTT
Source organism: Macrotyloma uniflorum (assembly GCA_016859785.1). Lineage (NCBI taxonomy): Eukaryota > Viridiplantae > Streptophyta > Magnoliopsida > Fabales > Fabaceae > Macrotyloma > Macrotyloma uniflorum. Next base: position 1,508,367 of record BDMB01000009.1, on the reverse strand, counting down.
AATTTAATGTTTAATATTTTAATAAAATTAACTAATGTGGTAAATTAGTAATCACATTATTCTCAGCAATGTGGTAAATTAATAACTTGTTACATTATTATATTTTATTGATATATGTAAATATTTTTATAAATTTTATTTTATATGATATCTGTCCAAAAGTAATTTATTCTTTATTTTATCAATTGTTTTGTGAGTAATGGCATGACTTTGGTCGGAAAATCAAAGATCTTCAGTTAATAAATGTTTCTTCATTAAATTTTCATTTGAAAAATTGATCAATATCCATCCTACTCCTTTCTCATCAAATTTTTCTTATTTTAAATTAGTAGATACCAAATAGTTGAAAAGAATATTGTGTTCAATCAAATGAAGAGATGTTTATAGGTTTGGATAAATCCAATCAATCCAATAGTTCAAACCAAATCAATTAAATTGGTTTTTTAAATTTTTAGTTTCATCGAATTCAACTTGAACCAAAACAATCGTAATTGATTCGGATATAGAATTTGTGATTTACAAATCCAATTTTATTCATGTATTTGTTTAATTTTTATTTAATTTTAAATATATAATTTATTATTTAAATATAATAAGTATTTAATTTAATTTTTAATTTGATGACCAATTTTTCAACCAAACTTGGCCTTTCCTTACAATCATTTCCAATACTTACAGTTGATAGGAATTCATGAGTGATTAAATTCAAAAAATAAAACAAATAAAGTTAACACTTTAGTTCTTAAAAAATATAAAGGTTGATACTTATGTTATTGAAAATTTTTCTCAAACAAGTGAGTCTCTATAATTTGTTGTTGGTAGCAAGTTTGTTTTTCTGTCACTCTTCATCAATAATTTTGTTATCAAATGAACAATATGTTTTCTCACAGTATACTTCTCTTCAAAATGTGTGTTAAATAACATTATTTTCATTTGTATCCTCTAATGATAGATAACGTTTTGATACTATTTAATTGTCAACGAATTTATTAATGAAAAATGTAAAAAAAAAAAAAAAAAAAAAAAAAAACATGTTTAGATCAATATATGTCTAAAATGTCCCTAAGTGCCTAGCATCTATATCTTTCAATGACAAAATGTTAATTTCACTCTTTTTTTCTTTTTTTTTTACGTTGTCAACTTGTCAACCAATAGTAAAAAAAAAAAGAAAATAGCATGACACTTAATTGAGAAAATATAGATAATTTAAGAGAATTACAAATGGATGGACTTACTTGTCAACTAAAGGCAACGTTTATATCTTCAAAAACAAACTACATAATGTTCATATCCTTAAAAGACGTAAAAGATACTTCACTTACCCGTTTTAACAAGAGAAAGGAAAAGAGAACTAATACTTAATAAAAATAATAAAAATTCTATTTTTTATTTTTTTTTGAGAATAAAGAAAAGTCTCCCACTTAGTGGTGGGGAAAATGTAAACTTTAAAAATTGTGGAATTGAACTCACCTGTGCAATTGTTTAGATGCATTGTATTAAATCACATTATAATTTGAGTAAACTAAATTAAACTGAACTACTCTTAATTGCTATTAAAATGCTTGAACTATCTTAATGGTTTGAAATATCAATTTTTGTTCGATACAATTCAGTTCAATTGGCAGAATTTGGTTTAATTCAAACTTTTTTAAGAGTCGTAATCCGACCCGAAAATCAAATAACGTAGGAGAGAAGTAATTGGAAGATGAGTAGTATTCAAGGGAAGTATAAATTGAAAGGGTGAATGACAACAAAGAAATAACAAAATACAAAAAGGTTGCAATTTCGTCCAAAATGAGGCCATTTAGAGTTGAAGCATATTGTAAGGGGAAACTTGCAACTAAGGATAATAGCCCAAAACAAATTTCCACAATTGAAAGTAGCAAGACATAAAAATCTTGGCTCGATCACTTTGGACATTGAAGTACACAGATATTAACACTATCCATGCTTTCACTTTTAGCACCTCCATAATTTCCAAAAATACTAAGTTAGCCATTTCATTTTAATTTATTGTAGAACCTTCTTTCACAGGCAGTGTGGTTGAGGAAATAATTCCAGATCCAAAATCACTGAATAGTATAAGCTAAAAAGTTTCGGTTTATTGTTGAGAAATAAAAAGCTAAAAATGATCTATTAAGTTTTGCAGCCTGAAAAGAAGTGACCCTAACAAGTCTAGGTTTTGTTGATATGCAAAGGAGTTACACTAGTTGGCAGCAATATTTTGTGATGAGCCCTCAAACTAATGACAAACAGAATCGCATAGGTGCAAATGCCGAAACAAAAGCAAATACACAGTTCAAGCAAGATAGCGATACAGTTTTCTATCCACTTTATCCCTCTCCAAAAACTCACGCTCAATAAGGGATTCAATTCTTTTCTTAATAACAACAGGATTAGGCAAAAACCGTGACTGCAGCTGCTTTGTGACCTCAGCAACGATATTATTATGATCTAGAGTTCGTCTTGATTTCATTATCCTCACAATTGCTGCCTCAATCTGTGGCTTTCTGTCTTCCTCCACTCTTTGCCGAGTTTCTAGGTTTTCTGGTTCAGACTCCCTCTGTGCAACAACAGTCCCTATCTTCACCTTGAAGAACTTGCTTGTGAATTTGTCATTAAAGAAGAACGCATCATCCTCTGCTATGTCCTTGCTCATTGGCTCTTTTCGAAGAACATTTTTTCCTTTGACACAGGCAAGAGACTGAAGGCACCTCCTCAAATCTGACATGGGAATGGCAGTAGCTTGCTCTATCTCCTTACAAGTCAACCGCTCAACATTGTTGAAAAGCATGAGTACACACATTTGGTACGTCGAAACATTCAACTCATGCTTTTGGCCCTTACCAAATGTTGCCTTCAAATCAGCAGTCCCCATGTTAGTTTGCCATGACAATCTCCTACCATTGTGTGTGCCAAGATAATATGTTCGAAACCTATCACATACACCCAGTATTTCTGTTGGAAGATTACACGGTGGACTAGGTTGAGTAGGCCATGATCCTGTTGTAAGCACCTGGACAGATAGCGTAGGGCCATCCCCCAACTCTGTACCTTGGCCTGCATAGAAACCCTGCATTGTATCATGAGAAGTCTTCATGTCAGTAAACATACCCTCTAACTTAGAAGTGAATTGATATCCACATTCTGTTTTGAGCTTAACAATCAAACTCCTTTCTGCATCATCAGATATAGTCTTCCCTGAAAGAAGCCTTTTTGCCAAGTGTTGCTTGTAATACTTCTCAAACACATCTTTCTCCTGTAGGTAGCGGAAAAGCATCATGACTTTGTCTAGTACAATCTCCACATCCTCCTCGCCAACCCCTTTTAACCCTCGGCGAAGTTTGTCATCCACAAACAAGGAAATGAACTCTGGAGACCGGGCATTTAAATTGATGAAATATTCAAAAGAGGAATTCAAGGCATTTTGAAATGTCTTGTCATTATTAAAAGACATAGTAATAACCCTGTCATATTTATCCTTCAAATCCAACAGACGTTGAACAAAATCCACCGGATCTCTCAACCTTTCAGGATCCATAATTAGTTGCTTACCTGTATCCCGTATAAAAGAGGTCATGACGTCTTTAACAATTGTGAGCCCAGCAGGCACCCTGCGAAACAAGTTATACATTCTTTGCAAGTCTTCGTATTTGTCATCCACAAGCATACTTACTAGGCCTGAGTTCTCCATATGAACTAGAGTGTGCATATGACTTTCAATCATCTCCTTCTCCACCACATTAGTTATCTTTGACTCACTTCTAGGATCCAAGTAATGAGATACTCTCTCCAACTCTTCATTTAAACGTCTCTCAGCTTTCTTCAGATAATCACCACAATCACAAGACTCAATAAATTTCTGAGACTCACAACAGTAAAAATTTGCTGATACATCAAGAAAATGCTTCTCAAAGTCATGCTGGTAAACAGGTAAACCCAAATCCATAAGCATCTTTATTATATTTCTCATCAGTCCTCTGTTTATTACTTCACCATTCCTTTCTCTAAGTACAAGCTCAAGAAGTGTATCTAGAAGCCTAGCCTGAGTTTTGCTGGAATGGATCACAACATCTCTCCAAAGATTCAATCCAAGTTCATGAACAGGAGTTTTATGGTTGCTTGGTATAAATGTTCTATCCATGTACATCAGTATATCTCGGATCATCTGCAATGCCTTGTTATGATCTACCCACTTCCTATTGAGCTCATCCAAGAAAATTTCTCCTTGAGCAGATTCAATCGATAGAGAAATTTCTGTTAGATGAGAAGACATGGTCATCACAAGTCCTGTGTAAAGTTTCTCCCCAAATTTGTGTAACACCATATTATAAGCATTCCTGAATGGGAAGATCACAATGATCAGAAATTAGAAAAATATATACACATATACGAAGATTGGTAGGAAGATCTATAATATTTATTATTTATAAAGCAAGCTTAGGCAATTAATTAATTTAAAGAAAACTAAACTACAGGCAATAACATAATGTTAATTATGAAAAACTCCTATTTTTGTTCAATTCAAATTATTAATAAATGACAAGTTTATTAAAGGAGATATGTGGCATCAATTAGTAAATAGCTAAATATAGATTCGGGCTTTTTCTTCTGACTAAATGATGTGAACTAGGCTGAGAACACACTACATGTTATTATCCATGTGAATAAGAATAAATTCAAGCTGGTGAACGGACCATACAAGAAGCATAACAATCAAAGACAGCCAAACAGCATCACAAGGAACTTCCCAATACAAAGTGTCATATAAGAATCTCTGTCAATTTTTGCGAGATGTAAGCCCATAGGCAACCACAACATGATAACATCAAGTACGTTTTAGGGTATAGAAGCAGAAACAAATAAAATCCATAAGAACCTCCACAGCACAGTGTTGTACGGAAAATCCAAATGTTGTATGTTCCAGGATACACAAATAACATAAATCCCCACGTGATGGGGGTCCATGTTCAGTATCTGTATATGAGTTTTACTGTAAATTGGCTGCCAAGAGCCTAACAAAACCCTACACCTTTAAACTCATCAAAAATCAATAATTGAACAGTAATTCTAGGACAGCAACATGAAAAGTCTACACCTCAAATGACAATTGTTGAAAATATTCATTGGCAATCTAAGGGTGAGAGTAAGCCAATAAAATAGGCTACTGAAATATTGAGATACACACACATATAGAGATTAAGACTAAAAAGTTAAAATAATTTTGACCATTCATGTATGGTGATTATACAACAGGAAGTATTAGTTTTTTCACATTACAGGATTACATTCAAAATGAAATAGATCGTAGACATAAAAAAACCCACTAAACTCGAGGGGTATTTTCAAAATTAAAATCACTTCAGGTCAATCTCTCTTCATAGAACCTTTTTACGTGAACGAGCAAGATCGGAAGATGCATCTCAGGTAGACAACTTCAACATGAAAAGAGAACTTTCAAATAATACTTTAGTTTTCAATTAGTTTTATCTCTCTTCATACAACCTTCTTATGTGAAAGACTAACTTCATAAGACTCATTTCAGTTAGTCGACTAAAAATAAAATAAAAACTTTTTTGACCAATAGATACAATAGGTCGAATTCAATTTTTGACAGACAAACAAAATGTCCAGTAATGCATGCAATTCATCCACACAATTTATCACCCACAAACTAACATTCAGCTACAAATTCTCAATCACACAGTATTATATATAAAAAAGAGTAAATTACATTAACAACCCTGACATTTTCCAGATTGCGCATAATCCCCATACTTGACATTCACAACATTTTTTATAGGAGGTGTTCACAATTCAAAAAAGTAAGGATAGTTACTGTAATGTTTTCGAAACAATCAAGGGTTTTAGTGAAAGAATTGAAAAAGAAGAAATATCATGTGCAAAAAACATCAGGGCATCAGTGTAATTTACTTAAAATAACAAGACACAGAACCACAGAAAACACAGCAAAACCACACTATTGAAAAAAAAAAAAAAAACCCCAAAATCGCATCTGGTACAATTCACACTGAGGTTGGAGCACTGAAATTGAAGAATAGTTAAATGATAGTTAATCAAATGAATCAACCTGTAGAGTTCTTCAAAGCTAAGGCCACTGGCGTTGTGGTTGTATATCTCGTGGATAGCATGTTCTAGAACCTTCCACGTCTTCTCGGCGTACTTAGGATCGACCACCACGCGGTGCTTGAACGCCTCTATCTGGAACGTGCGCTTCTTCTGCGTGCTCATCTTCCCTCACGAATCGGAACCCTACAGCGCTACGCGCAAAGTTCAATTCAGAAAGAGAGATAAATAGAAAGTAGAGGGAGAAAAGAGAATTGAAAAAATGGAGAGAGAAGAGAATACGAACCCTAGCGACCGGGGCGAGGCGGGGAGGATGAAAAGTCTGGGAAAATTGGGGATTAGGGTTTTTCTTTTTTTGTAGAAACCGCGAATGAAATGGGGAAAAGGGAAATGAAGCAAAGAATGAATGGGAAGTGAGTGGTGAGTAGTAACCTCCCATAGTTGAAGAAGTACTTAATCAAAATCCCAATTACAATTATTTTTTCACCACTTTGTGCAAAAATTAGATGCATGTTAATTATTTATTTAAATTTGATTTTAGAAGAATAATACTTATGATATTGCATCTTAATTTTTCTTTAATCAATTTAGTCTTTTAAAATTTTCAACATATTTATTGTCACAAAATTAGTACAAAGATTACATTTAATTTGATTTGATTTTTTTTTTAATAAAAGGATTGAGATTATCAAATACAATAGAATCAAATCTGAACAAAAAGTTTATAAGGAAAAAGTTAATTAAATTGGTAAAATTATTTTTATTATAAGTGCTAAAGCTGTTTTTCTTTTAGTGTTTTATTTATTTATATGAAAAATGTTGTATGAAAAAATATAGTATAAAAAGAGATGAACACTTCTTATAGGTTTAAAACTTTGTTTGGTGAAATCTCATAGGTTCACATTATTGATGTAAAATAATTCTATATAATAATTAGGTGAATACTGTTAAATCACAGCTTCTATAATAATAGTTCATATAATTTCAATTATAAACATAATTAATATCATAGTTAATTCAAATATTATTAAAATGGGTAAATTAAATTCTAATTAATTTTTTTACATAAAAATAATAATTTATATCATAATAAATTAATTATTAAAAAAACTCATATTTAGATTCCTTGTATTAATTTTTTATAAAATAATTAACATAGTAAAAATATATTTTTCATTACGTATTAAAAATTCATATCTCTATAAAATTACAAAAACATGTATCTATTTTAAATCATGGGTAACTTAAACATATTTTTGTAAAAAAGTATTTATCTAAAAAGAATATATTTATAAAAAAAGGTAAGATAATGAAGTTGGCAAAGACAAGATGTAAATAGTAAAGCCCATAATCAGAATTCACATGACCCAAACAAATAATGCCGAATCTAAAAGTCTTCTTTACTGGACCGGAAAATGACTTTTGCTTTTTGAACCCATGTTTTTCACTTGCACGCCATATCTCCCAATGAAAGACCAAAAATATCTCTATATACTTTATTTTTTTATCTGTTCAATAGAAAATTATTTTTTTTATCTGATTCAATATTATTTTTCTTTTTCTAATAAAGCTTAACTTGACAGAGCATGTTGTTAATATTTCTCTTCTGTTAAAATATAAAAAAGAAGATATCTACACAAAGTAAAAAGGAGAGTGTAAATAGCCTGTCAGCCCAATGTGAAGATTGGGTTTGGGCCACTTGATGGAAACCCAAGACAGATTGACTATGGGATTTTTCTTTCTGCACCCTCATAAAATTCTTGGACACTTTTAATTTTTTTTGAAATATTTCGGAATGCATTTTTTACTTTCCGGAAACACTTCCAAAAATTTGTATATTTGGTGTGAATTTTCTTAAAGAAATTTTACAAAAACTTATATAAAATGAATTTCTCATTGATTTTTATTTCGTAGAGTCTCACAAAAAAATTGCTAAAAATCTTACAAAATAAGAAAACTTTTATTAGTGAAAATTTATTCTAAAATAAATAATAGATGTCCTAGAATTTTAGGGGGTGCACGAAGAAATTCTTGATTGATTGTGTTTAATGAATGTTCCACTGAATCCATATGGTTATGGCAACTCTTAATAGTTGCACCAACAAAACCCGATCAAAACAAACAACTATTTAATAATCAAATTAAAATTGAACTTTGACTTTTGAGTCAAATAAAATTTTCCCCATTTTTTTTTTCTTTCTAAAATGGAATTTTGCTTTTGGATTCACCACAACTAACAAATAAATCCGAACGAAATGTTCTAAAATATAAAATTAGTGATGATTAAATTGTGTATTTTAAATTATTTCAAATTCAAATTTGAAAATATAATTATTTTCAAATACAAAACAATTACAACATTTAATTTATATGAATTGAATATGTACTTTAAATATAGAGAAAGTACATTCTTGGAACTTTTAGTGATTTTAATTGTTTGATATATATATATATATATATATATATATGAATATAAATTTCATAACAATTTTGATTTTATTTTTCTATTGAAAAATTATAATTCCCCTTACCCCTTTTCACTGCAACAAGAATTGAAGGGATATGACAAGTCCTCATGAAGTGTTGTCTAAGCTTCTGACCAAAAACACTACAAATGCAAGAAAAATATTTTGTCATTATATTGAAAAAAAATGTCATTATATTTTCCTGTTTTTCTGACTGTAAGTAAATTAAAAATAACAATGTATTTAACGTATTTCTCAATCTGTATTAAGAAAACTCCAAAAAACACACTCAAATATGAAAATACATAACAGAGACAATCTCATACATCTATCTTAACATTATAAAGTTCATGAAGTTTTCTTTTACTGAAAAGACTGAGTAGACTAATATTGTGTAAAGTAAAGGAGGTAACGTTTTTCCCATCCAATCATTACTGTGATTATTATTATATTGACTCAAGAAAAGAGGTAACGTTTTTGCATGTTGATGAACAAAAACTTTGTGTCTGAAGCTTCTTCTTCTTGTTGATATTATTGTGATGAGGTGCCAGACATGGTTTCACTCGTCAAATTTATGACCACTCATGAAAGTTGCAAAGGGGTGTGTCCACATGCAAAAAGCTACCTGCTGGTGCCTTCGATCATTCATTGTTCTCCGTTATTGCTTAAAATAGTGTTGTTTTTCCCTCAGCAATCAAAGCTTATAAAGTGAGAAAACAGTGAGGTATGTTTGGTCAAATCATTAAGATAATGATGGAATCAAGGGTCCCTCAAAAGTATAGTGTGAAGTGTGCTTCATTGAGGTTATGTTCTGTAAGGGATGGATCAAAAGGCCCAGTGTAGTTATCCCCACATTTCACTAATATATGTTATGCATGTTGTATAACGCATAATGTACTGTTTTTACTAATAAAAAAGAAAGGGAAGCTTTATATCAAGAATATGTTCTTGCTGTTCTTAAAGACTGATATATCTTTAAATACTGAGATTTCTTTACTGTGTGTTTAAGAAATAATATAACATGAGTGATACAAGTTTCATATTTTCTTACTGAATGTAACTTATTTATAAGCATGTTACTTCAGAGTATCTTTTGATTGAGATTGAAAGATTAATCTCTTGAGGTATTGAGATTCATCTAGTGCATGTTTAGGTTATATGTTTTTTCAGACTAAATATTTCGTTTGTAAAAGGGTCTCACTCGTTACTTATGTGTTAAAAGTAGTTAACCTCACGTATCTACCATTTGAATTTTACCAGATGATGTGATTTACATGCATGTTACTCTATATTTTTTCAATCCTTAGGATCAAAATCTCACTACATGTTGAAGGGCCTATCTACTACTATTCATGTTACTCCATGCTTCTAAATAGCATTAGACTATATATATATATATATATATATATATATATATATATATTAGGGCCACAAAGCAAGTTAGAAAGAGTAGGAAAGTAATATTTTGATACTCTTGTAGGGCACTCATTAAAAGTAGAAGACAACCTTTTTTTCCCTGAGCTGAATGTGCAGAATGGACTCGGTCAAGAAAATGGAAAGTGAGGCAAAATGCATGATGCAATTCAAGCATATGGGACAGAGGGATTGCACATTTTTCATGGTGCCCTGAACAACTACATGAGCGAAAGCAAGCAATAATAAATTAGTAGTAGTGGTGGGTAAATAATTGAAAGAGTTTGAATGATTTGTTGCAGTATGTGGTATTTGACCCTCTTGTGCTGCCATGTTTAAAAAAAATAAAGGGACAGCAATAATCATTTAATCTTAGCTGCTAATATGATTCTACCTATTTAAACTAAGGATCACCACCACATCAAAGATCTTTAATTAATTATGATGATTAAGAAAGGAAAGTGCAACTTACAGCTACTAATCTAATATTTATTTCAATTGCAGCTACTTAATATTAGTGTAACTAGCTACCCTACATAGAGTAGGACCCTATGGTCCAGAGTTTGTGGTCCTCAACTTTGGTCCTTGAGTTTACATTTTTAAGCCTAAATACATACTCTAAACAGTTATACACTTATTTACATTGTCATTCAACAGCACATGATTATTTTGCAGATAAGAATTTTAGGGTAGTTTTTATAAAAACAAACAAAGTGGTTGATGCTCGATTTATGATTCTTGTAATGCAGAAAACTCAAATGAAAAGAAGATATTCATCTATTCAGGATTTGACAAACTTCCAAAAAATATTAGTCTTTATATTTGACAGAAAATACTTCTTCATACTGGTTTACGCTAAAACTATAGTGTATAGTTTTTGTTTTCTGGTATTAGTCACATGAAGGAAAGAGTACAAGTTAGCTATGGAAACAAGAGAATAGTGAGATTAACAAGAGATAAGGCTATACGACATCATCTACAAGCTAGGACAATAAGGATTTAAAGGACAAAATGGAATCCTAATTAAGAAAAGCATGTCACATGCTATATGATATGTATGGTGTTATTATTAATACATATACAAGGACTGAATTAGCTCACCAAAACGGATCCCATGTTCCCAAAAGGGGCTACAACACAGCGAAAGCCACTTCATCAGTTTCTAAATATATTTTGTTCAGAAAAATTTTAAAAACTGTATTGGGGTTTGTTTCATCACACTTGAGACTATAAACAAGTTTTCATAGACTTTTGAACATGAGAGGTCCCAAGAGCCACACAAAGTACAATTGAGTGCTGAAGAACTACCCGACCAATTCCAAATTCTGTGTGACCTAAATTTCTAAGGCTGTTAGCACTAAGCATCTGTGTTGTTTATAGCTTTCTTTTCATTGATTAATTGACTAAGTGATCAAATGGTAATGATTTGTTTGCAAGTGAAGGATTCATCTCTTTCTTGTTGTCATATTAATGGATTAACAGAAAAAAGTTATCACTGTTGCAGTTGTGGATGTAAATTTGTTTATAAATTCTTACAATGTAAAAAATTCAGAAAAATATGACTGATGCGATTATGATCATGACAGTGAGACAATTATGATGGATTAAAAAATTAGATTGTATTAAATTTTTTAACTAAACCGATGTCATATTTAGTTAATCTTTGGGGAGGTACTAGACTTTTATTATATGTGGAATGTGATTATGGAATGATAAATGGTAAATGCTGTTTTCCAGAAAGATGCCAAGTCTTGTCAGATGGATTTATCATATAGTGTTTGTATGTCATTAGTGATCTGAAATATCTTTATCATTTGGATTTTGTGTGAATGATTAGAATCAAAATGAATGGTTGGACTATTTTACGCTTGCATACCAATTTAAAAGTAAAAATAAAAAACACCTAATCATTTTTGTTTCACAAGTATGAAGTAATTATTAGTGAGGAACAGAAGTTTAAATGATGAGTGTTCTTATATGTTCAAAAAGTCTATTTGGGAGTGGAAATAAAAGTTATTACATTTATTAAATGTTTTTTATATATGATCAAAATTCAAACTAAAAATAATGATTTTTTTTAACAAATAACTGTCAATAAATCATATATGCATTGACAAGGAATTGAGTTTAGTGAAGGATGTCAGTAAAATATAATGAACCAAATGAAGGTTTAATTTTTTTTATAAAGAAATGTTTATATAATAAGTTTATTTATTTATAAAAAAAATTTCATAAATTTTTTTTCGTGAAAAAAAAAATTACCTATTAAATATTTCTTATATATTTATTTTTATGAAAATTTTTTATAAAATTGTTCACGAGAAATTTTTCATAAATTTTTTTATAGAAAATAATTTTTTACTATTTTTTTACCTACAAATTTATGACGATGAAAAATTTGTAATAAATTTGTGAATATTTTTTACTGATTTTAAATATTATTCATAAACTTATTTAATGATAAATATAATTTTTTTGGTAATGTAAGTATTTAATAATGTGTTGAACATGTTTTTAAGAATGAAACCTATGAAGAACAAAAAAACAATATATGCATTGATACCTTGCTTTTCTTTTTAAGGGAATTGCAAGAACAAATATGCAAAGCTTTGAAAACAAATGTGTAGGTCAAGAAGTATAGGCTAGGCCTTGTTATATAGGGAAGGGGTCAAGAAAGGGTGAGTTGTAAACCCATAAAATTTGATTGGGCCCAGTGGACCAAAAGCCTGATGGAAGCCCATATATATATAAGTACTGTGATTGATTGAAGGGAAAAGAAATGTAGATAAGGGTTTGGATGTGACTTGGTAAAGTGTGAGGAATGTTTTTGTAGGGTTACTAATAGACAATTAGTTACTTCCAAAGTTTGATGGTGACAAGCATAGCTCGTGTGAGATTTTAGGGCATAGCTAGGATCATTGCTTTTCCAAACTATGTGTTTTCACTTCACTTTCCCATTCTAACCACTCCAAACACATAACATTCCCTTTCTATTAAATAATAATATCAATAATAATAAAATTGACCCAAACCTTTCTTTATCTCTTTGGAAAACTAGAACAAACCAAGATTTTTGGACACTAAAAAAGGTACACAAATTGGTCAAATAAATAAGTTTATTATTTTTCTAACTTTGACATTCTGTTTGACCTATTTTGAGAAATATCACAAAAGTTCATTTAGCCTAACCTTATGTTCTCTAGGCATGGAGCATTAATATATACAAAAATTATTGCTATAGTCCTTATATTTTCACTTGTTTTTTCCAGAAAAGAAAACTAAATAATTGATTATTAAAAAGATTAAAATTTATAATAATTGAGGGATAGTGTTTAAGCAATTCATGTAGAAGAATATATGGTTTGAATATTTATGGTGAAGGAAAGTGGGTTTAATTTGACCGTTGCAGTTTGAGGAAAACATTTCCAAATTTATGTGTACTTACTGATATTATGAAATAAGAGTGTTTGTTTGGTGTGTGAAATGATTGTTCTCTCCTCTGAATGCTTGTGATCATCATTTATGTAATGCAAGAAGAGACATAAATTTGCATTTCAACTTGGGACCACAAAAAATCTTACTAGGGATCATGGACACAACCTTTTTCTTTCATTTTCTTTTTAAGAAAACTTGTTTTCTGAAACAATCTCAAACCATGATGGAAGAACAAGAACAGCATTCTTAATACACAAAAAATTTGAATACGAAAGGAAAAACACTAACATTGCTTTCAAATGATAGAACAAATGTTTTGGGCCATGTTCTCCTCTATAACTCATACTCAACATTAAAATGCCAAATTCTTATAATTAATGATAAAAAACAAATTATCTATATATTAGACTAAATTGTTTTTATTCAATATTTTAGCTTTCTCTTTTTGTGATTTTTTATCTTATAATATATTAAAACCTTGATTCAATCTTTAATTTTATGCATGTTATATTTTTTTTATTAATTAAATTATTTCTTTATAGTATCTTAAATGAATATGTCAGTGTAAAATAAATAAAAAATTAAACGGATTATCTTGAATTATTTATCTATTTTAAAGTTTAAACTTGAATTCTTTTAAATAAATTATTTGTAGATATTTGACACTTTTAAAAATTGAAAGCATAGAGTAAATTTTTTTTTGCGTAATTTTGATTATGTTTTGTATCAACTTAAAAATTAATACATAGTGTAAAAAAAAAAAATAGTTGGTAATTAAAATGAATTCCCAATTCTCGAATAAAATGATGATTTATTTATTATTTGTATGAGATTTTATAGAAGTAATAAATGTTAACCGTTGAATTGCAGGTTAGTCATAAATGAAGGTGAATTCATAGCATACATAAAATGAATATTTAAAATGTATGACTAACTTTATCTATTTTTAAAAATAACTTTTGTGTTGGTCGACATTGAAGTTATTCAAACTTATAATTATGAGCACAGAGGATTGTCTTGTAAACATAGAAGTAAATACAACTTTTATAATTTTGTTATTATTGTAAGAAATAGTAAGTTTTTCACACAAAAAAAAGTAAATTTAATGTTGTGTTTGGATAGAAGATTTTATAATTATTAATGAATTTAAGTATATTAAATTGAATTACTTTTGTTTTAAATTATTACATTTTTACATATTTTATTTAGATAACGTTATTTTAATTTTTATATAATATTTTAATCTGAATTTTAAAATGCTAAAATATTTTATTTTAAGTAGTATTAATATGCATTTGTTATTTTATTTGAGTACATAAATTTATACGTTAATATATATTATTTTATTTTTATTTTAGTATATATCTATTGATTTATTATATTTTAATTTAGTAATGGTATATATTTGTGCGATTTTGATCTTCCATATATAGTATAATTTTTATTTATATGTTAAATAAATGCATTAACTTAGTGGTTCTATTGTTGGTGAAGTTTAATGCTTGATTTGAGTTAAGGTTTAATTTGAGAGAAAAGAAATAGGAAACTTAAAAAACAATAAGAAAAATAAAAAATAAGATTAACAACATAAATTAATAGTCATTTAGTGAATTTTTTTTTCTTAAAATTATATATTATTGATTAATTTTTTTCATATATATATATTAAAAAAAATAAAGAATAAATTACTTAATGATTAGAATTTTTTCATTAAAATGTCCTTACAATTATTCTATTTCATTCTTCATAATAGTTACATTTTTTTTATAAACACACCTAACCATATATGTATATATAAAATAATAATGATTGCTCTCCCACTTAGGTAATTTATAGCTTATAATGCATAAATAGTATTTTAACATTTCTTTCTCTCATTTAATTATTTTAAGCCTAATAATAAAATAATTTAGATTAATATAATATTTATTAATATTTAGATAAAATTTATTGAAAGAAATAAATAACAATCAATTTATTTTTTTTAAACTTAAACGACACCTGATATGAAAGAAGTATTCTAAAAAAATTGATTGATATTTCACTTTTTAATAAAAAAGAGTTTTGTTTTTTTAACCTATCCTAAAATTAATTACTTTTTCTGTCTCGCTTAATGAAACATTTATAGAAATTAATATTATTTTAATATTTAAAAATACATAATTTTTATTGTTCTCTCTATATATAAATAATCTTAATTACAAACAATTGAGGCACATAATAAATGTTTTTCTATCTTCACGTGTCACCTTATTAAAATATTATATTACTTTAAAGTAAATTCTTAAATCATTTCCGACACATATGTATATTGTATTTTTATTTAAAGACATGATTTTCAAAGATTTTTATAATTAAAAAAAGTTCACATAACGGAATAAAAGGAAGTTTGGGTGATAAGATAAGTTTCTTTAAATTTATATATGTTTCCTTTAAAAAAAGTTGTTATAATATTTGTTATTAACTTATGTGAATTATTTTTAGTAAAAATATTCTTACGTTATGGGTAAGCGTTATATTAGTAAAATTTATTATTCTTTCTATTTAACGTTTAAAGTTTTACTATACAAATTAAGAAAGATATTATCTTTTACAATTCAATTCTTTTAATAATATTCTTATTTTTTTTATTCTCTCATAATTATAATAAAATATGGTAAGAATATAATCATTAAAAGATAATTAATATATTTTAAATAACATGTAAATAAAATAGAATTTAAAAGATGATAATTATAAAAAATAAAGGGAATACATTTTAGTAAATGTTTGATTTTAAAGATTTGAAAATAAATAAAAGAATTTGTAAAAATTCATTTAATACAATTGATATATTTAGAATCTAGAAGATCAAGAGTTGTTTTATTTATTTATTTATTTATATAGTTATTAAATTGAAAAACTACTATACCATTAATGTTGAAGTAGGTATTTATTCTATGGACTTTGAAAAATTCAAAGAATAGTTATTAGTATGAATTAACATGTTTGACGTTGTATTAAATTCTTTGATTTTTCGCCAATAAAAGAAAAGGAGTATACTACTGGTAAAAACCAGACACAGCACAAAACCCCATAACACTATTCACCAGATTCCTTTATCTTTGTGGCTTTATCAACCTAACCGTGATTCATCATCATATGCTCCAATTCACAACCACAGTTAAAACCAAACCACTCACTCTATAAAACCACACTTCACACCTCTCTCTCTTCCCAGACTCTTGTTCTTCTAACTTCCTTTGACCACTGTCCAACAACACACACACACACTCTCTCTCTCTTTCTCTCTCAACTTCTTTGCTCTCTGTACCAAACCAAACTTACAAAACCAAAAACGATATTGACACTGCAAAAAATAGAGTATTTTGCAAAAGGGGTTGTTGTTTCAGATCTCCTTCATTCAATGTCCAGAAGAAAGTCACATTACACACCCCACAAGGCCTAGATCTCCTTGTTAATGGCATTGAGCCACGAGTCACTTTAAGAATCCTATTTTGTTTCCACGCTCTTGTTGTCCTCGCCTCAGAAACTGTGTTCCATTGTTGGGGTGTTTCTGTGACTTACTCTCATGGCTGAAGCTGCTGAGCCTAAAGCATTGCCTGAGGCAGAGAAGAAGAAGGAGCAGACTTTGCCCTTTTACAAGCTCTTCTCATTTGCTGACAAGTGTGATTGGATGCTCATGATCTCTGGCAGCTTAGGAGCCATTGTTCATGGCTCATCAATGCCAGTTTTCTTCCTCCTCTTTGGTGAAATGGTTAATGGCTTTGGCAAAAACCAAATGGACTTGAAGAAAATGACAGAAGAAGTATCCAAGGTTAATCAATTAAGTTACTAGCAATATTTAAATTCTCTTTAACACCAATATTTGTTACTGGCAACACCCTCTCAGATCCAAGATCTAATCTTTTCTCTTCTCTTCTTTACCTTTTTCTCATGATCATGATTGCAGTATGCTCTCTATTTCGTGTACCTTGGCCTTGTCGTTTGCATATCATCCTATGCAGGTATGTTAATTCTCTTTCTTTCCTTTCCTTTTTCTAAAAAATTTCAACCTTTTTTCTGTTCTCTCTCTTTCTCTCTCTCTCTGTTTTGTTGGTCCTAACCTGTGAACAAGATCGATCACACTTATTGGACCATTGCTTCTAAGACTTCGTGTGTGACTGTTGTTGTTTTAGCCACTTCACATCGATCCCACGTGTTGTGTCAACAAAACACACTCGTCCTTTTCTCCCTTCACTTGTCAATCTCACCACTTCAGATTTTCCTGCCTACCATTATCTATCACTCCATTCTCATCTTTATCATGTAGTATTATTACCATTAATGATTGGTACACATTTCTATTACCTTAATTAATAATTGAATCACTTCCATAGTTCCATGCATCAAATTTGTAACACTAGAAAAAAAGTAAAAAAAAAAAATGTAGTACTGTTTCTTAATTTTTGGGTGATGATTTTTCTTTCCAACCAGAAATTGCATGCTGGATGTACACTGGGGAGAGGCAAGTGAGCACACTGAGAAAGAAGTACTTGGAAGCAGTGCTTAAACAGGACGTTGGTTTCTTTGACACGGATGCAAGAACAGGAGATATTGTTTTCAGTGTCTCCACAGATACACTACTAGTTCAAGATGCTATAAGCGAGAAGGTGTTTTGAATTTGCCATCTTTGTGTATTTTTTCCCTTCATGGTCTGAAAAAGAACCACAAGTGGAAACCTTGGTCTTACGGGGTAGTCGATTCATATCCATTGAAAAGTGGGGTCCACACATGATCATAGAACAAAGTGGCTCACGTTAGCAAAACACATTTTAACGTGCGCCGTGATTAATTCACATAGCTGATGTTGAAGCTCTTTCATGGTATAAAAAAAAAACAATTAGAAAAAACAGTGGCCTTCTGGGGTAGTTGATTGATATCCTTTTAAGTGGGGTCCATAGACGATCGTAGAACAAAGTGGTGCACGTTAGCAAAACATTATTTAGAATGCGCCGTGTTAAGTCACATAGCTGATGTTGCACTTTCTTCATAGTACGAAAAAAAGAACATATAGAAACCATGGTAAGGTTGTTGATTGATATCCACTGAAGTGGGGTCCATACATGATGATAGAACAAAGTGGTGCACTTTAGCAAAGCAGGGTTTAACATGCGCCGGGTTTTTGTCACATGGTTGATGTTGCTGCTTTTTCATGAGTTTTGTAGTTTTATGTTTGTTAGTTTAACGCTTTGTGATTGTTTAGGTGGGGAACTTCATACACTATCTATCAACGTTTCTGGCGGGTCTAGTGGTTGGTTTTGTGTCAGCATGGAGGCTTGCACTTCTGAGTGTTGCAGTGATTCCCGGGATCGCTTTTGCTGGTGGATTGTATGCTTACACACTAACTGGCCTCACATCAAAGAGTCGTGAATCTTATGCAAATGCAGGAATAATAGCCGAGCAGGTGAGGTTAATTCTTGGTTTAAGAACTTGAACATGTCATGTGCATGGATGTTGCACATGTTTCTTTTTATGGAAGCAACAAAAGATTAAATGTTCACCAAAGAAAAAAAAAGTGCTTGATTTGGCTGAGCTGGTTCTGTTTTTGCTCTATTCTTTTATGTACCTTTTGTTTGTGGTTTTTCCTGTTTGTTTTTATGGGGTTGTTCAAAAGCTTTTGAATTTTGATCCTTCTACTTTTTTGAGTACATGGAGCGCATGCTCTTCTTTCATATGAATTTGCGCCATGTTTCAAGTTCAGTGGTTGTTTTAGCGTGTGAAAATGATGTCTTGTCGTGTGGAGCACTCATGAAGTTCCTAGCTAGCTTTTCTCTTTTGTGAGTAAAATAATAAAAAAGCATGGTGACGATGATTGTGGTCTTGTGTCGCTCTAATGCCAACTATGGTTCTTGCTTACAAATAAGTACTTGAAACGAAATGATGTTTTGCCTAAAATTGCTTCTTTTTATTGATTGTTTAGATCTGTCCTTGACATTGATTTCCATAATCATTGGCTAGAACATGGGCTCCATTGAAAAAAAGAGTGACAGATTAATGTAGGGACTAATTGGTCTGCATTATGTGCAACTTGTACAGGCCATTGCTCAAGTTAGAACTGTTTACTCTTATGTCGGTGAGAGCAAGGCACTGAATTCTTATTCTGATGCAATACAAAACACTCTAAAACTTGGATACAAGGCAGGAATGGCCAAAGGTTTAGGCCTAGGATGCACATATGGAATAGCATGCATGTCTTGGGCACTAGTTTTCTGGTATGCTGGAGTCTTCATCAGGAATGGCCAAACGGATGGAGGCAAGGCATTCACGGCTATTTTCTCAGCCATTGTTGGTGGCATGTGAGGGCCTAATTTGAGTAAACTTTTGATGATTCTGTTTTAACTTGTAATGACACCATTCATGTGATCATGACATGTTGGTTTACTTCAACAGGAGTTTGGGACAGTCCTTTTCCAATTTAGGTGCTTTCAGCAAAGGCAAAGCAGCAGGATACAAATTGATGGAGATCATCAAACAGAAACCCACCATTGTGGAAGATCCATCAGAAGGGAAGTGCCTAGCTGAGGTTAATGGCAACATTGAATTTAAGGATGTTACTTTCAGCTACCCTTCGAGGCCGGATGTGTTTATCTTTCGCAGTTTCTCTATCTTTTTCCCTGCGGGAAAAACTGTTGCGGTTGTTGGTGGCAGTGGATCTGGAAAGAGCACAGTCGTTTCCTTGATAGAGAGGTTTTATGATCCAAATGAAGGTAACTAAACACGTTTAAATGGCTTGAAGTAGAAAATATTTTGTACTATTTCAATGTTAGAAAGTTTCTAGGATCAAATGAAATAATTACTGCGTTGAAATTTTTAACTTTTTGATTCTTGGTTTAACAACTACTTTGATCTCTTTGAAATGGCCAAGCAGGTCAGGTTCTGCTGGATAATGTGGACATTAAGACTCTACAACTAAAGTGGTTACGTGATCAAATTGGGTTGGTGAATCAAGAACCTGCACTCTTTGCAACTACCATTCTTGAGAATATACTCTATGGAAAACCTGATGCAACAATGGCTGAAGTGGAAGCTGCTACTTCTGCTGCAAATGCTCATAGTTTTATCACCTTGCTTCCTAATGGCTATAACACTCAGGTCTGTCATACTAGTAATTTTCTAGCATAAATAAGTTGTAACAATTGTTCTAGTCAAGGGTGTCTGAATCAAAATTTGTTCTGTTTTTCACCAGGTAGGAGAGCGAGGAGTTCAATTATCTGGGGGCCAAAAGCAGAGAATTGCAATTGCCAGAGCCATGTTGAAGAACCCAAAGATCCTTCTATTAGATGAAGCAACTAGTGCTCTTGATGCAGGGTCTGAAAGCATAGTTCAAGAGGCACTAGACAGGCTCATGGTTGGAAGAACAACCGTGGTTGTTGCACATCGTCTATCAACAATAAGGAATGTTGATACCATTGCAGTTATACAACAAGGACAAGTTGTTGAGACAGGCACGCATGAAGAACTCATTGCCAAGGCAGGCACTTATGCTTCACTAATTCGTTTCCAAGAAATGGTTGGAAATAGAGACTTCTCCAACCCATCAACTCGTCGGACTCGGTCATCGCGATTGAGCCATTCATTGTCAACAAAGTCCTTAAGCCTCAGGTCTGGAAGCCTGAGGAACTTGAGCTACCAGTATAGCACTGGCGCCGATGGCCGTATTGAGATGATATCAAATGCTGAAACAGATAAGAAAAATCCTGCTCCAGATGGATATTTCTTCAGATTGCTCAAGTTGAATGCTCCTGAGTGGCCTTACTCAATCATGGGAGCTGTTGGTTCTGTTCTTTCCGGATTCATTGGCCCAACTTTTGCTATTGTTATGAGCAACATGATTGAGGTCTTTTACTTTAGAAATTATGCTTCCATGGAGAGGAAGACTAAGGAATATGTCTTCATTTACATTGGTGCCGGTCTCTATGCAGTTGGTGCATACTTGATACAACATTACTTCTTTAGTATCATGGGAGAAAACCTCACCACAAGGGTCAGAAGAATGATGCTTGCCGGTATGGTTTATTTTATGTGTTGGTGTGTGTTTGTGTGATATTCTCTACTTTACCTTGATTCTTGATCTTACATTTTATTTCAACACTTTTTGAAAGATTACATGCTTTTTGAAGTTTCATTTTGTTAATCTATGCTGATCTTCTATACAAACTTTTATTGTAATGATTACCAAGATGCAATTCTAATTCTAATTGGACCAAGGTTAGTAGTAAAAACATGCAAGTAAGTTTTGTCCTTATTAGAAAAATCTAGTAAAAATAACATAGGGTTATTTTATTTTTTTCAAAATTAAGTTAAAGCAAACAAACACTTAAATTTTGGTGTCTGTACTTTGTTAGCTATTTTGAGGAATGAAGTTGGATGGTTCGATGAGGAGGAGCACAACTCAAGCCTTGTTGCAGCTCGCCTTGCCACTGATGCAGCTGATGTCAAGTCTGCAATTGCTGAGAGGATATCAGTGATTCTGCAGAACATGACGTCTCTCCTTACTTCTTTTATAGTTGCTTTCATAGTGGAATGGAGGGTTTCCTTGCTCATCTTGGCAACCTTCCCTCTCCTTGTGCTAGCCAATTTTGCTCAGGTAAACTAAATCTCACGTACCAAACATATCATCATGTCACATAATTTAAAAAAACAAACATTATCATGATAGCATGATATGCTTACCAAGACTAGGAATATATATAATAAAAAATTAGATCCAAGTTTTGAAGCAAAATTTTTATACCACTCTTCACCCAAGACCATAAAAAATAGTTTAAGCATGGTCCAAGTTAGTGAACTTACAAAATTGTCTTCTTGTTATTTGCATGTGTTGACCTAAGACTATATATAGTGGTGGGACCAGGGGTAACTCTAGATTTTTACCCAAAATTCCTTACCTTACACTTACCCTTTTACACTGAGAATCTAACTTCACAGACAAGCTGGCATTAAACGACAAAAGCTAAAACAACAAAGAGCCACACAAAGTAGAACGGTGCATGTGCTTTCTTCCAAGTCCAGTGCATTAACTTCTGGGAAATAATAATTCATATATTGGTCTATTAAAATCTCATTAATAATGGTCATTTAAAGCTCACTTTTTATAACAATATGAAATTGTACTTCAAATTGACAACTAATGAAGGGAAATGCGTATGCACGAGGACCGAACTTAAATCCAGATTTTTTGAAGTTCATAGGGTTAGTTTTTTGAATTAAATTTACAGTTTCACATCCATAATTTTTATAATAAGTTGGTTAACACTGAAAATCATATAGGTTAAACAAAGTGAAATTCAACTTCATATTGAAGAACAGCAAAAATACTGAATCAATTGCATCTATGTATTTTTCCTATATTAGGACAGATAAAATAAGTTTACATCATAAAATGACCATACCAACCCTTTGAAATGGAAATAACATAGCGAAGTACTCCATGAAGAGATAGGGCCCAAGTTCCCAAATTCAACCATGACAGAGATTACAATGCATGTGGATGATAGAGGGCTTAATGGTGCAACAACAGCACTGCATTTTTTCTCAGTTGGGGGGTAGGGTCCTCTACATATTCAAGTTAGATTCTTGAATGGTACGTGCACAGAAGCTTGTATCAGCTTTTGCTGTGCGGTCGTAGTGACTAATGAGTCTTACATTTTTGACCATATGGTATGGTATGGGAAAGTCAGATTCTGAAGACTCCAGCTAGCTACTAGCCCCTTGTCTTCTGGCAAGGCCACACCCCATTTTTGTGCTTGGGATATGGGGTTTGATAATTGAGATTCTGCAAATTTCAATACTCTCTCTTCTTGGTGCCAGTGCTGAACATTAATAAATATATCACAACAAACAAACACTGTTCTTCTGGCTAACTATTGCACACTACACTACACTGTCTTCACCTTACTTTGGCTTATTCATTACACTGAAAAAGGGTCCCTTCTCAATTCCTTGTTGCATTAAGCTAGGTAATTTTTCTGACCCTTTTGTTTTCTTTCCTCACTCTGACATCCTCTCATGGCCCTAAACCTCTGCTAGCTTTTGAAGCAACGGTTCTCTAGGAGACATTGTATATGACACTCTTTGAATTTATTGTAGAGTTTAGAGATTGGCCAGAGATATATAATATGCATATTGCATTTTTACAATCTCTAGGAAATATATTTTTTTTAATGTCCAGCATATTTATCTCTTTCATGTTCTAAATTAGTTATCTTTTTACAAAAAGATGCAGGCAATATCTTTTTTCTAAGACTACTCTTAGTGAGAGTAAAGTAAGTAAGAGAGATAACAGATATAGTAAAAAGTTACATAACAGTTGTAATGAAATTCAAAATATTCATCATACTTTTTAATATCTTTTATCAAAATCTTAAACTCTGGTATAATTTAAAGTCTAAGAGGAAGATATAATAACTTCACATCCAAGCTGGCATTAGACGACAAAAGCTAAAACAACACCAGTCCCTCACAAAGTTGAACAGTGCACGTGCTTCCTTCCAAGTCCACTGCATTAACTTCTGTGAAATAACTCATATTGGTGTATTAAAAGCTCATTAATAATGACAATTAGAAAAAAATGAATTTATTATGAATGCAGATTCCATACCTGACCATCAACTTCGATGTCACACACTAAGACTGGTCTTACTTACACTTGAGCAACTATTATTATTATTGTTGAGTATTTCTGCCAACTGTCTATTGAATATTATTTTAGTTTATAAAGAACTATTTCATCGAAGACAGAAAACACAAAGCTCTTCATTGGCAGAAAATCCTTGCAGAACTAGACTATTTTTTTAACAATATTTCTGGGACACTGCAAGAGGAAACTTCATTGCATTTCATTTTATTATTCATATATTTCTTACAAACCCCAAACCTTTTAGTTTGTCTAGGAATCTGAACTTTAATTTTTAGCTCCCCACCCGTGATCGGTTCCAGTCTTTTTCAGGTCCTAGACATGTGACCTTCACACATAGTCTTTTATATTTTATATATAGTATTTGTTCAAGTACTGCATCCACTTATATTTTAGTATTTTAATAGTAAGTTAAAATTTCGATTTCATAAAGTATATCAAATGTGAAAAGATTTATTTATTCACTTATTGTGGGAAGGGTATGTTCAAAGTTACAATTTTTATGTTCTTGAACTATATATAGTGTACTTTTGTAAATTTTTCTCACTAACACTTTCACGCACATACATTTGAGGATGAATGAGTGAAAAATACTTGTAAGTTTTTTAAACCATTGGAGATTTTTGACCATGCACGTGAGATCATGTGGGTCTTGCTACATTTACATGGTTTAGCTGTTTATGGATAACATCTCAGTTGTTTAATTAGGGCATGCATGTGAGTGATTCTGGAGATAGTCTCACATGGACTTTCTACTATCTTGCTTTTGGGGTGCACATTTCTCGATCATGCTCCAATCTAATTTGTTTTGTAATGTAGATTTGGAAGAAAAACAAAGAAATAGTTTCTTTACATATAATATCTATTATTTAAAAAATCTTTACATATTTTTATTTTTTATTTCATAAGGGAGCTTTTAAAATCATTTTACAAAATCTGACTTGCACAAATTTTTGTGTTATGCCATTTTGTGTACTTTTTGTTTTATTTCAGGAATTTTTTTTTTACTTTTTCATGTAAAATGAAATTTTTTTATTATGCATATGCAAAAGTGTAAAGTGGTTATGATTTTTTCTTTGCTTTTGTGTTGATGATTCCCACGGAAAAGCATGCAAAGTGAAAAAGTAATTTATACAGAAAAATTTTAAATTTTACCAAATGTGTTTTTTTTTTTACTTTTTCATATGGGTTAACTTTTTACTGGTAAAAGAAACATGGGTTAACTTTTTTTCAATCAAAGCTCACATCTTTATATAAAATTTCACTTAAATCTGTCACATTAACTAATATTAACAATCACTTTTACATAGAATGACACATTAATTAATATTTGAAAAAAAGTAGCATCACATTTACATGCATCATTTTCAAACTAATAGTAACAATCACTTCTGATTTAATACTGTTTAGGGTAGTGTTCTACATTCTGCGCATGCAATAGGCACAGGGCAAGAAAAATAGACTGATAGTTCAGGGACGTGTACCTTATTATCCATCAATGTCTTTTAATGTAGTAGGTGGCCATGTAATGTATGCTAGATGAACATGAACATTCTCTCTCCTCTTTGGGTCCCACCCCTTTGGTCCTTTTGGTTCCTTTCAGTGGATTTTGGTGAATGCATTCACCCAACTGAAACCTTTTACCAAAAATGAATAGTGCAGTCTCTGAAATTACCAAAATCCCTTTGTCCAATCTAGGCAGAAGCATGTCTTCAATTATTAATGTTTTACCGTTATACTTACAGTTAGTATTTGTTACACCCTCATTCCTTGCATGGATTTAGTAGGTCACAAATCCAGTGACATAGCTTCAAGGTGTGAAAAAGTCCCCATAAATTGCTCTTATTACTATACATGCAAAAAGAAAGTTTTACAAAGAATTACCTTTCTATATCTGGTTCTATAATTATTATGTCACTCTTTTTCAGTAATATATTTTTTTCAAAATTTAATTAACTGGTTTCAGAAAATAGATAAAAAAAATCCAGACATGTCCTTGGTGTTTCTAAAGTTCTATAAGCTTAATGTTCTTGTATCAATAAGTACTGCCACTAATAAGTAACTTACTATTATTTGTAGAAATTTATTTGAAATAAAAAAAAATCATAAGTGATACTCATTAAATAAAAATTGTAACTAAATTTTTAAACTTTAAAGTTTAATGATTATGTATTACTAGTATAAATTGTTTTTACATTAACAACCAATAAAAAAAATAACAGCTGATTTTTAAAGAAATTGTTATTTAAGTTAGCAAACTTGGTAGTTTGTGATTGGATGAGAGAGTTATATAACCTATTTTTTCTAATTTTTATCCTGATAAATTTTAGTCATTATTAATAATGAGTTACAAACATTTCTCTTGTGTCAATAATTTTACCTTTGAAACTAGAAAATCTTAGGAATCTAATAAGTTTATGTAGGACTTTATGCTGCTGCTTGATTCTGTGCTAGCTAACAATGAATGTTTCTCTATATGTATTGAATATGCAGCAACTATCTCTAAAAGGGTTTGCTGGAGACACAGCCAAGGCTCATGCAAAGACAAGTATGATAGCAGGAGAGGGAGTGAGCAACATCAGAACAGTTGCAGCATTCAATGCTCAAACCAAGATGTTATCTGTGTTCTGCAATGAGCTTCGTGTGCCTCAGCGCCAGAGTCTGCGCCGGAGCCTCACATCTGGCTTCTTGTTTGGACTCTCTCAGCTTGCCCTCTATGCCTCTGAGGCTCTCATTCTATGGTATGGTGCACACTTGGTCAGCAAAGGTGCTTCAACCTTCTCAAAGGTCATCAAGGTGTTTGTGGTCCTTGTGATCACCGCAAATTCGGTGGCAGAAACAGTCAGCCTTGCACCTGAGATAATCCGTGGTGGTGAGGCCGTTGGTTCGGTGTTCTCAATCCTTGACCGGTCGACAAGGATTGACCCTGATGATCCTGACGCTGAGACGGTGGAATCGCTTCGTGGGGAGATCGAGCTGAGGCATGTTGACTTTGCATACCCTTCAAGGCCTGATGTGATGGTGTTCAAGGATTTGAACCTAAGGATCCGTTCAGGGCTGAGCTGGGCTCTTGTGGGGGCAAGTGGATCAGGGAAGAGTTCTGTGATTGCATTGATAGAAAGATTCTATGACCCTATTGCTGGGAAAGTGATGGTGGATGGGAAGGACATAAGAAAGTTGAACCTGAAGTCTTTGAGGCTGAGGATAGGGTTGGTGCAGCAAGAACCAGCACTTTTTGCTGCAAGCATTTTTGAGAACATTGCATATGGGAAAGATGGTGCAACTGAGGCTGAGGTGATAGAGGCTGCACGTGCAGCCAATGTGCATGGATTTGTGAGTGGTTTGCCTGAGGGTTACAAGACACCTGTTGGTGAGAGAGGAGTGCAACTTTCTGGAGGGCAGAAACAAAGGATTGCTATTGCTAGGGCAGTGCTTAAGGACCCTACAATTCTTCTACTGGATGAGGCCACAAGTGCCCTAGATGCTGAGTCTGAGTGTGTGCTACAAGAGGCCTTGGAGAGGCTAATGAGGGGTCGCACCACAGTGCTTGTGGCTCATCGTTTGTCAACCATTAGAGGGGTGGATTGCATTGGAGTTGTTCAAGATGGTCGCATTGTGGAGCAAGGTAGCCATGCAGAACTTGTGAGCAGGCCAGAGGGGGCATATTCTAGACTCTTGCAGCTACAACATCATCACATATGAGAGACACAGAGAGACATTATTGTTTTTTATTTCATAAATATGACCTTGTCGGGTGATAAATTATGTTTGGCTCCCATTAATCTCATGCTTTGGTTTTTCTTTTTCTCCTTTTAGATGTAGATATCTGGGATATGATGAGGTTTGTACCTTGAGGACAAAGTAATCTATTATGGGGGTATCAATTATTATATTAATCACATCCCAATGTGCATAACCATCTCATCTAACTCTTTTCTTTTTCTTCTCCTCTACCAACTAAAACATTCCTAAAATAATCAAATAATTTGCTCAATGTAGCACTTAAATGATAGATCTTATATCGACAAATCCAATTTTTATACACAACCACATTTATTTCATTTC
The DNA here is from genome assembly GCA_016859785.1 of Macrotyloma uniflorum. Taxonomy (NCBI): domain Eukaryota; kingdom Viridiplantae; phylum Streptophyta; class Magnoliopsida; order Fabales; family Fabaceae; genus Macrotyloma; species Macrotyloma uniflorum. The sequence continues at coordinate 1,480,224 of BDMB01000009.1, read as the reverse complement.
AGTTAAGTTATTATTATTATTATTATTTTCTATTATCATGTAGTAGTCACCTTTCATTTTTTTCCCCTCAAGAATATAACATTTATTTTCTGTATAAATGTGAATCAAAGTAGCAGCTACAAAATTTAAAATCCAAAACAATTGCAAATAAAGGATGTTCGTACTTCGATTTGATTTAATTTTTTAATAAATAACTACCAAATTAAATATAAAAATTGAATATAATTGTATCTTTTATGTTAAAACATGGATTTAATTTTTTAATAAATAGCTACCAAATCAGCTTTTTAACTCTTAAATGTAACTACTATAAAAATAATTGTAACTTTTGTGTTAATTAATATTTAACTTTGTTAATCATATTTACAAAAAAAATATAATTTAAAATAAAATCTCAATTAACTGAAAGATGTTTTTAAAAATATTATCTTAATTAATTAAAAACAGTTAAAAAATTTATTTATAATAAACTCACAGAAAACATCTCCACATATGGTTACAATTGTAGAAGAAAACTTATTGTGCCAAGTGTCTTCTAACCACAAAAATGAATTTAATGTCAAAATATTTTACTATTTCTGCATTGTATCAACATTTAATCAAACAAAATTTAGTCTCTCTTAATAAACTGATCTAAGTTCAAATATTGATAATATTCAGGTTTCATCTTACTTAAATATTTTATTTACTTTTTTTCTTCTTCTTCTCTTATACTAAACGCTTTCAATCTTCTTTCACCCATTTTTACTTCTCCATTTTATTTTATTCTATTTATCTCCTATCTAACTCTTTCTTAAGTTAGCATATAGCAATGAATATATAGTTTAATACATAAATATTTTTATACTTTGTACACCAGTAATTTATGACTTCTTTTAATTAATATATATATATATATACTTATTCATTACCCTAGTCCACAGAGAAAAAAAGAAGGGGCCATTGTCAGTTGCTGAGACATGAAGCTAGGTAATTTTTCTGACCCTTCTGTTTTCTCTCCTCACTCGGACATCCTCTCATGGCCCTAATATCTGCTAGAGTTTGAAGCAACGGATCTCTAGCAGACATTGTATATGACACTTGCAATTTATTGTAGGGTTTAGACATTGCCCAGAGATAGATAATGCATTCTGCATTTTTTTCAATCTCTAGGAAACATTTTTTTTCAATGTATGCAGCACATAATACATCGCTGCCATGTCCACCTGCACTCATAATTTTGGTGTCCTACAGTTTTGGGGGCTCTGCAGTAACATTCTATTAACTGTTTTACATAATATCAACATTGTAACAGTTTGATTTTGTTATGCTTTCATTTCCTATTTCATTTTTACATTTTTACATTTTACAGGAATATGTATGATTTATGGGAAGGTATATGAGTTTAACCTAGTTGAATAGAGAGGTGAAGAAGAGAAGAAGGGAAGTGTGAGGAGATGTTAAAATGTGTTTGGTTAAAATGGTTGTCCAATGGTTATGATGCAGTGATAGTGACAATTGCAGAGGTGTGGTTCCAACAGCCATATCTTTAGTGTTAGGGCTCATAAATATTTGTATGCTAAAGGACAAATGCCTCTCATGTTGAGAATCTAGAGGAACTGACATTGGAATTGGGAACTGCACACACTCTACATTAATGTCTTTTACTATATATATCAATGAAGAATATTTTTTTAAAATGTTTTTTGAAAAAAATTATTCAAATAAATTTAATATCAAATTCTTACTAGAGAGATAATTTTGGTCATGGTAGATACTGTGTATAACACCATATTTCTGTCAGAATACAATGCAACTGCATATTGAGAATTCAAACCTAAAACTACTTTATCTAAAAAATAACTAGTTTTAGATTAAATAAAAAAAAATCAGATAATATTATTTAATTTACTAATTTAAATTAAAAAAAAGAAGTTAATTTTGGATTATGGCAAAACAATAATTATTTGACAAACATTTGTGGATATGATGATAAGAATATGTGTATCCATAAAGAGCCACACATAAGAGGGTGAGAAACTAATGTTCAATCAATCAAAGATTTTATAATGTCGATTCGTTCTAAGTTGTCTTGTTGCTGGAAAGAACAAATTGATGCAATGTGTCTGTTTCACCTTTCAACTTTCATTCATCTTTATCACCTTTGTTTTAAATTCTTGGTTATTATCTGATATCTCTTTATCATAAAACGAAGCACAGAGTAGGTGAATAATTACTTAAATTCTAAACAGAAAATTTGATTTGTGGAATGTTAAAATTTGAGTTAGTTGTTTTTTAGTTTTATTATTTATTTATTTTGTTCAATTTAATCTTTTTATTAATAAAATGTTCAATCAAGTCCCTTAATCATTAAAATTTTTGAAATATAATCCTTTTCATATTAAAATTAGCACTGTTAATTTTATAACTTGTAATTATACGTTAATATAAATTATATTATATGTAAATTAAAATAGTCAATATTGATTTATTAATGGTTTTGTTGTTAACGGAATGAAAAGATATCTAATTATTGTGTTTTTAAAAATGGAGAGATTTGAATGAATTTTTATCAATCAAAAAACAAATTCAATAAAATATATAAAAAATGTGACTAAAAAGAATAATTAAGCATTAAAATTAACACCTTTATCTTAAAATTAGAAATTTTTAAAATTTTAACCCATTCCGAAAATTAATTTTCTAAAAAATAACAACAAAAGTGTATTAATAAAATTGCAAATGTAAATAACAATGCCAAACAAAATATTGGTAAGGTATGCCTATACAGACTGCAATGGTGAAAAAAATTATGGGCCTTATCAACTTGGTATGAAATTTAAACCCATATTGTAGGCCTGTTAAGGAAGTTGGACTTGGACCAAAATAAAAGCCCTTATTTTTGGTCCAAGCCCCTTAGATTACTTTGATTTTAAGTCACATGTTAATAACGTCATTGCATTGTTGACCACAAAATTAATGAATTGCATGTCGGCATAAGCTACAGAGTGGAACATATTAAGAAGCTAAATCCAAAGAATTGGAAAAAAAAGAAGACAAAAACAAAAGCTTTTCTTATCATGTCTCTCTGAATTTGATTTAATGAGACAACTCATGTTCCTAATATTTCAAAACTTTGGAATATAGTTTTATTTCCAAACTAATAAACTATATATATAGTTTTTTTGTCTCAAGTTCACTTAAGATAGAATTAATAAACATAGATTTAGTATTATAAATATGGTTAACAGTGTTTTCTAATTAAATTTAAAAATTTACTTAATTATACATGATTATAAATTGTTAAAGTAAAAAAGTTTAATTGTGATAAGAAATCAACATCAAGAAGGCATATATTATTATTAAAATTAAATTTTGTCCTTAGTGATGTATCTTAAACTGAAAAAGAACATGAAAGTAGTGGGATTTTAAGGATTAAGGTGGGACAAATGTTGAGATAAATAGACTTGATTTGAACATGAAATGACAAATCCGGGACCAATTAATGATGAACCAGCTATGTGCTTAAAGAGAGACACAAAACTTTGGCATATTATAATAAATTAACCCTAATCTCGTTTTCATGGATGTGATATCAAAAATGAAAATCAACATATCTAAATTATCCACATGATTGTCGCCAAAATAGAAAAGGTCAAGTTATGAGTCAAATAATCCATAAATCCATCCAAAAACTCAATTAAGTGCATCAAAAAGAAAAGAAGAAACCCTAATCATTTCAGGTTCCTCAAAACCCTAATTCCTTTTAATTTGTTTTTAAGATATATATAAGTCACATTATTATAATTTAGAGTTCTTAAAATTATCTTAATAAAATAAGATTTATTTATTTTTTTCTTGTTTCTTTGTTCTCTCTTTGATTGAGATTTTTTTGAGTTATCTTGCAAATCATTTAACTTAATCCAATTAATTTTTTTTAGTTGAATTATTCAATTTGGATTGGATTTTATTAGAGCACTTGTTAAAATTATAGTTTGAGTTTCAAATTCCAATAAATTTGATCTAATATGACCAATTAACTATATAATAATATATAACAAAAAATAAGATATATAAATATTATTGTTATCTTATGATTATTGAAATATATTTAATAAATAAATAATTTTTAAAATTAATGACTAAATCTTATCTAATGTAATTATAATTGGACTAATTATTAAATAAAAAAACTAACTTAACTGAAATCGAATGAAATTTAATTAAATTAAGTCCAAAATTATATCAAACTCCACTCAATTCCATCAAATATACTCGTATGATGTCATGCAATTCGAAATTAATGCTACATCAATAATTCTGATTCTTAATCGAGACAAAATCATTGAAAAGATATATGCCAAAAATATTGTTGTTATTCTCAAATATGCCAATTAAATATGCTACCCAATGGTTACTTATTTTCTTTGGGATAACAAACGTGTAGAATAAAAGTTTCATATGCAAACTTTAATTTTTATCACAATAATAATGATATAAAAAATTCATGTATATATATAAATATATAATTTGTTAATAACTATTTTTTAGTAAAAAATCTAACTGATAATCTTTAGTTAAATCTTCTCTTAATCACATATTTTCTATTTTCATAACTTAAATACGAAACATTACTTAAATAATCCAAGTTAAATTCTACTTTCACTAACTTAATACGGTTTCACGATGAACTCATATATACATATATATCTAGATCCCTCCAAATTAAATTTGAGTAATTTATTTTTATTATTATTATTATTATTTTTTATTTTTTTATTTTTATAAAGTTCGAGTCTTCAAAATAAATGTTAATAGTCGTTAAAAGCCCAGTCAAATGTGTACAGAAACAGCTTAAGTTATGGTTTTCAATGCAACAACCTTGGTTGTTGCTTTGACCACTTCTGTTTTTGGAATCTTGCTCCTAATGTTTTGATTCCTTCCTTAAAAAGATTATTTCTTCTTAAATATGATTCAATGATGGTAACCTATATTGAATTTCGAGATTTTTCTTTAAAAGATTCTCTTATAATAATAATAATACTATTTTTTGAATGTTATTGGGTTTGCTTCTGCATCTTCTGATCTCATTGCAGTTTCTGATGCAACTTTTGATTATATGCACCTTCTGATATTGCTAAACTTTGATATTATTCTAAACAGATTCTATTTTTTGATATTTCTTTTCATCATCATATGTAGTTTCTTAAGTTGTATATGAAATCTATATGCTTCTAGAAACTATCCTTCAAATATTTTAATATTGGAAGTAGCAGACTTTAATTTTTCTGTTTTTGGACGCTTTAATACCCTACATGTGGTTTCTTTAGAGTGATTGGTGTTTTGAAATTTGACATATCTTGTTCTTTAAAACATTCTCAGTACAAAACATTGTAAGATAAGATCAAAACACTTAGAATTAGCTTTTGATATTTTGTTATCTTTGAAACATCCTAAGCACATGCTTACGAGGTAGGCTATTATCTCCATTGAATCTTGTTATTATTAATATGAAAGATTTCTTTGTATTCCATTTTCATAATTTTTTTTTCTTCTTCTTAGTTTTTTCTTCTACTCTATCACTTGGATTGAGATTTCTTATCATTCTTTTAGAGACTCTTTCTCTCATTCTCGTCCTTTATTGTCTCTCTTATCTCTTTCTTCTTTTCATTATGCTGGCCATCACATTGTGAGAGTCTAAGAAGACAAACATTTAGTACCTTTTATGTCATCTACAAATTCAATTCCTATTTCTCTACGTCTCTTTCTTTTCATTTTCCTTTAAAATTTACAACAATTTCTTTTAACAAATGCAAGCTTTGATTTCCTTAAGGTTTAATAGCATTGTATTGTCTTTAATAAACTGTTAAAATAGCCACTATAATTGAAAACTTTAGCATGATAAACTAGTTTTAGCAACCACAACCAACCTAATAATTTACTAATATCTGGGTCACAAAATAAACATAATTTCTGACCTCATATAACTAATTTTTAATTCATGTAATTTAAAACTAATTTTATTTTAAAAAGGGTTTTTTTTTTCTACAAACAAAACCTTAATTAAACTATGTTAAACTACACACTAATTTTTTCTTCTTCTTCAAGTGTTTACTTAATCATGGAAAGAAGTAATGTGATATTCCTAGTGTTGTAAACTTCAAATGGATAGAAATCTAAAAAGCATAGTATGTCCCTTCACACCAAAAAAAATAGTGTGGCCCTCAATATCCACCATTTTTCAATATGCATGGACCAATATTTGTATCTTGAATAATGAATGCTTTCATAGGTTTAAATTTATTTAAATGTGTAAACTTTCTCGAATCAGTTTATAAAAAAAATGACTTTTATCTCAGTCATTAATCATTTTGCTTTCTTCAATCCTCTAATTAATGCAGTTTTGGGGTTTTGTTTATCCCATTTTAGGGTGTGTTTGATACATTTCACCTTTATTCTTTAGTTTTTAATGAATGAATGAAAGTGTCTTATCTTTATCATAAAAAATTCTTAATCAAATAAAATTTTAATATCCAAGAACTTCATGTAAATAATAACAATTAGGTGGATCTGATGAATCACTACATAGATCACGTTCCATGGGACCATATTTAATTGCATATACCTACTTGCATTATTGTGCATGTGGGGAAAAAGAGAAAAGAAAAAGCTTTTTTTGTTGGAAAAAAAAAAGATACTGGATCAACTTGCACCTGAAATTAATATTCATATACATTTTTTTATTTACTAAATATTTGTTCTAATATTTTTCTTTTATTAATTTCTCTCCCTTTCAAGACATATTGCCTGCAGTATGAGTTGTTGAAATATGTACTTTAAGTGCATTTCGTACAAGTACTTACAAAAATATTAAACACCAATTAATTTATACTACAAGTCCCTTTTAGCCTTTTTGCTGAAGTAATTCATATTTTAAGATATTTTTAGGGTTTAATGAAAATTAGCCTAAACTGAACACACTTGGATTTGAGCACCAGTTTCACCAACATGTTTGATATTTTGATTAATTAAAGTAGCAAAAGCATATAGACCCATTGCATAAATATTGATTTTCTTGCTTAATTATATTTTGGTCCTCAAACAATATAAACCCTATCAAATATTTTTCAAAGAAAAATATTTTGAAGGACAAAAAAAAAAACAATATAGTTATATTTTAGAGAAAATTAAATAAATTGAATTTTTATACATAAATTAATTTATAAAAAGCTATCTCATTTACTTTTCTTAATATCTTATCTTTTGAAAAGGTTGTTGTTTTTTTTTTCTATAAAAGGTTGATTGAAAAGTTTATGCATGTAAGGCTATATATGTAAAAGACATTAAATTCTTAAATAGTTATTTGCAGAAGAAGCCACACAGATATTACTCATACATAGTGGTCCAATTTTACTTTAATCATAGTTTCCTGAAAAAGATATGTGGGGAGGACTATATATGTATGTTCAGCAAAAAAGAAAATAAGACCAAAACTTATAAGGTGGAAAGTCATTTTCTTAGAACTTTCTTCTGGGGAACAAACCTTCTATATAATATCAACCCATTTTTTCTTTGTTATTATAACTATATCTTTATTTAAATGCATACAATATAAATGTTAAATATAAATATTATATATATATATATATAATCAACGTTTTTTAAAAAAATATGTTGGACAATCAAAAGGATAGGAAATTATTACTCTAATAAAATCAAATAAATCTTTTTAACAGATAAATAAAATAAAATATAAAAAATATTATGATATCTAATTTTCTTTTAAAATTAATTCAGAAAGTAAAATTTATATTAATTCAAAAGATAAAATTTATATCCGTTAAAAATAAAATTTATATCTCAATTATATATTATAATTTGACTGTGAAAATTTTCTAACATAAATCTTAAAAATAAATAAAAACATAATATTTAAACAATGTATGAACTATTGAAATTTTTGTAGAGATTTTAGAGGAATAAAAAGAAAAATAATGAGTAATAAATAATAAAGAGTTGGAAGTGATGAGGTCGAGATTTGTGCAGTGATTGTGGATGACCGAAGGAAAGGAAGCATGAAACGAAAAACATCGAATCGACGATGTACCTACCACATTACACTTTGTTCCCTAAAATGTAGGGCACATCATTTTCTTTTTCCTTTCAAAAATTTAAACAAAATTAATTAATAAAGTCACTATAATCTCCACTGTTTTTTTAGTAACAACTACTGACCTTCGTCTCTAAATAAAATATTTTTTTTAACATATATTAAAAATAAAGGGATCAAATAATTTTACGCTAATTAATTTGGTTAAAAATTGTAACTAAACTTATACCGATACTTAATTTCAAATTTAAAGTATGCTTTTTAGAATCATATATAGTGAGGGAAATCTGAAATATGTTGAAAAGTTGGGATTGTTCATCATTATTTGGGAAGATTATTGATTTGTCATATCAAAGAAAAATGGTCTTTCTTGCCCGACATAAAACTAATGAACATATTTAAACATCATTCTGCATAGTCATTGTTGATGTTGATGCGATTTGAAAATAATTGTTACTTTAATCAGGTTGTTAGATTTGGTCTTCAACCAGGATATCATAAATCACACTGTTAACTTAGTTGATTTGTTAAGAAAATCATTTTATAAACATTAGTAGATATCTAAATTTAGCACCTTATCCATGGCTAGAACTTAGGTTAATTTGCTTCATCTATCACTTTTCTATCATCATATAAGATAATCACATATATGTTAATAAGAAAAATATTATTTTAATACCTTTGGATTTTACCCTATCACATTTTATTCTATTACTAGTTTGTACATAGAAAATAATAACAATTGTATTGAGATGAAAATGTGGTAATTAGAGATCGTTAACCATTTAATATTTCTTATTTTAACTCAAACTAACAATAAATCTAGAGCAACATAAACATAAAGTTGAATTTCATTAGAAAACGACACCCCTTAATCTTCTCGATCATGAAAATTTGGAAACTGAATTTTTCTTCTGCAAAACAGAAAATGCAGAAAGCAACCTAACTAGTTCTAGACTCATAGCTATTTTTACTATTCAATATTTCATTATCCACAGGTCTTCATCAAAGAAAAAGGAACTTTTTTACAATTTAATAATAACGACTTTAGGCTTAGAAAAAAATTACCATGGCTTTAGATTTCATTGGAGAAAAATTCACAAAGTTTTTGGTCAACGATGATAATGATTTTTATTGTTGAAGAGTAACTTTTCATACAGTTCCATGAAATCCGTTGCACCCTTTAGACCTACTAACCCTAAATTTGAATATATATACATATATATATATATATATATATATATATATATATATATATATAAGGCATTAGGTATTCAAACCATGATTACTAGTGCCCAAAAATATGCATCAATTTTGGGAGAAAGTAAGTTTGACCCATCTGTTATGGCAATGTAAAAAATATAAAGAATATTGTATAGAAATAGTTGTTTAGTTTTTGTTAGTTTTCACACTATATAATCTTTTTGGAAGTAATTTTATATAAAACAATTAATGCCATTGAAAAGTTATTTTAGTAACTTATAGACTACTTTAACTAACTTATAAACTAGTTTGATCACAGTAATTTTTGTTTATTTAATAGTCTATCAAATACTTATAAATTTATAAAAATAAAAATATAGAATAAATAAGAGACAAAAACATCACTAATTTACTCAAAGGAGTTGACACTCCTATTATCAAACCAAAATAAATATAATTTACAAACAAATTTCACACATGTGATTCATGTCAGAAAAAAAAAGGTTAATTAATTACACATCAATTTTTTTATGTCTGTAAAAGAAAATGATTCCTTAATGACAATGTTTGAACATTATTCTAATACTAATATGACTCTCCATCTACAACAAAAAGAGAAACCAATGTTAGAATTGAAAACATTACAAGAGATATATAACAAATAAGATAGAGAATACAAAAAACAATTGTATTTCATAGTTTTTTTTTTTTTTTTTACATTACATATCATAACATACTTTCTAACCTCATAAATATGATATACCAAGGTGACCCAATTAAAAAAGTAAAAATTTTCTTTCAAAAATTTGTCATTAATCATTTCTTTAGGAAATATTATAGAAATAATGTTTCGAGAATATCTAAAAGTTTATCCAAAAAGATATATCAACTCATATATAAAGAAGAAGACATATATGTAGATGTTATTTAGGTTCGTTATTTACTCTTTGAAGGAAGAAGAAAAAAGGGTTATAATTAGGTTTGGAAAAGGATGAAAAGCCCTTAAGCGTGGGATTAATCTACTAATTATAGTTTTGATTGGGTTTGAGAAGAATGAAAAGGAGAGTTGGCTTGGTATTAAAGTAAGCTAATCACGGAACTAGGGATGCATTAATTAGGAAGATGAAAAGTAGGTTAATTATTTAAATTTTTTTGGTTGTTTACTTTTATGAACATTGATTGTTTTGTTGATGATGGATTCCAACAGAATTCTAACTTCCAACTTCTTGTCGGGTTGAGAGATAAGTCTACAGATTGTCATGTCATGAATTGGCCTCTTTTTGACCGTAAAAGGTGAAAAGTGATGATGTGAAATATTTTACTTTGAGAGATATAAAGGGGAATATGCTCTCTTAAATAACTTTTGTTTGCTATCAAAACACACTTTCCTATCCAACAATCATGCTCCACCTTTTCTCTTTACAACATTCAAAATCCATGTGAAATCAATATTCAATTCACTTCATCATTTTACCAATTCTCAAAACTTACCTTCTTATTTCTTATTCATTATCCTCATACTGATCTATACAATAATTTTAATGCCAAGAAATTACTCATCTTTTGAAGCTTCAATCATCAAGAGAATAGGGCTCCTACAAAACATATACTCATTTGTTTTTATCTCTCCTCTTCAGAATAATAATTCAATATACAATTTAATATTGCTAGATGGAGCCCCCAGAAATTGCTAGAACAATAAAATTTCTAATTTATTAAATGTCCAAGAATATGGACTTGAATAAACTTCTCATTATCCAATTAAGGATGCATGAATGATAGGCTGAATGAATGAATTATATGAGAAAGACTTTTCATTTATCATCTGAGGATGTTGGAGAATTTATAATCTAAATTATAAGATAACATGATAATGTATTTTAAAATTATTATTAAACTATTTATTGTTTGAATTAGTTATATATATATATATATATATATATATATATATAAAGAAAACTTTAATCTGTATACATAAATAAATTAGAGCACAGTTATATTAGCAGTGTTAATTAGGTAAGAAAATGATGGGATTGATCCATCAATTTAATATATACATGAAGTAATTTGAATTTTATTGATAGTAAAAAATAAATTAAATAGTAAAACATACATGAAGTAATTTGAATTTTAGAGATTTTAAAATCCTAAAAAATAGTTAATAAAATGTTATTTTAATGACAATATGTAAGTATTTTATTATTCTTAATACTAATTTAAGGAAGTTGACCAATAACTAGAATGATTAATAAAATTTAAATTATTTTTTATTGGATAGTTAATCAAAGAAAAAAATTAATTTGAGTTGATATAAAAGTTTATGAGATATGTCTGGGAAGGAGAAAGATATACTTCACCGAGAGGAAAGAATTAATATAAAGATTACATTTTTTCTTTTTATATATATAAATGAGACTTTCATTAATAACATGAAATTTTGCGTATCAATTTCTTTAAAATAAACATTCATATATTTTAAGAAGTGATTAATTTTAACTATTAAATATAATCAAGTTTGAATATTTCAACACACGTTATAAATAAATTATTTGATATTAGTGTTTTTCACATGTCGAAATAACTCACAATTTAAACAGGATGAGTTAATTAACCTAATTAACAATTTAACATCGGAACCTAACAACATACATAACATACATAGTTTGTATAGGTGTGTCTATATTTGATCATAATTTTTCTACAATAATTATAGATTTCACTGAGTTTGAACTCAACATCAAACACCTTATGATTGCAATAGCATCTATGCTCCATGACTGCGCCATATCAAATATTTCATGTCTCGCATGCATGCTCCCAAATCTCATCATGTGTCAAAATAACCATTATGGTTAACACATCACTTGTTGGGAGAACATCTTTGCCACAAGAACAACGACGTATACAAACATATATTCAAACACCACGTAACATTCATTATTTCGTTGTAAAACAAAAACAAGGCAATTACACGTTTGAGATAAACACTTATTGAATGAATTATATCATGTTGTTTTTTCAGACAAGATTAGTTAAAACTTGTACTTTTAATATTTTTATTATCAATTTTCAATTTTCTTAATATCAATTATTTCTCATGATATTCTCTCATACCACACTAGGGTGGAAGTGTATTTATGATTATACTCATATTTAAATTAATAAAAAATATAAATAGAATTTTATATGTAATTAGTGAGATAAATTATACCTCATAAATACTATTTATTTATAATATAATTTGGTAATAGATTAGTTTAATATATTTTAAAAAAAAATTTGATATTTTGTAGATATTAACGGATAAATATAGTATATTTAATGAATATTAAATGATATATTTATCTAATAAAACATAATTTGTTGGATTTAAGTTATTAGATTAGGTAAAGTTAGAAATTTTTTATCATGATATAAAATAATTATAACAAAATTATAAAATATGATATTTTAAGCTATATAGGATTGGAATAATAGTTGTTGTAACTACAAAGAGAATAAGAGATTAAATAAATTATATGTTGGGTTAATTGAATTAATCCAACAAAAAGTAATGATGGGTTGAAGAGAGAGTTATGTAAGAGTATTTTGGAGCTTGGTTGATTAATAATTTAATATAGTAGGTAGGAAACATTAGTTATGGCCATTTTATTCTCTATGGCCCTCAGTTTGGATATGGGAGTTGAGGGTAGGAAATGGAAGTTAAGTGAGTATGATTAAGTGGGGATGATGAAGGAGTTAATTAGTGAGGTAAATGGGATGATTTGATGGGTTGAGATGGTGTTAATATAAGTTTGAAGTATGAAGATGGTTTGTTTTGGGGAGAGAAGAGAGAGAGAAGAGAGGGAAGAGGATTAGTGTGGAAGAGGTCCCCTCAAGTGTGGAAGAGGGGTCTGAAAATTGTGTAGGTGCACGTGGTGGTGCTTGATAAAAGTGTGAAATTCCCAATCTCTGCTTGATTTGGGAAACCTCTTTTCCTTCATTATATAGGTACTGGGTCTCAGACACATGCCACGTGTCATGTCTCGTGAGCCATGGAAATGGCATGTGATCACTTTCATCCCCTCACTCTCAATGTATTGGCCCTAGCTACCTTCCCCTCACGTAGTTCTGTTCTGTCCTAAGACGGATAATTCATTCATCCAACACCAACCATTCAATAACCTTTACCACCCTAATTCCCTTCTTCATTCCCCCAATATTTTTTCCTCTTCCATTTTACATCAATCCATTCATTATTCATTCTTAGCTTAAATATATTTTTTATTAATATTATTAGGGTATAAACAGAAAAATATTTAATATTACATTAAAAAAATGAATATTTGTCTCTTTATATTCGTTTGATATGATGTTAGATATAGTATTCCTTGGACTTTATTTATTAATAAAGGTTTTATGTTTATAAAAAGAATTCCTAATCTATCCCCCTAATCAAACATTTCACATCTAGGCACTAATTGTATATATGTTCTATAAATGTATAAAAATCACTTTAGTTAAACTTGTTGGTTTCTTGATTTTACTTAGCTTGGCAAAGATTAAGATGGTGATTTGAGAAAATGATTGAGCTAATTAAGGACATTAAGATGAGATAGAACAATAATAATAATGAAGCATCATCATCCATCAGTTTCGTTGAGATCCAAGTCACCAAATTAATGCAGTTTGTTTTTGTTTGAATCAACATGGGGGTGTTGACCAATTGTTGCATGCCATGTGGGCAAAGTGAAGCAATGAAGCAATGTTTTTGCAGCTAGGTAGCTACTACTTTACACTACTGGTTTGGCTTTGACTCAGAAGCCTGAAACATTGGAGCGATGAGTGTTGAAGGTGGTAGAGGTTTAGGGGTACAATTACTTGGAATTCTGTGATTAGCAAGGGAAATTTTACAGGGTAACCCTTTAATTCAAGAGGATCCGTTTCCTATGATCACATGGTCCTGCTTATAGAGACATATACATTATGGCCCACCTTTGTTAGCTTAAAAACAAACACACTCTTCTTAACCCACTTGAACCCCAACCCCAATATGGGAACACAAACAGAAGAAGAAACCTAATCTCTCTCTCTCTCTTCTCTTTTCTCTCTTACTCTTCATTTTAATTAAACACCAAGTTTTGGATACTGCCTTCCCAATGCAATTGTTTTCTTCGCAGCCAACATCACTGTCTATCCATGTTATTGTAGTCTTCTCTCTCTCCCTCTCTCTCTTTCTTTATTTCTTTCTCCATCTTTCACTCTTCCTTTGTGTGGTCCTTTGATTTTCCCTCTCTTTATATCCCTCTTATCACTTTCTCCATTTCTGCATCCCTAGCCTTGTATCCCAACACTACTATATCATAGCCTTTCTCTCCCTCTCCCTCTCCATATTATATAGCTTGTCTTTTATTTGTTACCCTCCAAACCAAACCAAAACCATTTTCAATCTTTTCTTTATTCCCTCTCCACCTTCTTCATCACCTCCTTTAGTTTCTTTCTTCACTTGTAGCAAGTTTGCATAGTAATAAACTGAACTGAAAGCTACATAGCAGCAAGTGGTGATAATTAAGTACTGTAGACAATTATATACACCAATTAAGCTCTATCTAGCTATATATATATATCTCTCTATATATATAGATATATAGAGAGAGACAGAGAGAGAAAACATGTCTAGCAGAAGGTCAAGGCAACAGTCTGCATCAACAAGGATCTCTGATGACCAAATCATCGACCTTGTTTCCAAGTTGCGTCAACTTGTTCCAGAGATTCGTGATAGACGCTCTGATAAGGTATTTCAGAACCCTTTTCTCTTTATCTCTCGAGGTGTCAATCAGAGTGAAAACATGTATACATTTCTATAACGTGTGTTATAATAATATGACACTTGATGATATTATCTTTAAGTCATTTATATATCAGTAAATATTGCATTGAATATATAAAAAATTACTAACTAGATGATACTAATTAGCAAGATCTTAATAATATTATCATTCAAGAACTTTCACTTTCCTTAACATTGTTTAGGCCATATATAAGTAGATAGTTCGATAATGGATATTGTATGTATAATATATATATATAAAGTATTGTTTTACAATGAAGAGAGGTAAAGAAGATGAAAATGTGCGGTAAAAAGTGACAAATAAATAACATAACTCTATTATACATAGTTTCACGTGGGTTGAAGCAGCTATGTATGTGCATATATATAGATATATAGATGATGATGAAGCCAAAAAATAAAGAAGATCGAGGCAATGGAATGGTATTTTGCTATGTTTTGTTTGTTGCTGTGACAAGTTCTGTACTCACACAATGGCATATGACTGGGTAACACATGTAAGTGATATAGTATAATATAATAATGATAATTTTAAGTGGTCAAAGAATATATAGTCAGAAATTGACCATATAATAAAGGAAAAGTTGCCAACAGCTCCAAATCTTATGCAGATCCCTAGAGTCGTCAAAGGGTTCACATTGACTCGATCGTACAAATATATGCATAGTTTGAAAAATATATAATTGTTAAAGATTATTAACAGTAACGCAAAACCCCAGAAAGAAAGAGACTTCAAAAAGAAAAAAGGTCTGTGCAGTGTAACAATCATGTGGTTAATTTGGACCAATTCGTGAAACGAACGTTCCTGTATGGTCTCTGAATAGGATTGCATCGTACATAAAGATACATATCATTCACTGAACAGAACAAGAAAAAAAAAATTACATATATTTACAATATATATAAGCTCACTTTTATAATTATCTTTTAAATGTTAAATTACTCGTTTTATTTTATTTTTCTCTTTCTTTAGTTTATCTTTTAATCATACAACAACGTTATCAGTTAAAATGTATTAAAGACTAAAGATATTTGGCTAAAGAGTATACCAGTTATCAACATTTGGCTCAGTTATCTGCTTCTTCCTTCTCACTCTTACAAATAATTATGAGCATGTTCGAAAAACAGTTAGAATATTAGCTCATACATTTGAAAATGTTAGACACAAGCCAAAATTTGTTTCTTTCTACTGAACGTTGGTTTTTTGAGATTAGAGGTAAAGCAAACACACTATACATGAGATTTGTTAGTATATATTCATTCATATTTTTGAAAGGGATGTGTTAATGTTAAGAACTTACACTTAACAAAATTAAAATTATAATTTGTAAACCTGTAAGTGAAAGTAAGTTAAGAAATTTTGTCTGAGAGAGAAAGAGTATGATATTAAACTATATTTTTGCTATATGTTAAGATAATCATAGTTATAATTATTTGTTAACTGGTTTCTTCTGCAATATGAATGAGTGAATGGTAGCAGACTCCTTTATCTATTTGTATATATATAGAGAAAAGAAAGTGACTATAGGTAATTGAGACACTGACTTATGGTTTGCAGGTATCAGCATCTAAGGTCCTACAAGAGACCTGTAACTATATCAGAAGCTTACACAGAGAAGTGGATGACTTGAGTGAAAGACTGTCTCAGTTGTTGGCCACAATTGATGCTGATAGTCCTGAAGCTGCTATAATTAGGAGCCTAATTAACTAGTAATAATAATTAATAAGCAAGTAATGATCTAATTTTCCTATATTTAAGGAGATATATAAGAGTGTATTAGTTTCTTCTTCTTAGGTGGCATAGAGTGCAGTTTGAGGTGCATCCTTCCAATATTATATTATATGGCAGGAATGATGCACTTGTAAGTTAAAGGTTTTGTAATAATCAAAATTAAGGACTCTGTATTATGGCTATAGTGCAATATATATTAATATATGCATGCCACGTTTATGGATGGCCAAAATGTATAATTTGTTAACTTTATTTTAGTCTTTGTTTTTATTTCATATAAGAACTTGGTTATTATTAATACACTGGAATCTAATGACGTCTTTTGATATTTATCTAGCTGACATAATCTAGATAGTGAAATAAGGTTATTATTATTATTATTATTGCTGTGACTTTTTAGTTTGTTTTAGGATATTTTAAGTTAGAGGTAGGAACTAATATTTTAAACAAATTCGAAACTCGTTAAGAAACTAATATTAAGACGTGTGAAAATACATTTTTTAGATTTTTTAATGTCTTTTGATAATTTTGAATAAAAAATGTTCTTTACGTATATATTATCTTATCTCAAAAACTTTATATTGTTTTAAAACAAATTCTAATTGATTGATATTTTTGGTTTTCAATGAAATATATATACTTTTTTCTAATTACTCTAAATAAATTATATTAATATTTTATGTGCATAGCCATACAACTAATGTATATATTAAGTGAGTTATCTTAACAAGACTATTTTAATAAATGTCATATTTATTGGCATGCTTAATTAATGTAAAAAAGGGACATTAATCAATTCTCTTGGAACACAAGTTAACAACCTTCATAGTTTGCAGTCATAAAATTATAATTTAATGATATATATGGTTTATGATTTTTTTTTTAAGATATAACAAGCCCAAAAATACTAACTTTTTAATTATAAAGGAATATTATTTCATAAAAAATTAATATCAATTCACCTAAAGATAAATATAAATGTGTAATAGTTTAACACATGATATATTTATATTATTGGACTACATCTATTATAACATTTATTTCCTCAATTCTAATAATTAATTATTAGTATTTATAATAAAAATAAAATTATCTTTTTGTTTAACATTGTCTACTAATTTTCTTTACCTTTGATATTTATTTATATATCAAAATATGATTATCATAATATTAATTAGTTCATAAATACAAAATAATTAAGGTAAGTTAATGTAAATAACAGTTATTTTATACATAATAAATCATGCAATTCAGTCTCATAGACATATAGTTCAGGACAGAGTTCATGTCAATCTCTTAGGTATACAATCATTTTAGGCACAAGGCCATCTCAGACATACACCCATATCATCACAAAACTCATTAGCACCATTCCACAATTTTCCATGCACACAATCACAATTCACAAATATAATTTTCATCATCATAAAGTCAATATCACATTAATCTTCACAAACAATCTCAATAGTTTTTCATATAAATATATTCATATCATACATTACTAAATCTCACATTTCATAACTCAATTGTTTAGTTATACAACAAATTATTTATCATACTTCATCATATTTTAAATTATAGATTCTTTCAACTTAAATTTAAATCATAAAAATTTTTCAATCTAATACAACTTCGCTCAAGTCCTAAATCCTCGCTCAAACCCTAAATTCTTATTCAAAAAAGATGTTTTTCGCTCAAGCGATTATCTTCGCTCAAACGAAATATTTTTTTAGAATAATTTTCTTGATTTAATCTTCTCACTTAAGCGGAGGGATCTCACTTAGGCGGTGGGCTCGTCGCTTAAGTGAAATCATATTCGAGAGCATTCTATAATTTCTTTTTCAAGCAAAAATCACACAAAAAGTGTATCGCTGAAGTGATGGTCTTTCGTGTTCCTGATAAAAAACAGTGAAAACCTCAATTTCTTTGTTCAATTCTAATCATACACTTAAATTTTATTATTCTATCATATTTAATTACAATATAATCAAGTTTTTACAAATTTATTTCAAATATTTTTAAATTTTCAAATAATTATAAATTAAGAGAGAAATTTTGAAAAGAAAAAAAAAGAGAGAAATTAAAAAAATTTGAAAGAGAATTAGAGAAAGATTAAAGAAAATTTTGAAACTTGATTATATATATATATATATATAATTTTTCTACTTATATATTTTCTATCTTAAAAAAAAAATTAAGCACAAGATAAAAAAAATAAACTCAACTCTTACCGTAATTGTTATAAAAGTTCATAAACTTAACATATACAATAGTTAATATATATTGGAATAAAAATATAAAATTAGTCTAAATTATATTATGTTATCAAATAATTAAGTTTTATCCTTTGTTGGGGTTATTAGTGCAGTACTTTGATGACTTATTATGATAAGTAGAGGATATGTTGAAATAATTGTTTTAAAGAAATGTTAATGGAGGCTATAAAAAAATATAAGATGAAGGTTATGTATAGATGTGATTAATTACTTGAAGTTTGTCGGCAAAGTTGAGTTCAAGTTTCTACAATATGTCAATATTATAAACAAGTTCAGACTGCAAGAGTTTGACGTGAAAGTGATTTGATCTTAATGTTGGATAGTTGCTTATATAATACAAAGAGATCTCTCATTTTTGTATTCAGAAACTCACAACAAGCCAAGACACAAACCATAAAGTGTCTTGGTTTTATGAGTTAAAGGTTAAAATATTTGGAAACAAGTGGTTACTCAAGAAACCGTGCTCAACTTTACTTTTCCCTATAAATTACATCATTTTGGATAGTATTATACAAATCATATTTTTGTACTAAACTTTATTTCTGTTTAATTGTTAATTTTCTTTAATTAGACATCTTCAGTACCACACTAAGTTTTGTTTAATGTATAAAAATATCAACTTGTCTCTTTCTCTTTGTTTTAAAACTAACCCTATAACATTATGTCCTTTGTTAATTAAGGATTTGCACTTTTTGTCCTTCTTCTTTATCAAACTCTGTAGGAAGTAGTATGCGTAATAGTGGAAGAGTTCATTTGTGTTTGAGTTAACTTATTTTGAAGAAAATATGAACCTCAAAATACCATACTTTAAATAAAGAAAAACAATCATCTAAGAGTGCTTAATCATGGAGAAATACTGAGTTAACAATCTGGTTTTTATATCTCATTGGGTTTGGTTTTTTAAGTTCCAAAAATCAGTAGAAAGTATAATATAATTAAAATATCAATTTTTAATTTGATGTGACAGATATATTTTTATTGATAATGATAAAAAATGATGCCAACAATCAATCAACCTTGAAACATTTTCCTTCCACTGTTTGGATTATGCAGCATGACAAATATATACATGTTTGGATTATACAATCATGTATGCTTGCAAATGGGTTAACCATTTCATTCCATACTTTTCAATTCATCCTACATCTTCAAAATCATAATTTATGTCATCTTCATACTTCATTCTGAATTTTATTTATTGATATTTGCCACCTTCTGCCATCTCTCACTGTCTCATTCATCATCGAACATATCCTAAAAGTGTTGGCAATGGAGTTTCTTTATTGACACATTTTCTTTATCTCTATAATGTGGATCTCATTATAAAATGAGGACCAGTACACAGAATCAATTCAAATATAATATAAAATTTGATTTAGTTATATATATATATATATATATATATATATATATATATAGGAAGAATGTATAATTTGAAAATTCAGTGTTTCCTGCCGACAGATTAGAAAATGATAAGGGTAATATTACATGTAATTCCAATTTAGAAAACCACATGCATAAGAAGAAACGTGCCTATGCTATGAATAGGCCATAAATTATTGGATGGTTGATAAGCCATTGACACATTTTTTAGTACTGAACCTACATTTTAGTACTGATAACCCTGCATATGCTATCTACCCTGCATATCATATTCAATAACATTCATGAAATTTGTTAAGTTTGTTTGATTGTAAAACCTTATAGAAAAAAATAAGAAAACAATAATGTTATAAATTCAGATTCACTTGTATTTACATTAAAATATTATGAACTGAGATAGAAAACTGAACGCGAGATAAGTATAATTCAAGAACCCTATTAACTGATATGAAAGAATTAAAGTGGTGAGAAAAAAGGGATATGTTTGAGAAGAGAAAAACGGTCTTAACCACTTAGCTATTGTAGGAAAATAAGGAAGAACTGCATAACTAAATCCTATATTTTAGAGAAAAACATGAAAGTTGAAGCAAGTAGTTTCTTTAATGATCAACATCGAACCTTGAACATTCTTTGAAGCAGAAGATCGAGTAGAAGGGACATTCCTTTCATAAGAATATGAATGATCTGCTACAAATTTTGATATGGATAAGTCAGTGTAGCTGTGATTAACATTCTTAGATATAACAGGTAAGACATAAAAATGTTATATTTTGATATAAACTAATACTTTGTATGTTTTACAAAATGTCTTATTGCTTGATTCAAAGTAAAACTACAATATTGTCTTAAGTATTGTGTGTCACTGTTGGATAATAAGAATCTAGGTTATCTTAAGAACAATATTCTACTAGGTGTATCCATTCAATTTAATAATCATCATTTTATCTAGAAGAAACAAAAAGATAAAGTTTATAAGCTCATCAAAGATCGTGAATGTGAAGCAAACGCAACAGTAAACGAGACAGTGTTGTAAAGAAAGTCAAATAGATTTGTTTGCTAGCTTTTTAACATGTTTTTGAAAAGATTTATAAAAAAGGTACTTAAGAAACAAAATTCAACATCATCTTGAGTTTTCTTGTTATCTTACTCACATTATTCATACTCATTTTGATTTTATAGTACATGTGGGTCTAATGGATTTATGAGACTAACTATTTGCATAGACTTTTAAATAATGAGTGTGTAATATTTTCTTATTTTTTTATTACAATTGACACCAAATTGAATAATAATAAATAAATAAACTTATTTTCACTCATTATTCTCTTTGTCATTCTTTATGTTTATATAATTCCATTTACATTATCTTTTGTCTTTATTTTCATTCAGATTTCTCTACACTGATTTGTATAAAAGAAAATGATTTGAAACACTTTTTTATGTAGATAATGAAAATATAATAATAAATATATTAATCATATCTTTAATTGATATAAGATGTTAATACATTTCCGTAATTTATCATTATAATAACAATTTTCTTTAATCTATCATTAAATGAAAATATAATATCTTAATTCGTAGATAGTGAAATTATTTTAAATATTATTATATAACAATCTATCTCTTAATAGACCATAATTTTCTCTATTATTTCTTAAACCCTAATTAACAATGTATACCCAGTACCCATTCAATTGTTGTCTAATATAGTTTAGGGCACAGACAGGCCCAAACTCCTCCAAGGCCTTTTGATTTGGAGAAGTAATAGACTTAGAATCATGATTTGGGTTTGAGGCCTTATCTACCCTCTATAGAGCCCACTTAGTGTTGTCTAAAACCATTTGGGGTTTGCTTGACTTATACTCTCTACACTCCTATCTTTTACTAATACACTCTCTTTTTGTTTCTTTTATTTAAAACTGCATATGTACTCTTATTTTTTAATTTTGTTTTATGTTCCAAAAATTACTTTCCAAAATTAAAAGATAAAAATATGTTCGATAAAATACACTTAAAATTATAAAAATATTATTTTAAAAAATACTTCCTAAAACATATTTTCTTTTTAACTTCGGAAATGAACTTTTCATCATGTTAATAAAACAAAAATATGTTTCAAAAAATATTTTATGAAGAGAATTTTTCAACCAATTTTTTGAGAAGAAAAAAAAATATAAAATTGAGATAGTGAAAATTATTTAATTTAGTTAGAGAAAAACAAACTTGATTTCAATTAATATATATATATATATATATATATATATATATATAGGAGATTTTTTAAAAGGAAAAATAATAGTAAATATGTTATTTTAATTAAAACAAACAAAAGGGGAGTGTATACAGTATAAAAGGTGAGTGTAAATAGTAAGAGTCTGTGTATAGATTTTGGGGTTTGGCTAGAAGATATTATTTGTCAAGGCCGAATAAGAAATAGTGAATAGATTTTTGTTAGAAGATTTTTTTATTTGTCCTTGCAGTTATATTTGTACATGGAATGAAACCATTAATGCTGTTATTTGCAATAATAAATATTATAATTAAAATTGCTTATTTTTTAATTTTACAGATATTTTCTTTCGATGACAATTTTGTTTAAAATATATTCAGACATTAATTATGAACTCTTCTTTCAACAAATATTTACTAGACAAATATTAACTAGATTTTTCATATATTATCATTAAGTTTCTTTTTTTATGTATTTTCTCTCTTATCAAAAGAAAAGAACAAAATAAATATAAAAAAATATAGATATAAAACTCATTTCTTCTTTATTCTAACTGTATTTACAATCTCTTGATGAAAATTAAATTTCTAATCTCAAACATATAATATTAAGGAAATATGTTAGATGGTTATATGAAAAATAATTTATTAAGATTTTTTTCAGTAAAATCCTATGTATTTATACAATAAGACAGGATGTACTATTGAAAAATTTTATGAGTTAAATATCTTACTAAATCATGCATCTAATATAATATTATTGAACCAAGTATTCAATATTTTATTTATTTCATTATTTACTTGACAGTTTTTAATTATTAAAATGTAATTAATTTTAAATTAAAAATATAACTCTAATTATAATTTTTTATACACTTATTGGAACATAAAAACACAAATCCTTATAATTTACTGTAATATCAGCTCTGATGCATACTAAAATACATTTTGATTCACATGATATTATAGAATTCTTGTAAAACCCTTTCAAACTTTATAATTTCATATTTTATTATTGTTCTAAAGAAGTTAAATAAATTTCATTGTTAAACTTAGAAACATTGGCATGTGATGAAAATCATTGAATCCTGAAGGACTCATCACCTGAAGAAGTATAGTTTTAGAAGGTGTATGATACCTTCTGAATTATTTCTTGATATTTTAATACTGATAAATAGCTTCCCAACATGCTTTGCTTTTCTGCATTATAGACATCATGACACCCTATCTATCTTTTCTTTACAACCCAACAAATGAATTTTCTTTGCCATTGTTGCCGGCCTATGTTCTTTTGGACAAAAACAACAACATTGTGAATCATGTCACATCCTCACTTCTCCATTATTTCATTGTCCTTTTTTTTTGTCACATTCATCTTGACTCTTCACACTTGCCACTGGGAAAATATGTGTATATATACAATATTTCTGCAACTTTTACTATTAACATACAAGTTGGTGCATTTTTTTTTCTTTTGGTCATGTTGGTGTTATAGGCTTGGTTTTCTGCATATGGCAGTGTGGATCACCTTTTGTTTCTGGTTACTTACCCTACCCCACATGCAATACATTAGGTGTAGGAGATATTTGTCATGATAAAACTCTAACTATATAGTTAAAGAATATACTAAAAATATTATTGAAGTCTTTTTTTCTGGTGTAGGAAATGAAGAACAGTCTTTAACAGGTATAGTTATTAGGAGCTTTTTCTCTGCAGTAACATGGCAAGTGGTCAAGGATTGTTTTCTGAACATAAAGCTGACTGACTATTTTATTTTCAATGGAAAAATGCACTCCCTTTCTCATGCATTCATTCATTTCTTAGGACCACTGACCCTTAGGTGCAGTCACGAAACTGTTTGGAGAACTGGCCCTCCCCTCATTTTTTGTTATCTTTAAATGAGTTAAAAATAACTAATATAATTAATATTTGACTAACATAATTCTGAATTATTTGCTTTTATCTTATTCTATAGAAACTATGTTAATAGTTTTGATAATTGATTATTGGTATGAAGTTGTAAAGAAAGTATATTAAGTGAGACGTGTTATTAATTATGAATCATTAACTATTAAGTTAGTGGTGAAAACTTTGGGTGAAAATATCATTAACTGTTAAATACTTAAAAAGCATATCAGTGAGGTAAAATATGAAATTTAACACAGAATTGCATAAACTTTATGTTATCCATAACATTAACATATACATATGATTGAGATTTCCTTCATTATTGCATTGTAATTGTTATCTTCCACTACTTTCTAAACTGATTATGATTTGATGGAATGACTATGACAGAGACTTACGACCTACTGGGCATCTTCTGCATGAACACATCATTCATGATTGAAAAACGGGGCTTAATAGGTTCTAAGAAAAAATTCATGATTTTACATTCAACTTAAAATTTTAAATTATAAATTTATGAATTATTTATTTATTTATATATTATTCAAATTTTTTATTTTTATTTAATATAAATTTTAACTGAATTAAACTGTAATATAGTATTTACTTGAAAATGACTGAAATTAATTATTGCTTAAACTAACTCTAAACATTCTTATAAAAAAAACTTTAATTTATCATGACAAATTTATTCTAACTTGAATATAGCTGTCTCTTAAAAAGATTAACTATGTAGTCTTGTGGATGTTCATAATATGTGTTTTGTCTTTAAATTTTCAAGAAAATAACTAAGTGACTCAAATGGGGGCAGAGTCTCTGTTATGATTGTAAAAAGAAAGAGTCAAGAAATCATTTAGTAGTTTTAAGTGCACCTTTGGAAGGATATGAATATGATGTGTTGGTACCTTACCAAAGTCAAAATTGGTGAGTTTTCTTCCCTCCTATGTTTATGTGTGCATCAACCTATCACATTATCTTTTTCTTCCTCATAAGAAATTCAATACAGAAGGCTCAAATGGCAATAATTTATATCAAAATGGTTGAGGGCAACCACAAAAGAGAGAGAGAAAAAAGTAGATACCCCTTAAATTGATTATAAATAACTAATCAAAGCTGTTACATGTTGAAACTTTCTTTGAACTTCATTTTTGTTTTTTTGATTTTGAAGGGTTCTGTTGGTTCTAGAAGAAACCCTCTATTTGGTTACAGCACTCACGGATCCCTTCCTTGAGTCCAAAAAAACAATATTCTGTCAAATGGACCCTAAGAAATTGTGCCATTTTTTTCTGGAAAAATATTTTGTTCACATCTAAAATGTCTACGAGAGAAGAACACATTGTGAAGTAAAAGAATGTGAATGCCACTATATCCTTGTAACTCATTTCTTTTGCAAGAAAGGAAATTGTATACACCAGCCTTTTTGTTTTCTGAAAAAGGGAAAATGAAAAGTATACAGTATGCAGTAGATCGAATTGGTTCTGCATAGGGACTGATTAGAGCACGTTATTATTCACTCTTGTATCTCCTTCCTCTTCTCTAATATGATCAACCACAAACAAAAATATCTTACTGTACAAACTATAAACAAAATACCACAAGACACAACTCAAAAAATTAGTTCAATTTCCTGTGTTAAATTAGATGTCATCATTGTCACCCAAATTGTTCCTACAATCAGGATTGTCTCTCTTGAAAGATACCTGGGATTGTGATTTTGATCCAAAAAGAGGGAACTAGTAGCAACACATGGGGCAGCGAATTAGTCCATTTTCATTGCAATCAGGGCAACGCTGGAATCCATACTCACCATCATCTTCTTCTTCTTCATCATAACCTTCATAGTAAATTTTACAACTTCCATAACAAGTTTCACAAGGCACAAACCTTATATCCCCACATGCCTCACATACTCCCTCCTCATCAACTCTGTCTTCAATCTTTTCACAACAGTCAAGCAATTTCTCAAGCTTCCCATCTTCATGCAATTGTTGAATGTCCTCAGCTCCACCAATGTAGTTCCTCCCAATAAACACCCTTGGCAATCCTAATCCTCCCTTACCATATCCATGACCCAATAGCTCTTTGAGCTCCTCCTTGAACCCTGAATGCATTGAAACATCTCTCTCGTCCACCCTCACACCTAACCCCTTCAGAATTAGCCTCACATGGCATGAATCCTCATAAGTCTTTCTCACACCACGCAAGCTAGTGAAATACAGCACCACCTTGTCCTTCTTAAATGGGGTAGCCTTCAAATCCACTACAACATCATCATCACTGATCTTCTTCTCTTCCTCAATAGAAAACCCCTTTCTAGCCATGCTCTCTTGCTTTTCTAGCAATGATTTATCTGATGAGGAAACAACAACCACTGGAGGATCATCAAAATCTGAAGCTGCAGCTTTGAGACTTGAACAATCATTTGATCCCTCCTCATCATCACTCTTCTGATGCCATATTGATTTGGCTGAAGCATTGCCAATCTCAATGAAACCACAAGGCTTGGGTGGATCAACAACATGGTCTCTGACATTGATATTGACATCAAAAGAGAAACTCTTGAAGTGCTTTGGTGATCTGAAAGCGCTTGTGTCCTCAAGGCCTTCCATCAGTTCCCATGTGTTGATAGTCTCTGTCTCACAAGGTGGTGTTGAGAGTGAAGTCTTGTGAATTGCTTTTGGCAACATTTTCTCAATCATTTCAGACCATGTCTTTGCCTCTCTTTCCTCCTTTCCCTTTTCTTTCTCCACCTCTTCCTCGTTCTCCTCCTCATCATCATTATTTGGCCAGAAACTGTCACTATCAAGAACCTTGCCCTTGGGAAACCTTAAACCATTGCCATGGTTGTTATGAGGTACCTGGTCCAGAGAACCTAGAGTGGTTGATGTTAGTGCCACAACATGGTAACTGTCTCCTTCGCTTTGAGGAGGGTGATGTACATGCACTGAGAAGCTTCTTGGCACAGATGAATAATAAGGGGTGTTGCAATGACAATGTTGACACCCCTTCGGCTTGGAATTAGCACAACCCATAATTATCAGACAAGAACACAAATCTGAATTGGTAAATAAACAAATACACACAAAAAACAACTTAGTTTGGAGGATTAAAAGCATTCCACAAACAAACACAAAAGACTACCACAGATCCAATCTACTCAAACCGAAAATAAAAGTAAAAAAGAAAAGGTAAAGAAAAAAAAGTATACGCAAAATTTGATGTCAACATTCATTCATATACCAGGAATCTATACAAACTTTTAATTTATTTTAATAATTAAAAATATAAAATATTCGCATGTGATAAAAATCATTGAATCCTCAAGGACTCGTCACCTTTTTACTGAAACCCACCCTAAATAATTACTTGAAAAAACTAGTTTTAGAAGTTATAGAATCGTGACAAGTTGTGAACTATTTCTATATATTATAATGCTGATAAATAACCTGCTGTGCTTTTTTGCTTTATAGACATCATGAGCATCCTATCTATCTTTTCTTTACAACCCAACAAATGAATTTCTTTCCCATTGTTGCCGGCCTAATTTTTTTCCCATAACAACAACTATGTGAATCATGTCACGTTCTCACTTCTCCATTATTTCATTGTCCATTTTTTGTCACATTGGTCTTGACTCTTCACACTTTCTGCAACTTTTACTATTAAGATACAAGTTGGTGCATTTTTTTTTCTTTTGGTCATGTTGGTGTTATAGGCTTGGTTTGCTGTTTATGGGCAGTGTGGATCACCTTTTGTTTCTCTGCAGCACCATGCCAGTTGCACTCCATCTGGTTACTTACCCTACCACACTTGCTATACATTAGGTATAGTGCTATTTGTCATGATAAAACTCTAATTATATAGTTAAAGAATATACTAAAAATATTACTGAAGTCTTTTTTTCTGGTGTAGGAAATGAAGAACAGTCTTTAACAGGTATAGTTATTAGAAGCTTTTTCTCTGCAGTAACATGGCAAGAGGTCAGGGATTATATTCTGAACATAAAGCTGACTAACTATTTTATTTTCAATAGAAAAATGCACTCCCTTTCTCATGCATTCATTCACTGCTAAACTTCAAAGCTGCCCATATTTCCTAGGACCACTCACCCAAAGCTAATTCTTAGGTGCATTCATGGAACTGTTTGGAGAGTTGGGACCTCCCCTCACCTTTTGTAATCTTTAAATATGATATGATGTTATATATATATATATATATATATATATATATAGATATATATATATATATATTATTTTTATAAGAAATTGGTCCCCTAAACTTGAAGTTGGTTTAAAATTTAGGAAAGAATAAAAAACAGAAACATCTTTTAGTTATTGAAAGAGATATAAATGTGTGAAGTTAAATGTGGATGGAAACATAGTAGTTAGATATCATGAGCTTGCCCATGCACATTATTATAGAAATAATTTATTTAGTGGGAATTTTAGGTTTGAGTCTTGTTATGTAAAAAAAAGTTATCAGATAAATGATAATCATAACATTACAAATAAGTGAAACTAAACGATAATTTTGAATGACTTGCCAAATGATTATTAATATTAAATTATAAGTGAAACTTGTTACTAATTATGAGTCATTAACTATTAAGTTAGTGGTGAAAACTTTGGGTGAAAAAATTATTAACTTTTAAAGACTTAAAGCATATCAGTGAGGTAAAATATGAAATTTAACACAGAATTACATAAACTTTATGTTATCCATGACATTAACATATAAATATGATTGAGATTTCCTTCATTATTGCATTGTAATAGTTATCTTCCACTACTTTCTAAACTGATTATGATTTGATGGAATGACTATGACATAGAGACTTACAACCTACTGGGCATCTACTGCATGAACGCATCATTCATGATTGAAAACAGGGGCTTAATAGGTTCAAGAAAAAACTCACTTTTTTTGGCACAAATCTTTTGTATCATTATTTGTTCCACGCTGGTTCATCCTTTTCTAAATGGCACAACCTACATTTCTAACTTTAAATTTCACATGATAAGCTTTCAAACATTTATGATTGTACGTATAATATTTTGAAACTATATCCATACACGTATATAATTTCTTAAAAATCATTTTAGATAAATAATCGGCTTATTATATTAATTAAGTAATTAAAAATATTTTAGACATACGATTAAATTCATTAAATATAAATCTATTAAAATATTATATAATATGTAATATTAACAAATATTGCATAATCAATATTTCACCAAACTGTAAAAGAAATCATCTCAATTTATTAAGAGAATTTCTAAATTTCGTAGATTATTTGACATTTATAAAAAACTAACAAAACTCAATCAATTCAATTTAATAAATGATCTTAAATTTAAGTTTTTAATGTATAATTATATTAAAAAAAATTTCAAATCAAAATTTAATGAATGGTCTTTAATTACATAATAAAATTAGTATATGATTCAAAAGATGGGGAAAAATTCATAATAGAAAATAAATGTACTTAGATAAAGTGTTACTTCAAAATTTAAGTGTATACCTCAAAATGGATTTGAAATTAACTATTTTTCAAACAAACTCTAAACATTTTCACAAAAATATTTTTGTGATTTATTATGATAAATTTATTCTAACTAGAATGTAAGTGTGTATTCTTGTAGATGTTCATAATATGTGTTTTCTTTTAAAGAAAATATCCAAGTGGCTCAAATGGTGCAGAGTCTCTGTTATGATTGTATAAAGAAAGAGTCAAGAAAACATTTAGTAGTTTTAAGTGCACCTTTAGAAAGGTATGAATATGATGTGTTAGTATCTGACCAAAGTCAAAATTGGTGAGTTTTCTTGCCTCCTATGTTTATGTGCATCAACCTATCACATTTTCTTTTGGTTGATGACAACCACAAGAGAGAGAGAGAGAGAGAGAGAGAGAGAGAGAGAGAGAGAGAGAGAGAGAGAGAGAGAGAGAGAGAGAGAGAGAGAGAGAGAGAGAGAGAGAGAGAGAGAGAGAGAGAGAGAGAGAGAGAGAGAGAGAGAGAGAGAACAGATACCTCTTGAATAGATTAAAATAACTAATCAAAACTGTTACACGTTGAAAACTTCCTTTGAACTTTAAAATTATTTACGTGATTTTGAAGGGTTCTGGTGGTTCTAGAAGAAACCCTCTATTTAGTTACAGCACTCACGGATTCATTGACTTAGCCACAAAGGTCTCTTGCGACCCAAAGAAACTATGCTAAGTTCTATATTTCTTTTCCTAAATTGTGTTAGGTACATTAAAAAATGTCCATCTACCTATATAGTAAATTTATAAGATATATCATATGATAAAAAAAATGTTTATACATCATTAATTAATAATATTATTTAGCAAACAACTTTGTCAACAGAAAATGAATAGCATTTAATTTTCTGTTCCAAAGAAATAAATATTGATCTATTATTAAACCAATCCTTAACAGCTACTCATTTTGTTTCCAAGAAAAACCATCATTTGTTAGCTATTGATGAAAATGGTAGATGCATTATAAGATTATCTCAAAGTGGATTAAACTCTACTAAACCTTAGCATTTAAACTCTTTGTGAATCCACGCTAATTACACATGTCTATGAAGTGAAAGAGAAGAACTCATTAGCTTTGGAATTGTATAAGGGAGAAGAACACATTTGAAGTGAAAGAATGTGAATGCCACTATACCTTGTAACCCTGCATTTCTTTTGCAGGAAAGGAAATTGTATACACCAAACCTTTTTGTTTTCTGAAAAAGGGAAAATAAAAAGTATACACTATGCAGTAGATCGAATTGGTTCTGCATAGGAATTATTAGATCACGTTATTTTCACTCTTGTATCTCTTTCCTCTTCTCTAATATGATCAACCACACCAAAAACAATCTCACTCTACAAACTATGAACAAAATACCACAAGACAACTCAAAAAATTTGTTCAAGTACCTGTGTTAAATAAACTAAATGTCATGATTGTCACTCACATTGATCCTATTTGGCTCAATCAGGATTGTCTCTCTTGAAAGTTACGGGAACTAGTAGCAGCAAATAGGGCAACGGATTAGTCCATTTTCATTGCAATCAGGGCAACGTTTGAATCCATATTCACCCACCTCACCATCATCTTCTTCATCATAACCTTCATAGTAAATTTTACAACTTCCATAACAAGTTTCACAAGGCACAAACCTTATATCCCTACATGCCTCACATATTCCCTCATCATCAACACTGTCTTCAATCTTTTCACAACAATCAAGCAATTTCTCAAGCTTCCCATCTTCATGCAATTGTCGAATGTCCTCAGCTCCACCAATGTAGTTCCTCCCAATAAACACCCTTGGCAATCCTAATCCTCCCTTACCATATCCATGACCCAATAGCTCTTTGAGCTCCTCCTTGAACCCTGAATGCATTGAAACATCTCTCTCGTCCACCCTCATACCTAACCCCTTCAGAATTAGCCTCACATGGCATGAATCCTCATAAGTCTTTCTCACACCACGCAAGCTAGTGAAATACAACACCACCTTGTCCTTCCTAAATGGATTAGCCTTCAAAGCCACCACAACATCATCGTCATCATCACTGATTATCTTCTCTTCCTTAATAGAAAACCCCTTTCTGGCCATGCTCTCTTGCTTCTCTTGCACTGATTCATTTGATGATGAGGAATCAACAACCACTTGAGGATCATCAAAATCTGAAGCTGCAGCCTTAAGACTTGAACAACCATTTGATCCCTCTTCCTCACTATTCTGAGGCCATATTGATTTGGTGGAATCATTACCATTCTCAATGAAACCACAAGACTTAGGTGAATCATCAACATGGCCTTTGACATTGACATTGACATCAAAATAGAAACTCTTGTGGTGCTTTGGTGATATGAAAGGGCTTGTGTCCTCAAGGCCTTCCATCAGTTCCCATGTGTTGATAGTCTCTGGTTCACAAGGTGGTGTTGAGATTGGAGTCTTGAGGATTGTTTTTGGCAACAATTGCTCAATCATTTCATACCATGTTTTTGCCTCATTCTCCTCTTTTCCCTTTTTCTCCTCCTCCTCATCATCATCATCATTCAGGGGCCTGAAACTGTCACTGTCAATGATCTTGCCACTGGGAAACCTTAAACCGTTGTCATGGTTGTTGTGGGATACCTGATCCAGAGAACCTAGTGTGGTTGATGTTAGTGCCACAACATGGTAACTGTCTACTGTGCATTGAGGGGGGTGATGTAGATGCACTGAGAAGCTTCTAGGCACAGAGGAATAACAAGAGGTGTTACAGTGACAATGTTGACACCCCTTTGGCTTGGAATTAGCACAACCCATAATTTTCACTCAAAAACACAAATCTGAATTGATAAATAAACAAACGTACAAAAAAATCTTGTTTGGGGAATCAGAAACACCGACAAACAAACACAACAGGACTACACAAATCGAACACTCAAACCAAAAAGAAAAGTGGAAAAAGGTTAAAAGAAAAAAAAGTATACACAAAACTTGATGTCTAAGTTCATTCATATACCAGAAATGGCAATTTAATATAAAGATTTTGAATGGTTAGTTACAATTGAATGGAAGAACAAAACGAAGATGAAAAATAGAAAAAAGCTCTCACACACAGAGGTCAAGATAGAAATGGAAAGGAAAGTTCGAAGGAATCAAAATTCAAAGAAGGACGGCGAGAGTCAATCATTCAACCACCGTTCATCATCAACCCACCACACACGCTCACTCTCTCTTTTTCTTTCTACAATTTTAGAGAGAGAAAAAACAAGAAGTATGAAGTATAACACAGATCACATAATCCAAAGAGAAACTGTATGTGAATTTTTGTTTTCAGGTACAATACTCCCATGAATCAGATTTACAGTAAAATTGTTTAAGTCTATTATTCCATAAATATGTATGATTCATATTAAATAATTAAAAAAACTAAAATTATTTGACAAAAAATAAAAAAAGAAACGAATTAGGAATAAATAATTATAATAGAAATATATTTTTTGAATATAAGATAATTCAGCTTTTATTTTTATAACTGTAAAAAGTAAAACAAACTTAGATATTTTACCCCTTTATTTATTTAATTCATCATGAATAATAAAAAATTATTAATTTTTTCAAAATTTTTAAATTTTTTTTGTAAAAAAAATTGTAATATTTAATCAATATTTTAAAATTAAAAAAAAATCTTATGATATTAAACCAAAGTTACATAAAGTTTGTTAGATGACATCAAAATCTAATAGTATTCAATTAAAATTTTAAAAAATTAAAAAGAAAATCTAATATCCAAAATCATATAATTTTTAATGAATTATGTATAAACCATTCTTTTTCACTCTAATATATGAGATTTTTATATTTTTATTTAACCTTTCTCAATCTCAACTTATAATAAAATTTTCTCTTCTAATTTAAACATTTATATATATATAGGTAATTTATTTATTATTTTATATTTTTATTATCATCAATTTATGAGATATTATTATTGTGATAATCAAAACCTTATAATTTTTTTATTATCTTTCTCGTTAATTATAATAATTATTTTGAATTTTTTATTTATAATTTTAGTTTATTTTTACTCAAGATAATAAATTATAGAATATGTATTTCTCTTTCATACATACTTTGTTTTCTTTTACTAAGAACAACAAATAAAAATTAATAGAATTATTTAATATTTTTCATATATGTATATATAAGAACTAAAATACATATTATTTGAATTAATTTTTTATTAATTAATATAAAAAAATATTTCTAAATAAATTTAAATATTAAGAATGATTACAATTATATATTTTATAAAAAATTAAGATTAAATTATTTTATTTTTTTATGTATAAAATTTTAAAAATCTGATAATAAAATATATAAAAAAAAATTGAGTAATAAAATTTACACAATAATAATAATTGACTGATAAAATATATAATCAACGATAAATTATAAATAAGGTTATGTCAAGTGTGTTAAGTTTTAATTTTTATTTTATTTAATAAATACTTTCTGTTAATTTGATTTTTATTTTGTATAATTTAGTTTTTATATTTTAGAAACTTATAATTTTATGTTATTTTTAATTTGACAAAACATAAAATTAAAGATTACATAAAATTGAAAATTCCTTGAAATATGAAAAAATAATTAAAATATAAAAATCGAAATTATGAATCAGAAATTAAAAACATAATAATAATTTATTTATTGTTTTACTCAAAATTTTCAAATATAGTGTTTTAGACTTTTGGTGAAATGGCAGCATCATTGGCTACTTTTGGCGCGTGGGACCAGCTCCCTGGCACGCGCTTTTACAGTTTCGTATCCTCTTACTTGCATTTACCACCGACAGTATAGGCGCGTGAAAGAAAAGTATTAATAAATTAATCAAAATATTAACTATAGATAAACAAATATATATATATTGCATTTTAGGTTTTAGGTATCGTTATTAAAGTTTTTTTTTCTTAAGTTTTTCAAAATATCAAATATTTGAAATAGTCTATTTCTATTTAAGAGGATATTACAATTTGTTCGGATGATAATTTATAAAGAATTTTTACTTGTATTCACTAATATTTAAAAAAAAAAAATTAAAGCAACAATATCCTTCAGCTTTCTAGATATAATTTCTTTAATAAATGTAATAAGTTACATTCTAAATCAATTATTGTTAATTTAATTGTTTTATCTAGAACACATGAACTGATTAGCCTTGTTTTATTAATTGTGTTAAAAAAATTATCGTCTTGAGGTAACTTTGTCTATCTTGTTTTTTTATTTATTGTTGTTATAATTTTTATTATTTTTTAGTCTTTTCAAATTAAAAATATTTCATGTTTTGTAAATTAACATATTTCCATCAAAGTTGAAAATAAAGATTGTGAGATAATTATATATTTATAATATAATGAATGGTAGAATCGATTTTGGAGATGAATAATATTATCTATTTTAGAATTTAAGATAGATTAAATAAAATATTTATACATTAATTTTAATTTTCAATCTATATAAAATCTATATAGTATAAAAAAAATGACATTAAAGTGACAATGATAGCAAAATCAGGCCCTTCAGGCCACAGGCCCATGACCTTGAGGGAGGATATAAAACCCAAATACATGCATTACGTTCAATTTTTTGGGCCATTTACTAAGAAGAAGAAACTTGGGCCGTTTGAGAGTGAGAGCAGAGGCCCACTTATTCCTACTGCATGCCTGAAAACTGAAAATTTGCCATGCATACTTTGGATCGATTATTCAACTTCCTCCACAGTATTTTGGCTCATCTCTCTGATTTTGGAATGAGTATTTTGAAAAAAAAAAATACATTTTATAATATCCATTCTAGAATAAAAAGGGAGATTGAAAATGAAAATATATTTATAGGTGAAAAAGATATCATGAATCAGTGTTATTATTATACATATATATCTCTCTTGCATCCAACCATTCTTATATTTCAAACAAATTTAATGGTCAATTTAGTTCTCAAAATTGTATTTCATTGTTATGTTAGTCTCTAAAAGTAAGAAAAATAGATGGGTAAAATATGTTAAAATTGAAATCTATAATAATGAAATGTGAAAAAAAGAAGAAGTGATAAAGTTAGAAAATAATGATAGTTAAATATATAATATATAAAAGAGAGTAAGAAAAAAATGTTAGTTTGGTTTTTAGTTTTAAGTAAAAAACTGAAACAAAGTGAATAAACATATAGTTATGATGTGATTCAAAGGGTTTAACTGGGTAGCCATAACCATGTTTTTTTGTTGGGAATGCATAAAAGATTGGTGGTTGGTTTGCATTCGAGGACTCAAGTAACATGGCTGGGGAACACTTGGTCTCCAAATAAGATGCCTTTGTTTTTTCTTTCCAAATTCTAACATCTCAAAACCAAAAATAGAAAACCACTTATTAAATCATTTCCAAAATCTGATGCCAAATTATCTGTTCCTACACACAAACCTAAGTATGTAGTATAGAGAATATTTATAGACCCCAAAAACACATTCTTTATAACAAGTTTCATCATACACGCCAAAATAATCAAAACCCTATTTTAATAACATCTTTTACTAGTTACCTCTCATTATCTTGAACATTTTATTATATGTTTTTTCATGTATATTTTACACTTGTGTTAATATATCTTATATAACTAATTCTAAGAATACAATAAGAGTAGAAAAAGACAATGAAAACGAATATTTATTATCTCGAAAAATAAGTTATGTCTCCAATATCTTTAGCTAGGTAGGTTTATATGAAGCTATAGTTATGATTTTCTTATCATGGAGGTACCTATGAATAGTTTTATAAACTCTAGTCTAAGGAAGAATGGTCTTTTAGGTTAAAGAGATGGAAATTGGAAGACAGAGACTCAAATAATGTGTTAATAATTAGGAAACCTTTTGAAGGCATCATTTTGTTGGTAGGTTTTGATATTTTAATTTTTTTTAATTGAGATATTTCATAGTGTGTGGACTCTTGAGTCATGATGCTTAACCACAAAAAATAAAATAAAATAAGTGATTAAAAAGTTAAAAAGAAGAATGGCTTATTAGATTCGTGTGATGATAAACAAACTTGAGACAAGTGAGTTACACAAGGATGATGTATACAACTTGCTCTTGATCATTGTCTTATGGGGAACTGTGGTGTGATTTGTTCATAGGAAATTGTGAATGTGTGTGTTTGATCCCAGATTTAGTGAATCCTTGTATGTGCTGCAACTTATACTACTTATCATGAATCATAAAATATTAAATATGAATTTTTTAGTTTATCTCTTAGTACTTATCTATTAAAAAGTTAAAATTTTGATTGAAAAAATGGTAATATCTGAAAAGAAAATAATGTGAGACAGAAAGAATAAATAATAATTAAAATGAAGTAAAGATCCAGCTAAAATGTGTTTGTTTTGAAAATGAATGATTTTGGAGGAAGAAAGAAGAAAAGGAGAGAGAGAAGAAACAGAAGCACATGGGAACAGGGGAGCATGTGGAGAAGATTCAGAGGAGTTTGATGAATTAATTTAAGGGAGAAAGAGGAACAGGGAATAACATGGTCTCACCCTATTCCAAAGGGGTTGCCCCCAAATTTCCAATAAAGGGCTGCTATTGCAAAGGGACTTTGGTGGTGTAGGACAGCCTAGCTAGAGAGGTACACCTGGTGGGTCCCATTCCCACTCATACCCATTACCTACCCTTCTTTTTCAACACCACTCAATTCAATGCCCAAGACTCACACCAACCTACCCTACCACCTATTCTCTTTTCCCTCTTTTTTTTACATTAACTTAATATCATTTATACATATCAAACACATATTTAAAAAAAAAATGGTATTTACGTAATATTTTCTTATAATTTATTACAAAGTATTAAATATATATCTAATAAAAAAGATGATATATTTTATGCATTAAATTAGTTATATATTTTAAATTTAATTTATTTTTATAAAATTTAATACGATAAAGTTTATATATTTTATTTATATATATATATTAATTTAATTATATATTTAGATAACGTAAAAAAAACTTTTTAATAATTTTTTTAAATACATATAAGGGTATATTATGCTTAATAATTTATATTAAAAAATTAAATATAAATATTATTAAAGTTTAAAATGAGTTAGAATCTTATATTGAATTGAATGGAAATGAGAAGATTGAATAACACATAAAAAAAGATACACAAACTCTATTTTTAGAGTTTTGAGTAAAAAATAAAATCGTACTAATTTATATAATTATGATTTACTCCTATTAGTGAAAATCTCCCTGTATTAACCTTCTTCCTTAATATCTAATGATATTAGAATTAAGTTCGTTCGATTCATAAGAAAGTGGTTTACTTCATTAATATCTTGATACCTAACAAATATAATATAGTGAATTTTATACGAATGTAAATTTGTTTTATTTTTTTTTATTCTTGATTTGTGATCTTGGCCTTTAGATTTTGAAAATTTTACAATTTTGATTTCATCCTCAATTTTACATATTTTTTAGTTTTTATATTTTAATCAATTAAAATGGTTTTTGATGATCCCAAATGAATAATATTATAGAGTTATGATGATTTAATTGAGGTGAATAAAAGAAAGAAAGCATTTAGAAAAAAATAGAAATTTTTGAAAGATTAGGGTTAAAATAAAGAAAATAAAGAAGTGGTGTGTGATTGGTGTGAGTTGAATTCCCGTAGATACTCTTAGCATTAGAAAAGTAAAAGGAGGCAATGATTTGTGGATGAATGGATAAAAGACATATTCTATCCCATTCCCTCACAACTCTCTGTTCATTCTTTCATTCACAATTCTTGTGTGAAAATCATGATGACTCATCCCGGAGAACAAGCAAACTCGTGATCTAAAAAAGATACCCTAAATTTGATTTGATCCTTCAAGATACATATGTTTTTCCCCTATCTTATACCTCTAC
Organism: Macrotyloma uniflorum; assembly: GCA_016859785.1. Classification (NCBI taxonomy): domain Eukaryota; kingdom Viridiplantae; phylum Streptophyta; class Magnoliopsida; order Fabales; family Fabaceae; genus Macrotyloma; species Macrotyloma uniflorum. Next base: position 1,441,108 of record BDMB01000009.1, on the reverse strand, counting down.
CTTTAAATTATTGCTATATATACATCCATCAATTAAAGTGGGGTACATGTTAATGTGATCAAGCCCAATTACATTAATTAACAACTTATCTTTATTATTACAGGGTCTCTAAATCTAAACTAATAATCTAATCTTTTAATTATGAATTTTTTTTTTAAGTATATTAATAGCATTCTTTTAGTGGCTATATGAGTTTTAATCATTGATTTAACCACAAATTTTAATAATCAAAATAAATAAAAAATTAATAAGAGTTAAAATTAATTTAATTCATTAAATCTATTTGTTAAATAAATTAAAATTGAATTGATAGTTTGCTCATTCATAATTCGTTTTTATTTTAATTTATAATAATCTAATTTATCTTGTTTAAATTTGAATATATATAAAAAATATTATAATGAAACAGTCCACGTATTTTAATCAATAATTTCAAAAATTAAATTAAAAATAAAAAACAAAACTAATATTTCAATCAATTAATCTACTTAATCCAAAGATGAATTATACCACTTTTTTCTCATAAAAAATAAGTCGAGTTAATTTATTTATTTATTTTGAACTCAATTCATAATAATGAATTCGTCTATAATATTCTTATTTTCAAAAAAAAAAAATTATCTAACATAAATTAGTTTTTTCGAAAATAACCACATTTGAAATGCTTTTGAGCATAAATATTTTCATATGTGCCATTGAAAATTTTAACTAACTTAATATATATTTGAGGGGATTAACTATTTTTTGTTACAAATCTAATTATAATACTGTAACAATTAATTTAAAACTAAATTAAAATAATTTATTTCATTAATGATATAAAAATATTGCTTAAATATGTATATACGTGTTTTATAGTTTTAATAATTTTTTCTTATATTGTTAAATAATTTATATTTTGTTCAAAGACTAATTTCTTTTAATTAGAGACTAAACAGTATTTAAACATATTTGAGAATAAAAATATATTTAAGTATAGCCATATTTAGACTATGAATTTATTAAAATGAAGCTCTTATTTATGATATGAGATAGAGAACATGAAATCATACTTTATATTGATAAAAATTTTACAATGAAATGTATCTTTAGCATATGAATGTCTAAGGAAATAGATTGGAGTGAAAATATTCGAAAATCTTAGTCTAAAAGTTTGATAGAAAATGGACAAATATATACAGCAGATGCCAGAGTCATCACTTTAATTAATTTAATTGATAGTGCAAGTTCCATCACTGATTGGTATATACTTATAATAATTTGAAGAAAAAAATAAATGAGTTCTTGATGAGGCATGCATTTCAAAATATTTTCTATGATAATTCTCTCCTTGGATTCTGGATTTTCACGTTGCAAAATGCCAGGTTTCCTCGTCACACACATGCATGACCTAACCAGTTAAATTGCCTTAAAATCAAGTGCCTTTTTTTTTTTGGCAAGATTCCAACTCAATTAAAACTTGTCAAATATGTAACTTGGCATTTTCATCAAAGATTGGTTTGCCCTTAAGTGTATAAATTTTGGTTTCTTTTCACTTTTCGGATACAAATTTCATTTCTTTTTTATTTAATTTTTTTAGTTTTAATATTATAAAAAATAATTATCAATCTAACTCACTCCTCGACTCACTTCAAAATCAATTTATTTCATTTTATTAGAAAATAATGAAATCATGTAAAAAATAATTGTGATACTTAACGCATTCCCAAAACTTGTTCAGAAAGTAAGATTATACGCTTTATTTATATATTATAATTCGATATCATTTTTAGTCAATGTAGAATTTTTCCAACAATTTTTAGTAAATGTAGGATTTCTTCAACACCCTCCCCATCAAAGCTCTATATAACAGTCCGATAATAACTTTGTTAATATTAAGATTTCTTAAACTATGTAAAAAGATCATAATTTATTAATAAGTAGTCCAATTTAAGCTTAACAACCTGTTTTTCAGGATTTAGTATATTAACAAGTAACTTAATTTAAACACTAAAAACAGACTCTGATACCATGTAGAAAGTGATTATTAGTTTAACTCACCCTAAAATCAGTTCAAAAAGTGAAGTTTACACCTTATTTATAATTAGATTTTTGTGAAATTTTTTTAACAAATCTCTTCAAAATTTAAATTAATATTTTCTTTATCAAAATTAAAATAAAAAATTCACTAATTTTATTGCTTTTTTTTTTTTGTATCACTTACTGAAATAAAATAATTTTTTTTTTTTGGTTTGTAGTATTTGAAATTAAATTTGGAGTGACTATACCCGAATAATGTATAGATGTGAAGAAGAAGCAAGCTACGTCTAGATCTCTCTAAAGAAACCAAGTTTTCTTGTTTTTGTAGGGATTGCTTCTGCTTTTGATGTGGACAGGTATTAACTAAACTAGACTTTCCATGATTCCAATTTATCATTTCCACTCCATCCTCATCAATATAAAACCAAAAATCCCAAATAATAAATAATATGCATAAAATAACTCATTTTCTATGGCCTAGAACTTCATTATCGAATCATTGAGATTGAACCATTTTTTCATTTTTTTTTTTTCTCAATTTGAACTTATCTCTAAAGCCATAGGAGAGAAATATTTGTTCTGGATCATTATTTGAATAAAATTTCCATCTTAAAATATTGCAGAAATGTGTGCTATAGCTCGCACATCTATGAATCTTGCATGTTCAAGGATACAAAAATTAGCAGCCATATGCATAAAATATAAATATTTCGTATCATTATTATAATTTCAACTGGCTTTCACATTAAAGTTTTCATAAAAACCATTTGTGTTACAGATCATACACATCTATTATTTTTCTGTTCATCACTATATTAAACTTAAGTTGATATAAAATCAGCACCCACATATACATATACTATATATATAATTATACTTATAAGATATTATGTTTACAAAAGTTAATGTATAGAAAGTAATTTAACAACTCACTGTACCACTTTATTCCAGCACAGTTTTTATTGTGTTAAAAAATTTAATATTAACTTAAAATGATGTTGAATTATAATATATAAATGAGATATAAATGAAATGTAAATTTTACTTTCTGAATCAATTTTCAGATAAATTAAGCCCATTATCAATTTTTACATTATATCAAAATTTGCTTAATAAAGATCGTTGAATCTAAATTAGAGAATTTTTTAATATATTTCAACACATCTCATCTTAATAAATTAATATTTTATAATAAAATATTTAATTGTTTGAGAAAATTTACATTTATCACTCTACTTTTTAATTAATATATATATATATTAAAATAAATAGAGTAAAGTATTTTAAATATTAAGACAAAAATATATTAAAGTTATTATATTTCATCAATATATTTATCGATCATATTTGTTAATTTAAAGATAATGAAATTCACCAAATTAAATAAATTGAAAACATTTATTATTTAATAAATGTGAAAGGCGATTTTTTTATAGAACTAGAACTCTAATACTCCATCAAATACGTTTAGCAAAATATAAAACAGTAAGCACAATTAAATTGGTTGATCGAATTACATAAACCAAACACACATACAAAACTTAACTTTTCATTCAAAATCTCATCTCTAATATATTTAATTCATAGCAAAAGAATCAAATTAAGTAAAATATTTAATTATTAACACCGATCAACATAATTTCAACCAAATATTTATTATTTATAATCAATTCAAATCTTTTAACCTAATTAATAAAAAAGAAATAGATTAATTTCTCTTACCTTAAAATTATTTAGTCTTCCAGAAATAAAAACCCAAAAAGAAGAAAAAGTAAAAAATATTTCATTTAATTCCCAATAAATTTAAAAAATCAAACACACCAACTAATACTTAGATAAATAAATATTCATCTTTTAAATAATAATCTAAAAAAATATAAAAAAATTAACTAAGTTAAAATTAAGGTAAAAAAAATATATTTGATCTTGGCCACCTTCTAACTAATATTCTCTAATAAAAAAAAATGCAAAATATGACTTTAAAGTCTTAAAAAAAATCTAAAAAAAACTCTAAAGAAAAAATATTTTTAAAATGTAATAATTTTATATAAAAAATAAATACTTTTTTTTTTATATTTTTCTAAAATTTATTTAAACAAAAAATGTTCCTTCACTAAATTAAATTCTTTCCTCTAGATCTCATAAAAATTGGTACTTATAACTATCATGTATTCTAAAAATTGGTACTTATATCTATCGATGTACATCTTCTATGTGGATGTGTATATGATTATAGAAATTAGATTGAAACTATTCAATCGATTAGGTTCGAATATAATATTTTTTTTTTTTTAAAAATTGAATTATATTCGAATCAATATAAAATCGAAAAATTGAGTTAAAATTAGTGCAATGAAACGACCGAATCAAAGAGTCCAACCAATTTATATGAATTATGCTGATCCTATATAATAATTATTTCCATACATTTTCATCTCATTTTTACCTTCAATTTTTTCCTATGCACTATATTTGTATTTATAATCTTTATTATATCTTATGATGATGATATTTTTTAAGATAATTGAAGTTATTTTATAATAAAATATTTAAAAAAAAAGTATCATTTTATCAAATCTAATTTAATCTCATTAAATCTATAAACTTTGAATTCGTTGCTTGACACGTGTAGTTTTAAAAACATTGGTATATATATAAAAATTAACAAGAGAGAGGAAGAGAGAAGATGGGTCCATGAAAGGTGTAATTATATGAATTTGATGTATACTAGCATTTCACAATTTGCTTTTGCACCTCTTATTATTATTATTACTTTTTCTCTCTCTGCTGTCTGTCTCTCAACCTAAAAATCGCTGTCTTTCGGTCTGCATACCTATCATCATCACCATCCCTCTTTCTGAAAACTCTGTCACCATGAGAGTGAGAGCCAAACTCCTGTGATCGCCACCACCCTCTTCATCAAACCCTTCTTCCAGCAAACACAAACTGAACAAAGAGAAGAAAGAGAGTGTGTGAGTGAGTGATTTTGTGACCCTTCAAAAACCTTGCATGAATGAATGATAATAATTCTCATACCATCACTACTACTACCACAACAATACTACAACACCCTCTTCCTCTCCTTCTTCTTCTACCATGGCCTTCCCTCCCTCTCACACCTTCATGTTCCAAACCCATGAAGATCATGACCACCACCAACTCCATCTACGCTCTACCTCTTCCTCCCTCAACGCCTTCCCCTCTTTCCCACCCCATCATTTTCAAGGTAATCACAACAAAACACACTCACTCATCTCCCCTCTCTGTAAGTGTAATTCCATGTCAATTCATGTACTTTGTTGATGTATGTCAAGGTCTTAAAAAACCGTGTGTATCTGCAATTTCAACCGCAACATCAAAGTTTTTTTTTTATTCTATGTCATTGTATCATGACTATAATTTCAGCCGCATCAACTGTTTTTATCTGCAGTACCGATAATCATTACGAAACTGTGATAACTACCACAATTTGAAACCTTGATGTATCAAGGTTTTAAATTGCAGACACAGTTTGATGCTCGATGATTGCTGATAAATGTAGTCGATAGAACTAGAGTCGCAGTTGCTTTGTGGTTATAGAAGATCTTAGAAACTTTGATGCTGCTGTTGAAATCATGGATTGTTTTTTAAAATCTTGATATTCTGCGGTATATGGCTTTTTTTTTTTTTGTTTCTAAATTATATATGGGTCATCTGATAAAAAATAAGTTATTTTCTTAGGTAAAGGAAGCATGTATTATTATATTGAATATGCTGGTGTTGATTCTGTGTGTTGTTTAGGGGGTGGTGCAGGTGCAGGTTTCATGATGAAGCGATCGATGTCGTTTTCAGGCATAGAGAACAAGTGCGATGAAGTGCATGGAGACGACGAGTTGTCAGATGATGGATCTCAGCTAGGGGAGAAGAAGAAGAGGCTGAGTTTGGAGCAGGTGAAGGCACTTGAGAAGAGTTTTGAGTTGGGGAACAAGCTTGAGCCTGAGAGAAAAATGCAGCTTGCCAAGGCTTTGGGGCTTCAACCAAGGCAAATCGCTATATGGTTCCAGAATAGGAGAGCAAGGTGGAAGACCAAGCAGCTTGAGAAGGAGTATGAAGTTCTCAAGAAGCAGTTTGAAGCTGTGAAAGCTGATAATGACTCCCTCAAGGCTCAGAATCAGAAACTACATGCAGAGGTAATTAATGGTATCATACACAGCTTTTGTAACTAATCGTTCAGTTTTCAACACAAAACTTAGATGCAGTTCTCTCATCAGAATTGAAATTTCGAGTTCAGTAATCCGAAAAACAACTTACACTAAGTTCATCAGATGATGTTACTCGGTGAAACTTCAATTCTGATAGAAAAATAATATCGAAATTACTTAAAGAACTACATCTAAGTTTGTTTTTTTTTTTTTTTCAATACCAGAAACATGTCTTGTGACTAGTCATTGATTCAAATCCTGAAAACAATGAAAATACTAGAAACATGTCATGTGACCAGTCATTGCTTCAAATCCTGAAAACAACCTTGTTTGTAGAAATAAGTTTCCTTTCTGGGTCATGATAATAATGATTTTGGAGAAAAGAGAGCTTGAAATTTTTGAGATCTTGGGGGGTTAATTTGGTACTCTTAAATCCTGATCTTGATTCAAACATCATTAAACGACCATGTAGTCTTAATAGAGTTTGACGTGAATCCGAAATCCGATTGTTTGCGGTTGAATTCTGTATACTTTAAATTGGGTTTTGTACAGAAAAGAATGGAATTTTGTTCTTCAATGGTTGTTCTTTGTCTCATTATTTTCCACCATAGTTTTATTTTCTAGAATTTGATTAGCTATATTTTGTAAAGGTCCTCTTAGCCGTTTCAGTGCTCTTCCTTTTCCCTAAACAATGGATGAAATTGATATTTTTTCATGTTTGAAAAAAAGAAAGCTAGTCTTTTATATATACATATATGTTTTAACTATAAGAGGATCTTTTGTTCTTTTTATTTTTGAGTTTTGGTGTTTCTCGTTATTTAGTGAGAAAACTCCATTTCACTGATTGAGTTATGATGATCCCACATGCGTTAGTGACTAATTTTAAAGAGATTGGTTCCATCATTAACTTGTTTTTGTTGATTGAGTTGATCATTCTTGGGAGGTGTCAGTGTGACAGTGTCAGAACTGAGAACTGCGAATTAATAGTAATTTTTGCTTTCCTTTTTCCTTTGAAAACTCTGTGTTATAACTGTTCCATGTTGCTGACTATGAAAAAGACAAGGTTGCATTTTATCCTTCACATGGAACAAATGAAACACGAATAAAGGCTTGGAATCAAAACCTGTGATGAAACTAACATGAACACACAGTTTTGGTTTCACACTTTTACTGTGTGGTGTTTGCAGCTACAAACTCTGAAAAATAGGGACTGCTGTGAAACCGGAACAGTTAGCCTCAAGAAAGAAACTGAGGGTTCTTGGAGCAATGGAAGCAACAATAGTTCAGAAGTCAACTTGGATCTCTCAAGAACACCAGTGATGAACAGTCCTGTGTCTTCTCAGAATGGAAAAAGCCTTCTACCAACTTCCCTTAAGCCAACAAGCATAACTCAACTCCTCCAATGCTCATCAAGATCAGATCTCCAAGATGAGAGCTTCTGCAACATGTTCCACAACATTGACGAGCAGCAGAATTTTTGGCCCTGGCCTGAGCAGCAGCACCAGTTTCATTAATCAAAACTTGATTTTGGTCATTATAAATGATTTGAGGTTGAAAGGTTATGAGAAGTAATTAAGTTCATTAATTAGGCATAGCTCAACTTTTTTTTCTCCCTACCAGTCTTTCCAATTTATGTTTATGATGTAGATTGGTGTATAAAGAGTTTGAACACATTTACTTGAGTCATGATCAAGAGAGGTGGTGAACTTTGAATAGTAGAGCATTTCTTTTGTTACTTTTCTCTATTTTCTCTCTATATATTAAAAAAAATTCAAAACATGGTCATAAAACTTTATCATCAAAACTTAAGTAGATTCACTACAGTTTAAAGAATTACAATCTCTCTATTACTTTACTTTAAATAATTTTACGTAATTTAATGAATTAATATAATGGTTAGAATCTAAATTTACATCTTGTAGAAACGACTTATTAAAAGAAGAATTCCATGTTGAATTTTCAATGGAAACTTATGAAACTAGTAACACTTATTTTACCATGAATAAAACTAGTCGAAACTTGTGTGACCAAAGGAAAAACAAGAAACCATTTAATGTGCATATTCCTGAAACAACAACATGATATGGTTGAGCCTGATTAGGAGTTAGAGGTGAAATGAGAGATGTGATCTATGTTAAAAAATTGGTTTCAAACACAGTTTTCTGATTAAATAAATGTAATATAGTCTGGTTGGTGTTGCAACTTCCTCCTATGACATTAAACTTTAGTGTTATGCAGAATAATATATTTTGAGGTAGGTTGAAATAAAAAAGCATATAGTATATAGTTAATATATACATGTACGTGCCCCTAAGTGGATTTCCAGGTCTGGCATGTAGGATGGGGCCACAGATAGAAATAGGATTCTCTGGTTGCATTGTTTAAGCAGAGAGATAGATAAATGTTTATTTTATCTGATGTTGGTGCTTTGGAATCATGATATCATGTCATGGAAAATTGCATGGAAAAAGGTGTTTGGAGAAAGTTGAGCTAATGAAATAAAGGGCGTGGCTGACTTGAGTACTGAGGAGAGATGAAGTGGTGCAGAGAGTGAGGCATGTCGTTTTATGAGATGAAAGAAAGAGCCAAATCTAGCTGGGAGTTTACAAAGAGTAGTGGGGTTGGGGAGAAGTAGGATTCTCAGTTTGCACACACTCCAACAAGGGAGAAGAAGCTAAAGAAGAAAATCTTCAAACTTTCAACAAAATTAAACTTACTACAAATCACTCATCTTCCTAACCTTTCCCAACTTTATAATAACAAATTCCACCACAATTAGAACATCTTCTGCAAAATTTTATTTTAGCAGATTCAACTTGTTTTACAGATTCAAAAACTTATCATAGTTTTACTACTATCTTTACAATCTAATTATGATGATTCATTACAGTCTCATTGCCAAGATACCTTGCTTTAAAGTTAAAAATAAAAATGAAGTTTGAAACTTTTAATCTGACAACCGAAACTACTTCACACTAAATCCTAAAGAAGATGCCATGTGATTCTTCTGCCACAACCAAAAGCAAAACCCTCTCATCTCATCTTTCTCTCTCTCTCTCTCTCTCTCTCTCTCTGCTAACTCTGCATCCTAAGTTTCTTAGTACTTGTCTATCAAAAAACTTTATGTTTTCTTGCTTAAAAAAATCTACACTCCTCCTAATGCAATAAACATGGAATACTACACTAAGCACAAATTAATTAATCAAAACAAAAAACAAATATGCATGCAGGGCATGGTTACTTAGTTAACTATTGTTGTTAAAAGTAGCAATTTCATCAAATTGTTTTTATTGTAGGTGTAAATAAAGTAAGAAGATGTTGCTTCCTAACTTTGCTCAAGTTACAAAATACCCCTTTGGATATGTGGATCTAATGTTTATTTCACTATTATCTTCATCAAATTCATTGTAATTCTGTATTACTTAATTTGTTGTTTAAACTAATTTTAATTTTTGATAATATAATTTATCATATATGTAAATTAGAAAATTTATTTATTTATTTTGATTATTTTAAAAATAGATGTCGTAAAATTGTAGAAATCATAAATTTGTGAAAAGCTGTTTATAATATTGAAGTGTAAAATAATAAGTAAATTAGAGGTAAAATGGAAAAAAAGAAAATGGTACCATTGTTTTTATGTTTGAACAAAATGATGTTAGATATTCTTTTACCTGAGTTTCATATTTCTTTTCCTGTTCAATATTATTTTGCTTTGGTATCGTTGACCCTCTAAGTATAGAATAAAACATTCATGTTAAATTCATTAGTTAAAACACAGAAACATGTTACAGATGAAAGCATATATTAATTCGTTATAAACGTGCTATATATGTATGAAACTAAAATAAATAAATAGATTTTTAATTTCATCTACCTAAAATCTAAATATTATTTTTTTCTCAATCAGAATCAAACTATTAGTTTAAGAATAAAAATATTTAATTAGATGAAAAATAAATATTTTATTAATTAAATTAAAATATTATAAATAAAAAATATTAACTATTCAAATTTCATTTAATTTTAAATTATTTTATCTCTAAAATTTCATATACCCTCTAAATTTCTGATTTCATTTCTTATTTTTTAAAAATATGAATATATCTTCTTGTAGTTAATAAAAATAGAGTAAATATAATCGATCAAAATCTTATTTTAAGTATTTGAATTAATTTATATAAGTTTAAAACATGATTGTGATTAAGTTTATAAAAATGATGAATCGTTAAAAAAATTTGAATTAAAAAATATCAGTAATTAAATTATGTGAAAAAAAGAGTTGACTTAGGTTTTTGAACTCATGCTTTAATTGATTAATAATATAGAATGTTACATGGTTAGATTAAATTGATATCCATCATATATATATATATATATATATATATATATATATATATATAAACAAACAAAAAATATTTTTGAACAATTAAACGTGTTGATGTTAGATTATAAATAGTAATACAAAACTAATCTTAACCATTTCATAGATTTAATATCTTTATAATTTTTGTTGAAACATCATTAACAAATTGATAGTTTGATGAATTCTTTTAATAAAAAAATTTAATAACTTTAATTGTTTGGATGACTTAAATACTCGTTTAAAAGATTAAATTAGTTATTGAACAAATTAAATTTTAAAAAAAATTAATATAAAAAATTTATTATTATTAATTAATTATTTAATTTTAAGGATATATTTGATTTTAGAACTAATTTGTAACTAATAATTATATCTCACATGCATTATAATATTTCTATGCACTATATTAAAATGGAGTAATTACAAAACTTTAAGGGTCAATTAAACTATTGAACAGACTAAAACTAAAGATTAATTAAAGTTAGAGTGAGAGATAGAAGAGAAATAATCCATTAATAAATGTTTAAAGACTGTTTTTTATAAACTTTGTTCTCCCTACTAAAGTGTCCAATGAAGGCTTAAAGTGTGTTCATAATTATAATGTTAGGAAGTGAAATTTTTTGTTTTTGACAATGATATGATAAGATTGGTATTAAAATTATTTCATTCAATTTCGAAATATATTGAACTTAAACCTCTATTTTCATCGACAAATTAAGATTTATAATAATAAAAATTAAACACTATCATATTCTCAATTTCTCAATATAAAAATGTGTAAAATTTTACATTAATTAAATTATCATATATAAATGTGATATTAATTTTATTTTAAAAATTAAATTTATAATATTAAATGAAGTCGATATTATTTTTAACTCAAAAAATATATTCCTTATCAATATATTTATACTCGAAAAATTATTCACAATCAAGAATGCATATTTTCCGGAACTGGGGTATATAATAATAACTAGTTGTCCTTAGTCCTCATATATATATATATATATATATATGAAAATTTATATCTATTAAAAAGTGTCAATTTTTAAATAAATCTTTCTGTCATTTAAAGACTGATATTTCAGAATGTGTTTCATATGAACTAGTTTCATCAAACACTCTTAATTTAACAAAATAGTTTATAACTTTTCAAGTTTTCATCTGCTAATATAGTTTATAAGCTTTGATCCAACTAGTCTTTGGCAAAAGAGATATCCTTGGAAAAATAAAAAGAAGACTTGGATAGAGATTGGTGTAAGTATATTATGACGCATGTGAATAAGAAATGTACAAAATTTAGCATTACAAAGTTGCAAGAAGATCAAGTGGTAAGGTATTTAAGAGATTGGGGCCATCTGAACTGACAAAAACTGATAGTGAAACCATTCCATGACAGCATATATATATATATATATATATATATATATATATATACATTAATGGTTGCGTATCTGATGCATCCATTCACCAAGACATGTGGCCATTGCAATGCATGCATGTGTGGCTGTGTGAAGCAATAAACATTCAACAGACAAGGTAACAAGTGATTAGTGAATTGTCTTCCTTAATTTCGATCACTGCTAGCATAGCAGAACTGGCATTTCAAGGAAAAACCAAAACATGTTGGTCACAATTTCTTGTTTCCTATCGAATCACATTTATTAAGGTGAAGTTGGAAATCATGTGTGTTGATACTTACATATAAGGTTCCTTTCACAACACAACTCTACTTCTTTCTTATCCATAATACATGTTTCTTCATGTCAAATACACTCAAATATGAATTTATATTCTGTATGTTACAAGTTATTTTGCTTTTTCACATCTAAAAGTTATAAAAAGAGTAAGTAATATTGTAAGGTGAATAATTTTATTATAATTATATAAAAAAAAATTTAAGCAGTGTATATTTGTAAAAAATGATTATGGATCTAATTCACGTAGAAAATGATTATGGATCTAACTCATTCCAAAAATAATTACTGAGGTGAGGTTTATACTTCACTTATAACCCTCCTCTCATGTAGAGAAATTATTCTCAACTCAGACGTGACCCGTTAATAGGTGACCCAATCTAGACTAGGACTCCTCAAACCATATAGAAGAAGATCATAATCTATTAACAGGTGGTCCAATCTAGATCCAATCTAGGTCCAATCTAGGCCCATCTAGGCTCAATCTAGACCAAGGCTTCTCAAACTATATAGAAGGAAATCATAATCTATTAACAGGTGATCAAATCTAGCCTAACAACATACTAACCAAGATTCAATAAATTAACAAGTGACCGAATTTAAGCCTAAAAATCTTGTTAATTAGGCTTTGATACTATATAGAAAGTGATTATGAATCTAACTCATCCCGAAAACTGATTTCTGAAATAAGATTTACACCTTACTTATATACTATAGTTCGATATATTTTAATTAATATAAAATTTCTCGAACAATATTAAACTCAAATTCTAATTTAAAACCTAAGGAAAAATGATTTGATGTACATTTAATTATTTAAAATGAATTACTCTATGGTGATTTTCATCTTTGCTCCTAAGCAATGTGTCTGATGCTTTTATGGGAGTGGTAGTGGCAACTGTATATAAAATAAAAGGTGTAGATTAAAGAACTTATATTAATGTGACAAGTGTTAATAGTATCATAGAAGATATTCCAAAAATAAAGTGTTAATGGTTTCTTATTGATTGAAGATTAAAGCACACATGATTATGAGATCGGTCAACTCTATTATATATAATAAATCTTTTCATTATCATTAATTATTGGTGAGATCTCTTCCTTCTTCCCCAACATCACAATCAACTCTCTTTACAAAAGCATGTTTGGCTTGTTAATACCAACCATCAATTCAAATATTTTTAGTAAAATAATTCTAATAAGACACACAATATTTCATAACCCTAAATGTGGTACATGATTTCTTCTATTAATAAATTTAACAATCCCTTAAGAAAAGTAGTTTTAAAGTCTACTCAACTTTCATCAAACCCTTCAATCATATATGGTTGTTAAGATATATTGGAAATGAAATTCAGTAAAATGCTTGTTGGAAGATATAAAAGCTTGAGTTCTGAGAACATTCAAAATAAGAACTGCTATTTGTTGCAGAATGTCTTTAATAAGAGATAGTAAAATTGATGAGTGCATGGTTAAAACTTTTGAAACACTGAGAAGTAGTACACATTAAAAATTCATGGAAACTTTTTTTATTTTTTCATATTGAAAAAGTAGAATGTGTCTTTTCACCTTACTTTCTATGGATGGTGACTGAACTTCATTTTTAAGTGGAACCACCTTTTTTTTATGACAGTAGTGTTTAGCTAAGAAACTAGCCTTTATTATTTTTATATTACTCAGAGATATTTATATATTATCTCTCATTTCTGTGGTTTCTTTTCTTCTATCACACTACTAGATAATGTTGAATGTACAAAGTTGTCTTAAATTAATATTATATATATATATATATATATATAATATTAATTTAAGACTTTGTTAGGTTGGTGAATAGGATTTTATACAAATATCTCAAATGGTTTATAAATAGATTATTTTAGTTAATTAAACTGAATTAGGTTAAAAAAAATGAAATTATTAAATTAATTTAATTGAATAGGATGTAATTGGGTATAGAGATGGCAATTTAAAACTCATTCATTGGGTTGGTTTGGGAAACCCAGAATTTATATCCAGTTTGGTAATTCAATTACAGGCTCAAACAATTTGGGCCTATTACCGAGTCTTGTAGGCCTGATGAGTCAACTTGGGCTTTTGATAAAAAAATCATAAAGAAATTTAGTATGTTTGGTCTTAGACTTTGCTATTTACACTCCCCTTCTAGTTAAATTCATTTACTAATAATGAATGATCTTTGAGAGAGAATTGATTTCTATAATTTTGCTATTCAATCCTTATAAAATGAGTAAGTTTTAGTTTTGATTTCTATAATTTTTTTTTTGTAAAAATATGTGATTTCTAATTTTAATTTCTGTAAACTATTTTTCTTTAATAATCATTGTTCTAAAATTTGAAACTACTAAATTTTGATTTTTAATATTCCTTTTATGATAATAAATAAAAAATATTTTAAAAATATTAAAAATATTTTGAAGATGTAACATCATGACACTAGTAAGAACTATTTATATGATTTTACCTTTCTTAAACATACAAATATTTAATCCGTGTTATATAATATTAAGAATAAAAAAACAATGATTTTAGTTTAAAATTAATAAAAACTAAAGGAAATATTTTAGAGAAAATGAAATTAAAATATTTTTATTTTACAGAAACTAAATTCATATTTAAATTAATATTATAATATATTTTAAAAAAGAAATGACCAAACTTAATCTTAATCTTTAAGATAAAAAGCCTAATTTTATAATTTAGTTTATAATTTTTTTTACAAACATGAGTTTACAATAAATGACAATTGCGGTTAATTAATAACAATGTAAAAAACAAAATTTGCATATTATCCATATATATTTCATTTGTCATAAATACAGCAATAAATTTATTAAGAAAAAAAAAATGAAAAGAACTTATTTTAATAAATTTTATTAAGAAAAAAAAATAATGTTAGAAATTTTATCAGCTTTACAAGTTATTTATTTAGAAAACCTCTCAACAGACATAGTTTTCCTTCCTACCCAACCATTAAAAAATATAAGAAATAAATAATGAATTCATCAAAACACTGTTTTTATAACTTAATATTTAACGTTAAAGTTTTTCTAAACAAACCAATAAAAATATTAATTTTCAAAACTTATACTAAATTTATTAAATTTTTTAATAGTATTTTCATCTTTTAATCTCCACAATTTATTTTCTGTAATAAAATATTATCTAAAAAAATATAATTGGTAAAAGATAATTAATATAATCTTAAAATTTAAAAAAAAAAAAATATATATATATATATA